>CM069909.1:13499721-13637729 GCA_036172215.1 Camellia granthamiana | reverse complement strand
CTAACTAGTTTCTTGTTTTGGCTCGGAGTACACTGTGAGTGTTTATGCTTTAGCATCTTGCATGTATGTGAATGTTAACATGACAGCATGCTTGCCATGAGGCTAATTGCTTATGTGATATAACTGCCTGAATGCCTGTGGGTGAAGGTTGGATTGAATTGGAACAATTCATTGGAATCCGTGTTTTAGCCTACTTGCGAGTAGCAAACTTCAAACGATTTCCAAACAAACGGATATGCAATGCTTTGTCTCAAATTAGGCGATCTAGTCTATACTTGTTTTGCTGTGCGCATCACGTAGTAAAGATTAGCTAATTAACCGGAATAAGAACGCATGTGTTTTCGAAAAACAAGATATCATGTTTAGTAATGGCCGATCTTTGATCGGGCGAGCGGGAGTGCTCATGGTTGACCTTCCCCAATCGTACCCAAGTTCCCGAGCCAAGGCAACTTTGGTGATGACGGACACATGGCCTTAGGCAACGAGTCAGGGTTTCCTAAATTTTCCCAAAATAAAATATTTAGGTGGTGACTTTGTATCTGGCAAAGCAGTCCATGTTTGGCACTTCTTTCTAAAAATCAGTTTTTCAAAACGATTTGCCGGATTTGGACTCTTTGGTGATTTATCAGTCTCGCATTGCACATTGCGAGATTAGATTAAGAACCGTGACATTTGAGTCTGAATTGTAGTAAGCCCAAATGAACAAAACGGGATTCTTCCCGGGATGTTCGGGGACGTCTACAGTTTCTGGTGACTCCACTAGGGATTTAGAGAACTTGACTCAAACTCATGATATCTTGTTTTGACTACACTTATGTGTTTCTTTGCATTGCATTTGCATTGGTGCGCCTAGGGCACTGTGTTTGCCATCTGCTATTCCTGAACAGTTTGCCGGAGGCTCGCTTTGAGAAGAGTGCCGTAAGGCTGACCAGTTACGGGCTCTGCCATGATGGGAACACAAACCCCGGTTGTTACCGGGGCACCCTTTTTTGACCATTCGACCTAGTGCATATTTGGAATCCATAGTGACCATTCCAAACTAGGATAGGTTGCTTACCCAATCATAGGTTGTTTGAAGCCGCTGTGTGCATAGTGAAACCCTAGTTCTTGACGAAACTAGGATAGGGAAACCCTACCCCTCCATAGGGGTGTTTTGGCTCTCGCTTGCTTGCTATGTGATCTTAGAGTATGTCTCTACAGGAATGCATGTATCAGTTTGCAAGTCTGGGTATCAGGCCTATGGGCATCAGCATCAGTATTTGGGGAATCAGTTTTCCTTGAGGATATCGGTTTACAGGCAAAATTTGAGGCAAAATTCAGTAAAGAGTACAGTCATTCAGCTATGCTTATGTTCGTCCTAGTGAAACCAGGCTGAGATGCTCTGTGTTTTCTCTTTTGCTAGGTAGTCCTGGAACCATAGCTTCAGAAGGCTCCAATATCTCCTGAGCTTTATTGGACTTGTGCTAATAGACTTTGTCAGGTCAGAGATTCAGTTCAAGGGCAGTCAGTGTTCCTTTGCCAGAGGCAGGGTAAAAGGGCTAGTCAGGCACAGATCACCAGTTCAGCAGTTACCAGATCAATGGCCCTTATCCACCGCACCAGTGAACAGTCAGGTTGAGGTCTCAGTTTCTACTACAGGGATAAATATACCAGTTGTCCAGATAAACCAGCACTCTATGGTAGGAATGGAGGAAATGATGCGTCAACTCCAAGAAAGTATGAAAATCATGCAACAGGACGCTGTCCGCCAAGCAGAATTTGCCAAACAACAGGCTGCGATCATGGCCCAATAGGCAGTGCTAATCACTAGGCTGCAACAGCAAAACAGAGCCTCTGCTTCGCATCAAGCTCCTCCCTTACCAACGGTTCTGATACCCGGAGAAACACCAAATGTCTAGGAAAGTACAGACATCCAACGGGGCCGGCTCCACCCCCAATCTTACCCCAGCTATCCAAAACACCTACCAACCTACCGGATTCTCCCTTCGAGTTTGAGGTGGACCCTACGGTATTAAAAGTGAGAAAGCTTGAAAAGCTATTCAAGAAATCTCAGGGCGTCAAGTCCATTCCAGATATCGAAGATGGGTACACCGACGTAGCCGTGACGCTGCCAGACTGATTTAAGATGCCACATATCGACCGCTTTGACGGATCTGGGGATCCCATGGTGCATCTACGGTTGTTTTCAGACATACTAAGGCCAATGGGTCTCACCAGAGTACAGAAGCTTTCTTTATTCGGCCGGACCGTGTCGGGTGTAGCGGTCATCTAGTATGCAAAATTAGAAGACGATGTTAAGAGGAATTGGGATGAGATGGCCGAGGCTTTTGTCGCTCAGTACTCCTATAATACACAAATCGAGATTACAACCCATGATCTCGAGACGACTAGGCAGGAGCCTAAGGAGAGCTTTTCTGAGTTCGTAACCCGATGGAGGGCCAAGGCCTCAATGATGACCACTAGGCCCACTGACAAAGATCAGATTTGGATGATTGTGCGCAATCTCCAGCCCAAACTCATGCAAAAGATGATCGTTCTCCCCTTCCCCACTTTTTTAGATTTGCATGAGATGGGGGTACAGATCGAGGACGCTATGAAGCATGGCCTTATTGACCAGGAGAAGGAGCAGCCCCGGAGGGCGTTTTCCCGCAGTTCGAATGCAACCACCAATGGTGATGCAGCTGCAAGATCTTCTGAAGTAGGTATGGTCACCACCGCCGCATCAAGAATAGCTACCCTGTTCACCGGTGCGTCCGGAAGTAGCTCACAAAAAACCAAATATCCACCTCGAGTTAAGAGGGTTTTTACCCCACTTTATATGCCTTTGTCAAAGGCTCTAGAGGTCTTACTCCGGAAAGGATATCTGAAACCGTTGGAACAACAGCCTCTACCCAATCCTATCCCTCGAAAGCATGACCAGACTAAATACTGTGCCTACCATCAACAAACCGGTTATGACATTGACAGTTGCTTTCATCTTCGCCATGATGTACAAGATCTGTTTGACAACAAGGTCATCGCCGCACCAGCTCAGCAAAGTCTATCGCCACTGGATCAGTGAACTTGGGGGATAGTACGAATATGTGATCAGGCGATGAACCACCTGCGGGCGGCACTCAGTTTACTCCAGATGTGGCGTATGGCACGCACTATTTTGAGCATTTGTGAATGCTGGTTTTTGTACTTTCTGACTCCGGTATTGAGTCAGTTTTGTTATGTCGTTTAGAGTCTGTCCCGTTGTATAGAGTCAGTCTTTTTATACTGAGTCAGTTGGGTCTGTCTTGTTGTGTCAAGTCAGTCATGTTTTGTTAGAGTCAGGTGATTTCAGGGGTGTTACCTCGGACATCACTTGCTTGTTTTGTGTTTGTCTTTTCGTTTTCTTTTGAGTCTGTTTCTGCCTTGGAGCCAATTGTGCCAACAGATTTTGAATGAAACAGCAGTGATTTTCAAACTCTTGTGTTTGCTTCTGCCTTGTACCAGTTATGCCAGAAGTTCTGAATAAAATGGTAGTATTTGACCAGAACTATGTCTTTTCTGTGCTTTGAAATCATTGCATTGACCTGAGCTTTTTCAAAACTTTTTGAACATTGTGATAAAAACAAAGAGGAAGGAATTCCTTGGGATTTGTAAAAAATTTGATCAATTGAGAGAAAGAGAGGCATGATAAGCCCTTAATGAATGAAATCATGCTTGTTAACGTGAGTACTGAGAAGGATCCTAGCTTGATCCAGATTGGTTTCGCATTGTCTTCAGCACGAGTGACTAGTCGCTTTCTTAAAAAATTTCAAAAAATGTTTTGTGCCGTCCTACGAAGACCTGTGCGGAATCGCTCTTGAGATTGTGCAGCTTAGGATCACTCTCAGCCTCGAGACTCGACCCCTCTTGATTTCAAACCTTGAACTTGGATTCAGAATGTTCCAAGGCCAATCATCATGTGACGCCTATGTGGCCAGATTTGAAGCAGCCTGCGAGCTAGGGGCAAGAAAAGTCAGATCAAGAAGCTTGTGAAGCTAGATTTAGGAGCATCCCTCGAACTAGGGGCAAAAATGTCAGATGTGCTCGAAGAGTCAAAGACGAAGATCGGCAAGAATGCCAAATCCCAGAAGGGAGGAAAGAAGAAAGTATTGCTGAAGGATAACCGAGTTCCTATCCACAACACTAGGAGCAAATTCAGCCCCCCCATTGGATGGACTCCTACATCGTCAACGAACAGCAGCCATTCTCCTGGATTCAGATGACTTCAGGATCTCAAAACCATTTGACATGGACAAAGCTACACTTTTACCCTTGAGAGGTTCACTAGGCCGAAAACCCGGAAGGGCGATCCAGGCAAAAGTTAGAGCAAGAAAAAGAATAAAAAGAACAAAAAAAAGAAAAATGCAAAGAATGAAAAAAAAAATGAAGAAAATGAGAGGAAAAGATGAAAAAGAGAAAAGAAGAAAGAAATGAAAAGAATTGAAAAGAAAAGAAAAACATAGCTCGCAAGGTTGAAAACCAGAAGGGCGGCCTTGGCAAAAGTTAGAGCGCAAAAGGAGAGGTTAATACCCGAGTGTACCTTAACCCCGAACTACGTAAGGCTTGATTCCCATCTTTGGGATATGTAGGCAACTTCATTCTAAAGTCTAGCCGTAAAACACTTCAAATTCGATTGTGTCCATGTATTGGTTTTCTTCATCTTTGCCTTATCTGTATCCGAGAGTTCGATTGTGATCAACACTCTGAGGACTGATTACAATGCGCTGTGGTGCGATCCAAATAAGGGGCAACTTTCCGTTGCCATACAGTGTGCCGTGATGCTATTCAAACAAGGGGCAACTTGCCGTTGCCATGCGGTATCCTTCAGACAAAGGGGCAGTTTTCCATTGTTTTGGATCTGAGGTTGTGTATCTCAAGAGTAGGTTCCGTGCTCGTCGAGCAATGGCCGTTTGCAAAAATAGTTTCTGAAAATTTTTACTGAGGTTGACTAATTCTCTCAAAAATTATTCCATTCTTCTAAAACTGGACCATTTCTTGGACCCAAAAAAAGGAAAATTTTCAGTGCTCATAGCCTGACTTGCATGATTTTAAATCAGAAAATTGAACAAGCATGTTAATCTAACTCTCATTTTGGTCAAAATTGTTTTAGTAGAAAACCAAAACAAAAATGGTCAAAATGATAAATTAGGGGCACAGTTGAGTCAGGCTTCCTGTCTTTCCCCCGTTGTCAATGCATTTGCCAAAAAGGGCACCGTACTTGCCGGAAAGGGTACCCTATTCGCCAAGAAGGGCACAACTGAAGTTAACAACAAAGGGTTGAAAGCTCTCTCATCCTCCAAGCAGCGAGGTATCAAGCCGAGTGTGAAGCACGAATTGGAATGGATCAAGATACTCCACTCCTTCATCTGGGGCATCGACTAAATGTCACCGAAGGAAATAGCCGCGAGCTGATAACGTTGGGCATTAACCCGCAACTTCTTGTTTATCCATCAACCACCCAGGGGAGGGATAAAAAATGAGAGATTGAATAATAGAGAGATGTGCGCTGAGAGAAAAAGTGAGGAAAAGGGCTTTTTCAGGAAAAAAAGAGCCCGAGGGCCGAGTGATGTGAGAATCACAAATGAGAAAGGGTGGGAAACAATACCCAGAGAAACAGGCTCCCCGTGCACGTCTGAGTGTCGTGTCTTTTTGTTTTATCTCGATTCTTGTTTTGAGTCATTTCGAGTGTTACTCGATGTGTTTAGGTTGTTTACCTTTTGTTTTCCGTTGTTGAGTCGTAGTGCGCTGTTTTCAGTCATAGGCTCAATACCCCGATCAAGAACTCATCTCTCAATTTCAAAAATAAAATCGTTTTGTGCTCCGAGTGCCGTGCCGTTCTCCACATCTGTGCAAAACAAGATTCGTTCTTTCGTAAAACCGCAGGGCTCAACCTAGGTCATGCGGGAACAGTAAAACCAGGACCTATCTAAAGCTATATAGGTTCCAGACTGCAAAGCAAAAGAAAAGAGGGAAAATGTCGGGTATCTGAGTTTGTTTCAACTTCAGTAAGTTCCGAGATTGCATTCTGGGTGTACCTCTTCAGGTCTTGCCAATGCTCCGAAGTATGAGTGTGCCTCTACCTCAAGCTCAAGATCAAGTCTGTTTCAAGCCAGAATGGCAATCAGAAGTGCTCTCCCTGAGTATCATTCCCTGCTAGAGGCATCTCGGCTGTGTTCGCAATGAGTTCCTAGGAGACCAACTGCGACGGTGGAAACTAGAGTTCGAATGGCTGTTGCCTAGAATGCAAAGGTTCGAGATTTCCGAGACTAAAGTCTGGTTTAAATACCCAGAGGCGTGTCCTCGGCTTGAAATCTGTATGGAAGCCCCATAGGTTGAGATAGCGTGTATGCACCTCAATTCTGGATACTGAACCAACCTAGTCTGTCACCCCGTTGGGGAATAGGGAAAGTTGTGAATATGATCAGGAAGAAAGGCAGCATCCAAAGTGTTCTACGTGAAGAACCCTTGTCAGCATTTTAGAGCCTTTGTACTGTTAGTTGAAGGTAAGTGTTCGAAGAGCACGAGGGGAAACCCCCTTCATAGTAGAGCGGTTCATCGCCACTCACCCCATGAGGTGCTTTCTAAAGCGCCATTAGGTTTGTTTATTGCATTCCTTAAACATCATGCATTGTATTGCATTGTATCCATCAAGTTTCTTTCTCATTCATGCACGATATTGTATGTACGGTTCATTCAAAGAAGTTCCGTTCGAGATCATTTATTTAGTGTTTCAATCACACTTCATTCAGTTAGTGTATCAATCACACTTCATTTATTTAGTGTATCAATCACACCTCATTCACCCTTAGTGTATCTATCACACTTTCTTCATTCGCTTAGTGTATCAATCACACTTCATTTATTTAGTGTATCAATCACACTCTCTTCACTTAGTGTGTCAATCACACTTCTTTCATTTTGTGTATCTATCACACACATTCTCATTTTCTGTATCTATCACACATATTCTCATTTTCTGTATCTATCACGCACATCCTCATTTTGTGTATCTATCATGCACATATTCACTTCATTATCTTTAGTGTATCCATCACACTTGTTCACTCAGTGCATCTATCACACTTTGTGTTCACCTTTAGTGTATCTATCATACTTTGTTCACTTAGTGCATCTATCACACTTTGTGTTCACCTTTAGTGTATCCATCACACTTGTTCACTTAGTGCATCTATAACACTTTGTGTTCACCTTTAGTGTATCTATCATACTCTGTTCACTTAGTGCATCTATCACACTTTGTGTTCACCTTTTGTATATCCATCACACCTGTTCACTTAGTGCATCTATCACACTTTGTGTTCACCTTTTGTGTATCCATCACACCTGTTCACTTAGTGTATCTATCACACTTTGTGTTCACCTTTTGTGTATCCATCACACCTGTTCACTTACTGCATCTATCACACTTTGTGTTCACCTTTAGTGTATCTATCATACTTTGTTCACTTAGTGCATCTATCACACTTTGTGTTCACCTTTAGTGTATCTATCATACTTTGTTCACTTAGTGAATCTATCACACTTTGTGTTCACCTTTAGTGTATCTACCATACTCTGTTCACTTAGTGCATCTATCACAATTTGTGTTCACCTTTAGTGTATCCATCACACTCTGTTCATGCCTTGTGTATCTATCACACTACACTCACCTTGTGTATCTATCATACCTTGTTCACTTAGTGCATCTATCACACTTTGTGTTCACCTTTTTGTGTATCCATCACACTACGTCCGCTTTGTGTATCTACCACACATGCTCACTTTGGGTATCTATCACACATTCGCTTTGTGTATCTATCACACATGCACACTGTATTCGTAGTGAGAATTGCAGTAATTCTCTTACACCCTTTCTGCATGTAATGTAGTTAGATTTGTGTATGCTTGCTTAAAACTGTTGCATGTTATGCTTCGTTACAGCTTTCTTTGCGTGATCATAAGTTATGCTCGGCTTTGTGCATTGTCTTGCATCTTGCCCCTGCCTTCGGGCGCATATCTTTATCTGTAGCTTGTATGCTTTGTCTAAGTCTTTGGCCTTGTCAACAATGGGTCGTCTCTGGGCTTTGACATTCACTCTCGTCATTTTTATGACTTTCGAGTTTTGTCAAAGAGGGGCAACTGTAGACACCCCATTTTTTACCGTTCTCAAGACTTGGATGTCATCGTTTGAACACTCGATGATCATCCATGCTTGTATTTGTTTTGAGTTCCCGGAGGTCTCGGTTGCGCGCTTTGCCTTAGGATCTCTCAACTTGACTGTTTTGTGCTTGGCTGGACCAAGGACTTGTGGTTTTTGCACCTGAGGGTAGGAAGTGGCTTGTTGGCCACCCCCCTTAACCCATCGGCCATGGCCTGAGGCCACCGGCCTTGCTTTCTTGCCATCGGCCAAGTGTATTGGTCGATCGGCACTTTATTTAGTCGGCCGGCCATGGTGTTGGTCGATCGGCCATTTTTTGCTGGACAAACCCTGTTCATCTGCTTTATGCAGATATTTTGTGCCAGCTGGCACAGACTCTATCCTCCATACACGTGTATGGAGGATTTTGAACCTTTGTTTTAGCTTCTTGAGAAAGCGTAAACCTTTTGAACCTTTGTTTTAGCTTCTTGAGAAAGCGTAAACCTTTTGAACCTTTGTTTTAGCTTCTTGAGGAAGCTTGAACCTTTTGAACCCTTGCTCTAGCTTCTCCAAGAAGCTTGAACCTTTTGCTCTAGCTTTCTCCTAGAAGCTTAAACCTTTGCTCTAGCTTCTCCAAGAAGCTTGAACCCTCTTGTTTCTCTATAAGAGAGGGCCTCCCTCTCCTTTAGAGAGGTTGAAAAATTTTTCTAAGGCACAAGAGATATATCTCTCTATATCTCTATATTTTGGGTTCAAAAGAGTGAGATTCTTGGCCCCTTTGCACACCACCTCACAACTACACACCTCCACCATTCATCTAAGGTTCTTGGAGGGTATTTTCAGAGGTTAAAGAGCTGGTTTTTGGTCCAAGAACCTGCTGCTTTTGCTGAGCTACAACGATAACTCCTTTTCCCTCTTTATTCAACATTTTTGCACAAGATTTTAGCCTATCTTGCATGCTGTTTTGAGCTTAGTGTATAACTGACAAAAGTTCTATTTTTTCATGCTTTTAATCTTTGTGTAAGATCACTTTTGTATTTGGGTTTGTTTACCCCCTCTTAGGCCTTGTTTGGCCTTATTTTTGTGCCTTTTTTTGTGAGCTTCGGGACCACCTTGTAGTGGCCTTATCACCATTGGGGATGGTGTTTTGAGGTCCTAAGAAGGAGAGGGTCATCCCCTCTCCTTTGTTGTCTTGTTTACTAGCATATTTGGCCTATCAAAGGAGCATATGTTTATATCATTTGGAGGCCTATTTCAGGCACTTTTTGGTGACTTTTGGGACCTTCCTAGCCTCTGTCCATGGCTGGTTTGGTCCCCTTTTGTTTGCCTCTTGCATGTGTAGAGTAATCCCTTTCATAGCTTATCAAAGTAGGACATCATTCTTGCATGTATTGGCCATGTTTCAGTGGGTTTTTGGCATCATTTGGCATGCCGTGAATCTGTTTTGGCTGGTTTGGTGGCCCCTCACATGCTTTATAGGCTTGTAGTGTAAATCATGCTTACTAGCTCACATTGCATGTTGTGTTGGCCCTCTATTCTAGCACCTTTTGGCCACACTCCAAACATGTTTTGCTCATATTTTGGGCTGCCTTAGCTCTGTTTTTAGGCCTCTTGGTCGATTGGTGCTTGCCATGCGTGGTTGTAGTGTAATAGCCTTTCTTACCTTTAAGTTTTGGGGTCCCTTGCATGTGTTGCTTGAGGCATTTTAGTGTTTTGGCATCATTGAATGTGATATTTCAGAGTTTATAGGTGTGCCATATTCTCATGTTTATCATGCCTTCAATGTGTTTGAGAGTTGTGCTTTTATATCCCATTTGTGAGCCACTGCATGAGCTTCATTTTTGTGCACTTCAAGGCATCATCTTAGACCATTTTGCCACTGTTTTGGGCCTGCATAGGGACTTTTTGGGGTTGGTTTGGTCAGTCGAGCATCGCTTTGCATACCTCTAGTGTAATGTGCTTCACTAGTTTCGGTATTTGAGCCTTCCTACATGCATTGTGTGAGTCGTTTGCATGATTCGGAACCATTTTGTATGTCATTTCAAAGCTGGAATATATGCCATACTTCATCTTTTCAATGCACTAGGAGAGTTGCATCTTGTGCTATGAGTTAGAGCCCTTGCACCTTGCATGTTTGCATGTGTTTTGTTGCCTCATTTCCATCATGTTTGGCCACTGATTTTGGCATGCTTGAGAGCAACCCATGTTAGTGTAAGTCCATCTCACCATGTTGTTGTATGCTTGTTTCATTTTGCATGTTGTTGCATGCTATACATGTTCACATGTTTAGGTTGTATGCCTATTGCCTATTGCATGCTTGTGTTGCTTTGTTAAGTTCATCATGCATGTATTACATTGGTCCAAGTATACTTGCCTTTGCATGTTATTAAATGTTAGCCTATTGACATGTTGTTGCATGTTCATCCATCTTGCATACTTGTTAAGTTACAAGCTTGTTTGCATGCTTGTCTTTGCATATTGTTATAGGCTAGTTGCCTTGTATAGCATTGTTGCTTGCATGCTGATGTTGCATTAGTTTGCTTGCATGCTTAGGTTGCATAGCATTATGTGCGCATCCCTTGCCTCTTGAATCAATCATGATAGAGGTTGGGGCCCTTATGTGTTTTTGTGCATTTCATTTGATATCAAATTGCACACTTGGCGCCTTTGGCCATCATGCATTGAAATGCGTGATTGGTGGCCCGAGGGTCGAGAACCAAACCCCCTTGAGTTCATAGCATGATAGGGAGGGTGGTCGTGCATACATTGTCTTGTAAATTTCATGCCATGCACTGTCTATCCTCTGCTGTAGCAAAAACAGAGTTCTGCAGGAATAGATGGCCGGTCGGCCCTCTTCAGTGCTAGCCGGCTACCAAAGTCCAGCCGTGGCCCCACTTTTAGTCAGTGCCCACTTCCTAATGGTCGGTGGTCCTATCTTTTGGCCGGTGACATCCCATAATGCTCAGGGAGTAATTCAGAGGCATCTCAAGGATTTTCACAGTTCTCAGAGGTGCATAACAGTGCAAATAGAGGCAACATGTGGCATGGCAACGGGTTTCCGAGTGAGGCGAATTGAGCATGCACGCATTTGACCCTCTTCCTGAGGCATCTTTACTGCTTTAATAGCTTAATTAATTTGCTAATTAATTAAGATTTTGTAGTATTTAATTAGCTAGAGTAGTTAATTATTTATTTCGTTTGTATTATTCTTTTGGCCCCTCCGAGAGAGGGCAAATTTTGTAATAAGCGTGTGTGTGTGTGATGCATGTCTTCCAACTCCACGTCTTTCTCCCTTTTACTTACCTGCTTTCAATGGTTAGTCTTAGGGCACGTTTCAATTAACATACTTATGATAGCATGTTTGCATACATTTATTCGTATTGCACGCACCGGGCTCGGCGCATCATACTAATTGCATAGTATTTCAATTCCGACTTGAATACGTGTATCGAGTTGTCACATTTCACATGCCATTCGTAGGGTAGCCGAGCCTATCTTAGTTGTATTTTGCATGCGTTGCATTAGCCATTGCTAACATGAACTAGGATCATGCATGATTACTAACTAGTTTCTTGTTTTGGCTCGAAGTACACTGTGAGTGTTTATGCTTTAGCATCTTGCATGTATGTGAATGTTAACATGACAGCATGCTTGCCATGAGGCTAATTGCTTATGTGATATAACTGCCTGAATGCCTGTGGGTGAAGGTTGGATTGAATTGGAACAATTCATTGGAATCCGTGTTTTAGCCTACTTACGAGTAGCAAACTTCAAACCATTTCCAAACAAACGGATATGCAATGCTTTGTCCCAAATTAGGCGATCTAGTCTATACTTGTTTTGTTGTGCGCATCACGTAGTAACGATTAGCTAATTAACCGGAATAAGAACGCATGTGTTTTCGAAAAACAAGATATCATGTTTAGTAATGGCCGATCTTTGATCGGGTGAGCGGGGGTGCTCATAGCTGACTTTCCCCAATCGTACCCAAGTTCCCGAGCCAAGGAAACTTTGGTGATGACGGACACATGGCCTTAGGCAACGAGTCAGGGTTTCCTAAATTTTCCCAAAATAAAATATTTAGGTGGTGACTTTGTATCTGGCAAAGCAGTCCATGTTTGGCACTTCTTTCTAAAAATCAGTTTTTCAAAACGATTTGCCGGATTTGGACTCTTTGGTGATTTATCAGTCTCGCATTGCACATTGCGAGATTAGATTAAGAACCGTGACATTTGAGTCTGAACTGTAGTAAGCCCAAATGAACAAAACGGGATTCTTCTCGGGACGTTCGGGGACATCTACAAGGAGCCCCGCACGTGCGGGGATAAAGGCCGCACATGCGGAAAGGGCGCTTCGCACGTGCGGGGAGGGGTGCCACACGTGCAGCAGACGGGGCAGTCTGAATCCCTGTTTTTATTTCTCTTTTGGCCAAAGTGTATCTCATTTGGGGCTCTTTTCTCTCACTCTAAAACCTATTTTTCTCCTCATTCTCTCTAGAAAACATCCCCAAACACTAAAACTCCTTGATTCTTGCAATCCATTGGGTTTAGATCATCATCCTCACTCTCTAATCTTAAAGATCAAGTTGGGGTTCTTCTTGGTGTGGTCGAAATCAAGGCTTCTTCTCATCCTTGAAGTTAGGGTTTCACTTCTCCTTCTTCATCAATCCTTGAGGTATGGATTTCTTGAGTTATATATACATGTTGTGCTATATATATGGTAATTTAAAAGCCTTCTTGTAGTCCTTGTGTTGATTTTGATTTTGCTCCAAATATAGAGAATGTTTTGAAAAAATGGGTTTTTATCTCAATCTTTTTCCCATCCTTAAGAATGTTCTTTTTACAAAAATCAAGAAAATGTGATTTTGATTGGATTTCACCATGAAATGGGAGGATGTTTGGTATTTGTTGAAAACCCTAGAAATGTGGGGATTTTGGAAAATGAGAATAATGTCCATGAAATTTTGTTTTTATCTTGTGCCAAGAAGATGAATGAAAGTAAATTACATTACATGATTAGTAGAATAGCAATATAGTTGGGGTATGAGAAGTGAGATGTTATTTCTAAATTTTTGTTGAACACTTGAGCATGTATTGTTGGGAAGTGGTAAGTAGTTGTGTTCTATGGAATGTGAAGAAGGTAAAATCTTGAAATTATGTTGAATACATCTCATGTAACCTCAAAGGGGCTAACTTGTTATAAATCGGACATGATGAGAATTTGTTGTTACAAATTGATGGCATGGCTATTTTGTGAAATAGCCTTGAGGAGAAGAAATGAGTAGTAAAATTAGTTGATGTTGTTGTAGAGATGTTTGAGATGGAGAAGTGTTATGAGAAGTTATGTATTGCATCATGTTCTCATTTTGATTTATTATTATTATTGCACATCTTGAAATGAATTGGAAAATGATTACTTTGAGAAAGATTATGTTGTAATGAGAATTATGGAAATGTGGTACGGGCTAAATACGTGGTAAGTCCAGATAGGGGGTGCAGTTGAACTTGATAAATTGCCCAGAGTTTCTTTGGTGAAAGACAAGAAAACCGCGCGGATAGGTGTCGAGCCTTCCGGTTAATACCGGTAAAAATGACAATTTGGTAGTACTTGTAGAGTCTACTTGCAGACACCAGCCTAGGGATTACCAGTGTTGTATTTACCACCCCTATTGATTAAATGAAATGGAATTTTTGAAATTATTGAGATTTTGAAATACCATTGTTAACATGGAAATTTTCAAGTTGAGCATGAGACATTGCATGGCATCGCATATGCGTTTTACATTGGGAGTTGCATAACTGTATATACTTTGTGAGAATTCTCTACTGGGCTTTATGCTCACCCCCATGGGATTTGGTGCAGGTAAAGATATGGTGATCCTGCCGAATTGAGGGCGTGGATACTTTTATGGAGAGTAAAGATTCTCTTGTTTTTGTTGTAAATTTTGTAAAGCCAAGGGCTAATGTGTATGGGTTCGAGAGACCATTTTGTGTTACTGGGCTATTGCCTTGGAAGATGTAAGCCCTTAAGGGCATTTTATTATTTTGAGACTAGATGCTCCACATGTTATAGATTCAGGTTTCTTAGTTTCGTTGAATGTATACCGCATGTGGAACTTTTGTATTAAACTCATTTATTAAATATGTGAAGATGAAAGGATTATTGCTATTGTGTAGTGAATATTAATTAATGTGGGCAGATTGTGTTGAATTATTTCGAGGTGTTACACTTATTCCATGAATAAAAGAGGTGTTTAAGCTTTGATAGTTAGCTAGATTTTTTATTTTCTTCCTTATTCCCATTGTTGCTCATATAGAGCTCTTTATCAAAAAGTGTTGAAAACTCTCTTCTAGTTCCATTTTGAAGCATGGAAATGGATGTCTTATCCTTATTCCATGAGTAGGAAGAGGAGCTTACAACGATTTTTGAGTTGTTATATTTGTTTCTTTTAGTTTTGATTTTGTTCTCTTTGAAGCAAAACAAGAGGTCTTTCATTGAGGTTAAAACAGAACCTAACCTAGTACCTTGGTTACGTGAGACAACACTTGCATAATTGTACATTGTAGCCAAGGAAGCGCCACCCTAATTATACTTCCCTATTTGGTCCATAACCATCATAGAGGCCAGCAAGCGACGATGCACCATGTTATACCTATTTATGAACAAAACGCTCCCAAATAGGGATAATAGGAAACCCCTGGTGTAGTGAGCAATCTGGACATGAGAGATATGGCGGCGGTGATGGAAGCGAATGTAGAACCATTGATATCGAACTAGCTCTCTTTCGTGAGGTGGAGCAGCACCAAGGAAGTGCCTCAGAGCGTCATCCTGGTAAGCATGCTTCGAGTCAATCAATACGGGGAGACCGCCGACTGGAAGGCCATAAATCATTAAGAAGTCCTCAAATGTCATGGTCATCTCACCAATGCTAAGAAAATGGAATGTGTCTATGGTATCCCACCATCTCTCCATGAGGGCCACCAGTAGGCCATGACCGACCTGGGTGCTGCCTAGGGATGCACACAAGGGCCCGAGACCATATCCGTCTACCAAGGTCCTAATGATCATCGACAGAACTAGATACCTCTCGGCTACACCAAATGTGGAGTTGAAGCCACAAAGCACACTCCTATAAGAAGAAGATGGAAATAAAAGAAAGACTAATAAAAGATCTGGGTAAAAGCTATAGAAAGCGTATTAGTAGAAAGATAGAGCCATATCCTATAGCCCATACAAGACAAATAATGATCAGGCTCACAGAGAACCACTGACTAAGGACTGATATTGCCCACCTTAAGAAACCTATCCATCTCAGCCCACAGGGCATGGGCGGGAGGGACATAGGTGGCTGGATCAAAGGAATGAAACTATCTAGCCATGAGATAATCTGACACAAGGAACACAATGGGAAGCCAGACCAACGATAGTGAAAACAGTGAGATATGGTGCAAAGATGGCATAAATGGAAAAAAGTGCAGAAACTGAGGCAAAAAAGCTCAAGTGTTCGTGTGTTTATGGACTATACGAGGCAATGATGGCAATGAGATGGCTAGTGTCATGACCTGAATCCTTCCCTATAGGTTTGGATCATAACCACCTAGTAATCATAAGATTACCTACGGCCTCAGACAGAATTCAAATCATATTTAATTATATGGGGCCAGAAGTAGAAGTAGAAGCAGAAGCAGAATTAGAATTATGAAATTATGTCCAATGAACCGTGCATATATGGCATAAACAAAAAAATTTGTATGGCATAAACAAATAAATATTACATGCCTAAAGGTCATTCAGAAGTCATCAACATACAGACCTAAAAGCTTATGTAAGGGTCAAACATGACCAACAAAAGGAAACAAAAGAACAAAAGTAAAAGCCTCATTTGTGAGGCACTTCATAGCTGATTTCACAAAAAACTTGGGTAATCTTTCATAGGTTCATTAGGGCTAGACATCCAACTGCTCACCTACATGAATATATATAACAGAGTAAAGAGGTCATATGAATGAGTTCTTAATTTAATACACGTAATCTCATACTCAAATTCTTGACATATTAGAACGACCTCGGGTCCAAAACATAACAAAACGACCTCTGGTCCAACAAATACAAAAGTGTATGACAGAACATATTATACATAGCGGATCAACCTTGGGTCCAATCAATTATAGCTGTATAATGACTATATGGTCAACACATAACAGATATTCAGACTTATCAAGCATTCAGAACGACCTTAGGTCCATCTTATCAAATATACAAAATAACCTTAGGTCCATCATATACATTTGTATCTCGGCATTCACATTCACAGATATTATGTTGATCGAATAGATACAAGGCTAATTCATATCACAAAATCATAAGTTCGGAAAAACTTACCACATTGGAATCTTTAGAAAATAATGTATGTGAAAATATCTTTACTAAGATATTGCTCACATTGATTTGGTTGTTGATACAGCTTCGTGGATAAACCTACACAATTCATTAACATATATACATTGGGTCACATTGTTTAAACAAATCATTCTTTGACTTATTCAATTCTTTTAAGCCTCATTCCAACTTATTAATTCAGTTGGGAGGCTCAATTCATGCTTAAGAATGCTTACAAAGGAATTAGAATGCAAATGTGGTCAGAATATGACTTTTCAAATTATGCTAAAATCGAACACTTCAGTTGAGCGCAAGTTTTGTCGGTTGTGCAGACCACATGGGTTGCAAAAGTACTGGTTGGTTAGATTCTAGGCTCGATGGTCACTCGAGCCAAGGTGCACAGAAAACTGAGGTCTCTCGACTAGTCACTTGGTCACTCGAACCATGTGGAAAGCTCTATAAAAATGCTGGATGCATAAAATGTGTGCTCGAGCGACAACTTCTTCGCTCGAGCGGTATGGCCAAATTCTGGGTTTTCAAAACACAAGTTCAAAGTGTAAAGCCTTGCATGATTCTTAACTATGAATACACTTCCAAAAATATGGATACAAAACGAATTTTCAAACTTCAAGCTCAAAACTTCATGAATTCACAAAATTGAAGCTTAATGCGTCATGCATGTATGAACTTGGCTCAAATTCCTCTTCTAAAACTTTCAAAAACATGGAATTGACCTTCAAAACACATAATTCATGGATGCATGTATGATTCAAGTCTCAATTTAAGTATAGGTACAAAATCTTGCTCAAATTAATGATTCTTCACACAATTATGCATGAATGTATGAATTAGCTTCGAATTCAACATCCTTAGCTCAATTCCTGTGTTTATCTTTCTTATCTTCTTGAATTCACATTTTTGGTGACTTAAATCCATGAATTGGGGATCAAACACTTACCTAGAGTCTTCAATTTAGCTCAATCTAGGAAGAATTTGAGTTCTACTTCACAATTCTCCAACTTTCAAGCCAAATCTTCCAAGTTCTAGCTCTTCTCTCTAAAAACAATGAACTCTCACTCTCTCTTAACTCTCTACAGAATTTTGAGCTCAAAAATGAGCTAAACCTCATCACTTAAGATATGTATATATGTATATATATAAAGTGATTAACTTAATACACTAATTAGGGATTAAACAAATTAATTAGAGCTTAAGGATAACTAAACAAACTTAATTGATTTTATCTAATTAATTTAATCTAAATCAAGTTTTAATCGAACTTCTTAATAGACTCTAGAAATTATGTCATTCTAATTGAACTTATCAATTCCAGTTTCTGAAGTCATTAAGACCTTCAATTTCAGATTTTAAGCAGAGATCACAACAAATGTTCTAACAATGGACAGGTATGCATACAAATAAGCACTAAACACATAAATAACATTCAAAATTAATTAGATGAAAGTATGCTACGTAATGGGATTGTCACAGTCTTCCCCTCCTTACGAAGTTTGGTCCTCCAAACTTGCATTGTCTTGTGTTGGAAATAACTCAGGATACTTTTACCTCATTTCATCTTCCCTTTCCTACGTGGCTTCTTTGCCGTAATGTTCTTTCCATTCTACCTTAACCATAGGAATTTCTTTATTCCTTAATTGTTTCACTTGTTGGTTAATGATTTGAATCGATTTCTCTTCATATTCCATATTATCATCGAAAGCTATATGGTGATAATCAATAACATGGAACGGATCTCGAAGATAGCCTATCAACATTGACACGTGAAACATATTGTGCATTTGTTCCATTCTTTGTGGCAAAGCAATTAGGCATGCAACTGGATCAAGCTTTTCCAAAATCTGAAATGGCCCAATATATTGAGTTGATAACCTACCTTCACAAATCTTGACTGACCCTTCATCAGTATCACTCTAATGAATACATGATCAACAACATCATATTCTAAGGCCCTTCTTCTCCGATCCGCATAACTCTTTTGTTTGCTTTGTGAGGTTTTCAGCCATTGTTGAATGCTCTTGGTAACATGTGCAACTCTTTTTGAGTAAAGAAGTATTTCAAACTTTTGTGGTTGATGTAGACTTCACACGCTACTCCATAAAGGTATTGGCACCAAATTTTTGAAGCAAACACAACGGCAGCCAATTCTAAGTCATAAGTCGGGTAGTTCTTTTTATGAGGCTTCAATTGCCGAAAAGCATAAGCTATCACTCTTCTGTTCTACATCAAAACACAACCCAAACCCTTATACAAAGCATCACTATAAATCAAAAAACCTTTTGTACCTAATGGTAAGGTCAAAATCGGTGCTGTGGTTAGCCTAGTTTTCAGTTCTTGAAAAGTGAATTCTCTTTCATCGGTCCATTCAAACAATTATCCCTTTCGAGTAAGTTAGGTAAATGGTACAACTATCTTTGAGAAATCTTTTACAAACCATCTGTAATACCCATCTAATCCCATGAAGCTTCGGACTTCCATTACACTTGATGGTATAGGCTAATTCATAATTGCCTCAACCTTTCACAGTTTCACTGAAATCCCATTCTCGTTAATCACATGCCTGAGAAATACAACTTTATCTAACCAGAATTCAAATTTCTTCAGTTTTGCATACAATTTCTTCCCTCTAAGTGTTTGAAGAATAATTCTCAAATGTTATTCATGTTCTTCTCTACTTTTCGAGTAAATCAGAATGTCGTCAATGAATACAACCACAAATTCATCAAGATAAGGTTTAACGATTTGGTTCATAAGATCCATAAAAGCTACAGGTGCATTTGTTACTCCAATTGACATAACCAAAAATTTATAATGTTCGTACCTTGTTCAGAATGCAGTTTTCTCAATATCTTCAGCTTTTATTTTTAGTTGATCGTACTTGAATCTGAAATCAATCTTTGAAAACACTTATGAACCTTGTAATTGATCAAACAAGTCATCAATACGAGGCAAAGGATATTCGTTCTTAATAGTTACCTTATTCAACTCTTGGTAATTGATACACAAGCGAAATGTTCTGTCTTTCTTCCTTACCAATAGGATTGGCGTACCCCATGGCAAAGTACTCAGTCGAATGAAACCCTTATCAAGCAGATCTTATAACTGAACCTTCAATTCTTTTATTTCAGTAGTTGACATTCTATAAGGAATCTTTAAGATGGGTTGAGTAATAGGCATATCTTTAATAGTGAATTCAATTTCTCGGTCAACCAACTCCCCTAGCAATTCTTCTAGAAACACATTTGGGAATTCTCTAACTACTGAAATATCATCTAATATAGTATTCATAGATTGATCAGTCAAAATACTATATAGATAGCCCCGATATCCCTTCTTAAGTAGTTTACATGCTTTCATTGCCGAAATTAGATAGTGTGGAGGTATTACACCATTACCCTCAAACATAAATTCACTTTGTCTCGGAGGTCTAAACAGAACTTGTGTTGTTACACAATCAATAGTAAAACGGTATTTAGACAACTAGTCCATTCCAAAAATTACATCGAAGTGTCTCATTTCAAGTGGTAATAAATATACGTATAATGTAGCATTTCTAACAATAAGTTCATAAGCACGATACATAGAAGTACACAAAACAAATTCCCAGATGGAGTAGATACATATAACAAATATGACAGTGATTCCATAGGTCTACTCAGTCTATGTGCAAATATAGTAGATACAAAAGAATGTGTTGAACCTCAATCAATTAGCACATAAGTATCTTGATTGCAAATAGAAAGAGTATCTGAGACAACGACCTCAGCATTCCTTGTGTCACATGGGACGAGCGTAAAAACTATTTCTTGCTTAAGTGTATCTCTTGTAGCAGTAGGTTTTATAGTGTTTCCTGGCACTGGGATAGGTCCAGTTGAACTAGTAGCTGGTCTTCCACATTTTTTCTCAATCTCTGACAATATGCCCTATCTTACCGTGTCTTGCCGATGCGAACATGGAAAAGGCAGCATTTGGCATTTAAACCCCCATGTCTTGCCGATGCGAGCATGGAAATGGCATCAAACAAACCTCCATGTCTTGTCGATGCGAGCATGGAATGACACCTAGTAAACTCCGCGTCTTCTTGATGCGAGCGTTAAATAGTATTCATTAAACTCCATGACTCATTGATACGAGCATGGTATGGCATCGCCTGGCATATAAATACACCCATGACTCATCGATACGAGCATGGGAAATCACCATTTAGCTCTTAATGAAACCATGACTCGTTGATACGAACATGGAATGGCATACGATGACGCACCCTTGCCTCGTCGATATAGACATAGAAAGGCACACCTTGGCACCGTCGCATCATAATAGCATCACTCTAACCAGATTACGGTGTTCTTTATTATTTGGCATAGTTTTCTTTGGAAAAATTTGCAGGATTGACATAAATCTTGAAAAAATGGAAAGAAACTTGGCATAAGAATGACAAGGTGAGTATGATAGGTATCACCCGCTCTTCTTCCTTTAGAATGCATGCTTAGATGAATGCTTGAGTGCTTTTTTGCACACACTTACTCACGTATATTGTTGCACAACTGCGTCTGACCTATATTGATATGATTCCTTGCAATCAAGGATATATAGGCAACCTACGGGATTGATCACTTGCACGAATGTATTAAGTCTTAGGGTCATGAAAACTGGATGGTCTTGGGTCTTTGCCACTCACTTCTTATCACTTCATGATTATTTGAGCTTTGTCAAAGAGAGACAATTGTAGACACCCCATTTTAATTGACCCCAAGACTTCAAGCACTTGCAAGCCTTCTGATGATGAAATGATACTTACTTCATCCTTAGAATGCTTAAAGGTTACTTGAAGTTGCTTTACAAACCTGTTTTGGCCAAAAATAAACTTTTTACAAAAATGACCATTTTACCCCTGGACCTGTTTTTAGCTAAAAACCAATTTCTTAACCCCAGGAAACCCGACTGTGCTTTGATTGATTGTATTTTCCAAAATTAGTGATTGTTTTATCAAAAAACAATGATCATAATGCAATTCGGGCTTACTTGTACCACAAACAGGCCAACAACATAGGGCCACGCACTTGTACATGCATTTATGACCCATGTACCAAAGCAAAATGTGTGTGGGCACGTTGTGTACATGTGCACATCATTGCGCATGCATATATGGTACGTACGTGCGCACATTGGAGCATCGCAGAGTTATTTTTGGTAACTCAATTTTGCTACAAATTTGGTAGGAACGGCGAGGGAGGGGGGAAACGATGAAACCCTAGAAGGGTTCCAGAGGCTTCCCCCAACTCTATATATAGATCCCCTTCCCCCTCTCTTTGAAGGGGTTAAGAAGTTGAAGCCTCTTTGTGCATTTTAAGAGCCAAATATCACCTCTCCTCTCTCTCTCTCTAATTAGCTTCAAAAATAGCCTAGAAGGGTTCTAGAGGCTTCCCCCAACTCTATATATAGATCCCCTCCCTCTCTCTTTGAAGGGGTTAAGAACTTGAAGCCTCTTTGTGCATTTTAAGAGCCAAATATCACCTCTCCTCTCTCCCTCTCCTCTTGGCTTCAAAAATATCCCATTCATAGTAACTCTAAGCACTGAAGAACACTTAAGGACTGAAGAACTTCAACCCAAATTCAGATTCCATGCCTAAGGGAAGTTTGCAAGCAAAGAACTCATGGTTTGTTTGCACTATTGTCTGCATGCTCTTCAGTTCTTGAAAACCAGAAGGTAAACTCCTCATACTCTCTATATTTTAGTACCCCTTTGCTTATTTTCAGTAGCCAATCCATGCTAGGTTGTTAGTCTATCTTAACATCATGTAGTCTCTTAGTTTTTCTCTCTTTCTCGCCTCTACTTGCATGTTTTCTATTTTATTTTATTTTTATTTTTTAGTTAGAACAACATGTTTTTAAGTTTATTCTGATCATATAATCAACATGCATGGCCCGGTTTGATTTATCATGTAGTTAGTTTACATTTATGCTTTTATTTGTTAATTGTATTTTTGTACATATCCATTATGTGGTAGCCTCAAACCGAGCCTACTACCATTCTTATAGGTTGAGTTGTATGCTCTAGGTCATATTTATTTTATTTATTGCATGTAAGACACGTAAAGTGGGCATTCGGGTAAGTCCTCTAAATTTCCATAGCATGTGTTTGTGTTTGTGTTTGTGTTTGTGTTTGTTTGTTTTTTTTTTTTTGTTTTTTTTTGTTTTTTTTTTGTTTTTTTGGTGAATAAGACATAAAATAAAAGACTAAAATTACACGACTACAAGGGGCATGTGTTTGTGTTTCTTGTATCGTCTTCTCAATAATGCAAGTTAAATACTCCTTATATGTAAAATTGGTTGTTTCGAATGTTTTTACAAGTGTTGTTCATTTTAGTTCAAGTTTATGGCCATTGTTTTGTCTCAAATCAACTTTTAGTGTAAACTCTTTGTTTTGACTAAAGGATCTATAAAACCTTCAAGGCAGAATTAGGGTTTATACCTTGAGATCTATCTAGTTTGATCATATTTAAATCACGAATAGAAGAAGTTAATGAATTCCGAACTCGGTTGCACCTTACGATCTTCTACTGTATTCCTTCCTTATGCTTGACCACGAATTGAGTGTGGGCTCAAAAAGGTGAATTTCCTTACTCTTTCCCTAAACCCAAAAAATTAATTAATTTATCAATCCTTTAGAGAGCTGCAAGGACACACACACATACACACACACACACACACACATAGGCTATGACAGGGACCATTAGGAGTATATTAGGATTAGGACTCCCTATGGAGCTAGGAAAACTTAATTCAACCTGAATTATAATTCCTAATTTCTTAAATTATAATTCGTATTATTAAAGAATTATAATTGCACTTCTATCTTAATCTCCAAATTATATTTCGTACTCTACATTATTAAATGCTTATTTATCTCCCCATGTTCAGATTACTAATACCCGTCAATTAAATAAATTATTGACAATTAATTTAATCGACTTCTTAATATTTCCGTGAGACCTTCTACTTAACTTATTTGAAATGTCAGATACGAAATCAACCTAAAAAATTTGGCATAATCAAACTTTTAAGCATCTTCAAAGGGGGTATTATCTATCCCTAAACTGGGATGTGGATTCTATCAATAATCAATATCCACCATACACAAAAAGCGATCAACCAACTCACCAAGCTTATTAACCCATAAAGGATCTCACTCTTCTATGAATCAAAATGGCCAATTCTAAAAGCACGTGTTTATTAATTATTTTTAGATTAAGAGCACAAGCACTCATAATAACTATGGGATATAAATTGTCTCATTTAATCGGTGTGTGAACAATTATCTCAAGACGATCCTATTCAATACACACAAGGTATACTAGCACAATGAGTTTAAACTTTACCATTTCCTATAGTCAAGAAAGACCTACTCAAGCACCATGCTACAGCCATCCCAACGGCATGTCCAAATCCATCTTAGATTGTGAACCACTGATATTTTATAATAACTAATGATCTAATCTTCTGTGTGTAAGGCAAACTCTACACACCAGATCACATACTTCGTAGAACAAAAGATACACATGCAGAATATTAGACAAATAATATAATGCAGATAATACTCATATTGATTCTCATTAAAAAAAAAAAAAAAAAAAAAAAAAAAAAAAAAAAAAAAACCTCGTATTATTAAAACCAAAAACTAAATCTGATTACACAAAAACATGGTCAATAACTGCTAGTATATTTTTCTAATAGGTGGGCAATCCCAAACTGCTTGAGGACATTTGTGTGTTGCTTCTAGGAAAGGCAAAGGCTTGCATCCGAGATGGTGAACTATCCATTATTACCTTGATCAACAAGTTCACTAGTAGAAAAGACTAGAGTAACCAAAAATTTCAGGGGTGTAGACGGACTACTCTGTGTATTTGCTTGCTTGCCTGGTTCTTGGTGGTGCCGAATAACGAGGTAGTGAGCCCTATTTTGGTAGATATGGCTAGGCAGGTTAAGGATGGGAAAAGATTGATTTGTCTAGTTCTGGCTGAGACCTTACTAGGTTTGGATGAGGTTCATGAGGAAAAGGCTATGGACTTTGCTAGTAGTCCGTTACTGCTTCAGGTAGCACCCAACTGATATGGTTTCTCATCTTTCACACCTCTATTCTTTATCCTTTTTTTCTTTTTTTCTTTTTTTTTTTTTTTCTTTTTTTCTGTTTTTGCATACTCCTAGCTTACTTTTTCCGCTCATCTTACTCCTCTCTACTCTTTTGTCTCTCTTTTCTTTTATTTTTATTTTTATTTTTCATCCTAGATATGACTTACGGACAATTGAAGGTGTGAGCAACTCCTATCCATTAGTCGGTGATTTCATATGATACTCGTGCCCAATTGGTAAGAACAGACACTACTGAGGGTTGTCATGACTGGATGTGTTCCCAGACTTATAGAGATATAGCCTGGCGTTGTCCTTGGCACTTCTGGCTCTGACTCGAGAAATGCTCCCCTTTCTAGGCGTAGAGATAATGGGTCCGACTTGCATAGCCTACTACTTTCCTTATCGAAATTTATGACAATTTGGGCGCACGCAGGTGGCTTATTTGGGTTCTCCTTCGTACCTATGGACGCCACGCCGTTTTCGTGTATAAGGCATTGCTTTCCACACCGACTTTGTCATGACCCAAACATAGTACCCAGGGGTTAGATATTGCAACAAGTCAAAAACTAAGGTGATAACAAATTAATAATACAGCGGAGTAAAATAAAAAGGGTGCCCAAATATTTATTTAATTAAAACATATACATTGGAGCTTTTATTTATTTACATTTCTAGAGTTAGACTATAATTACAAAGACCCTTGTACCTACCCTACGCATTGGTCCTGCTACTTTCTACTTATGAACAAGAAATTAACACCCCTCCCTAAACCTCATCACTTGAAAGTGTTTAACAACTATAAGCACATAGTAGAGTGAGAAATATTATATTAAGAACATAAGGGTACAAAAATCACCATGGATAATTTTTTAGGGCAAACAGATAATAGGTTGGTTCAAATAAATCATTTTAAATAACAGAAGCATAGTGTGGAAATCATATAAGTAAATATTCATAACCGCGATGCAGAACAAAATAGAGGGTCAATGGATATTTAAGTCCCCCAGACATGAGACCTTCAGAGTGCTCGATATTTAAGTCCCCAAGCATGGGACCTTCAAAAAGGTGACAACAGAATAGAGGGTCAATGGATCCATGACAAAAGGGTCATATAAAGTGACTAATCAGAGAGCCAATGGTTATTTAAGTCCCTCAAGGCTTGGGATCGTCAGAGGGTCACTAGAGCAACAGTTCAGAAGGCCAATGTCATTTAAGCCCCCCAATACATGGGACCTCCGTGGTGGTACTTATAAAATAATTGTTCAAAAACACATTTGATAAACTGTTATATCCATTGGTTTCTATTTTTAAGCAAATAAAGTTCATAAAATAAATAACATAGTTGAAATGTTAATATAATTTATAAAACATGATTTGCATAAAATAATTCATAAAACAATAAAACAATTTAAGATTATTCATGATATAATATTACTCACTTTAATATCGATTCCTAATTTTTCCACCCCTTCCGTGTGCTCCACTAAGCTCTTTTCTTGTTGTTTGCTTGCTCTCTTTCCAAGCCAACCACTCCTATAGGTAGGAGTATTCAGCAGCAACTTGACCTCTCAATCAATTGTCATGTTGTTTATTATAGGAGTATTCAACAGCAACTTGACCTCTCAATCAATTGTCATGTTGTTTATTTAAATCCACATAGGTTGGCCTCATCTCAATGCCACCTCGTAGCATTCTTTTTCATACACATTGGCCCAAATATATATATATATATGATTGCATTATGATCTTTTGGTTAAACACAACAACCCTTAACTTTAAATTAAATTACATTTTACACATATAATTATAAAATTAAATATTTTATTTTACATATTTATTATTGTTTTATTAAATTCAATAAATATTTAAATATTTATCCCCTCTTAAATATTTATCCCAAATTTGGAGTGTCATATTTATCCCCTCTTAAATATAAGTTTGTCCTCAAAGCTTTATGATCTTTTCTAAAAGTGAATTTAACTATTTTATATAATAAGATAACTAATTAAGGCATTCAAAAATAGATACCCATATAATACTATTCAAGGTATTACAATCTTTTCTCATTTTAAAATTTCGTCGTCAAAATTTATCTATAGAAATGCTTTTCATTTCCGCTGCATACTCTAATAATATTATTTTCTATTATTCTTCTTTGTTTTGAGCTTGGTCCTCACCTCAAATTTTTCGCAATGTCTATTTCATTTGTCCTAATTACAACTTAATGAACTAGTACCCTTTTGCTAAATTCAGATTTATCGATTTTGACATTCTTTATTTGTACAAGTCGTTTTATTATTATTATTATTATTGAAATTTATTAAACTTAATTTGTCCTTTAGTCCTTGATCTTCCCTCATTTTTGTTGTTTAAGTCATTCTCAACTAATCCATGCTATCATTTCTGAATACGTGAATTGATTTCATAATGGGTTTACATTCGGTGTTTTCAGAGTGATTTTATTTAAGTTTCTTGTTAACTAACATATATTCATATAAATTATTTAAATTCCATTATTTCCATAATTATTCAGATTCTTATGCATCTATAGATATATTATTTTTACAGCAGTGATTTAAACCCCCTCAAATTTCAACCTCCATCACCCCCCACACACACGTGGCGGGTGGTGATCGGAGGAGGAGAAAAAAAAGAAAAAGAAAAAGAAAAAGTGACCAATTCAAAAAGAAAGGGGGTCAAAAGGGGGTGGGAGAAAGGGAGTCCCAATCTTTATTCTTATTTTTAAACTCCTATCAATTATCAAATGGCAATAGGCTATCATTAAATTAATCTGAAATTCTGATTTTTTTTATTACAAATTTATCGATTAGGATTCTTATATTCTGCGAGGTTCTTTAAGAGACATACAGTTGTAATTTTGATGAAATTCATTTCCTAGCTTTCTATTACGTACTACCTCATCCGATTACCAGTAGGAGTAAATTTCTATCTAGGTTAGGACTTGAGATCTAGGTTCATTTATATGCCTATGAGATCATAATATCATTCCCCATCTAACAATTATTCATGTACAAAAATTACTATATCTTCCTTTTCTGAGAAGTCAATTTATTCAGATTCGTAACATAAAAATTGTCTCATTCAATGTTCTTAAGAGGTTTCGATAACGTTATGATCATAGTAAGTTGGTTCATTCTAATACTAAGGAGGCTAATTTTCATTGGTCTTCCAATTAGTTTCGGTCCTAATAATCCCGATAATCTTTATACTGGAAGGGTGAGTTTCTAACATCTAAGTGAATAGATCCTAATTTATCAATCAGCGAATAAGACAAATTCAAATAAACGTACATATTCAATTTCTGACCGAAGATCCCGCACATATACCTAATCATATTCTCAATGTTCTCTTTATTTAATATTTTAAGGTTAGGTACTAACCTTTAAACTGAATGAATAACTTGAGATATCCTTCCGTTTTTGGACAATTCTTAAATTGAGGTCCCATTTCTCCACATTTGAAACATGCTCCAGTAAGCCGATGACACAACCCATTATGACACTTGTGACATATTGATTTCAACTTATGAACAAGAAATTCACACCCCTTCCTAAGCCTCGTCACCTGAAAGTGTTTAATAGCTGTAAGTACATGACAGAGTAAGAAATATCGTACTGAGAGAATAAAGGTATAAAAATCACCACGGACAATTATTTAGGCTAAACAAAAAATAGTTTGGCTCAAATAAATCATTTTAAATAATAGAAGCATAATACGGAAATCATATAAGCAAATATTCATAGTCATGGTACAGAACAGAACAGAACAGAACAGAACATAGGGTTATTGGATATTTAAGCCCCTAGACATGGGACCTTCAAAGGACCAGATATTTAAGTCATCCATTTAAGTCTCCTAGACATGAGACCTTTAGAGGGCTTGATATTAAGTCCCCAAGCATGGGACCTTCAAAGGGTCACAGAGGTGACAATAGAACAGAGGGTCAGTATATCTATAACAAACAAAGGGTCACATAAAGTGACTAATTAGAGGGCCAATAGTTATTTAAGTCCTCCAATGCATGGGATCGTCAGAGGGTCACTAAAATAACAGTTCAGAGGGCCAATAGTTATTTAAATCTCTCAAGACATGGGACTTCCGTGGTGGTACTTATAAAATAATTGCTCAAAAACGCATTTGACAAATAGTTATATCCACGGGTTCCTATTTTTAAGCAATTTGGGTTCATAAAATAAATAACATAGTTGAGATGTTAATATAATTTATAAAGCATGATTTGAACAAAATTATTCATAAAACAATAAAACAATTTATGGTTATTCAAGGTATTATATAAGTCACTTTAATATGGATTCCTAATTTTTTCTCCCATTTCGTTTGCTGCACTTAGCTCCTTTCTTGTTGTTTGCTTGCTCTCTTTCCAAGCCAACCAGTCTTATATATAGGAGTATTCAGTTAGGGCTGCAAATGAACCAAACTATTCATGAACAATCTTGGCTTGGCTCAGCTCGGCTCGTTAAGGGCCCAGCTTGGCTCGCCTCGGTTCATTTAGTAAACGAGCCGAGCTCGAGCTCGAGCTCGAGCTCGCATAAACTCGGCTTGTCAAGCTTGGCTCGTTTATCTTTATTTAAATTACATAGTAAATATATTATTTATATATTAAATAATATATAAATATATATAAATAATAGTATAAATACATTACTTATATATTAAATAATATAAATAATATATTTTGTTTGAATATTTTTATTTAAATAATATGAACAATATTAAAAAAAAATTATCGAGTTGAGCCGAGCTTAGCTCGAGTCCAATTCCTTATCGAGCCAAGCTTGAGCATAATAAACGAGCTAGATAAGTAAACGAGCCGAACTCAAACTCAACAAAGCTTTACTCAACTCGGTTCATTTGTAGCCCTATATTCAGTAGTAACTTGGTCTCTCAATCAATTGCCACGTTGCTTAGGTAAATCCAAACAGTTTGTCCTCATCTTAATGCCACCTAGTAGCATTCTTTGTTAACTAATTACACCTTGGCCCAAATATATATATATATATGATTACATTATCATCTCTTAGTTAAACACAGCAACCCTTAACTTCAAATTAAATTATATTTTAGTACATGTAACTATAAAATTAAATATTTTATTTTATATATTTATTATTGTTTTATTAAATTAATTAAATATTTTAGAAGATTGTCCCCAAAGCTTTATGATCTTTTGTAAGCATGAATTTAACTATTTTATATAGTAAGATAACCTATTAAGGGATCCAAAAATAGATACTAGTATAATATTATGCAGGGGATTACAGACTTGCTTTGACCAAGAAAGTTTTGCTACTTAATTTTAAAAAGGGAATTAAGAAATCTTTGATGATTAAGACTAAGTTAAGGTCTAGTTCATCATAACTAGAAAATTTGTAGGTTATTGGGAGCTTAGGTACAAAAGGGGAAGGCCATTTTCATAGGAGCACCTCCTTTTGTCCAATCTGAAGAATAGCCTCTCCTCACTTTCTATTTTACGATTTTAGTGGTTAATTATTTACAAAATTCGTTATTAGACCTAAAATCCTTATCTAACCTAAAACTACGTGATTTGAAGAAAAATGAATATCATTTATTTTCGATTAAGAGAATAAAGTCATATTTTCCAAAAATGATGATTTTTAATACAAAGTGGATTCTTAATAGTCCATGGCCATAAACTCAATCTAAAATTCATAATATTCACAAAACATTCAAAACATACAATTTTGCACACAAAGAGCATCTAACTTGCATTATTGAAAAGACAATGCAAAGAAACACAAGCACATGTTATGAAAGATGAAGAGACTTACCTGGATGTCGACTTTCGGTGTCTTACATGCAAATTTGAAGTAAATATGACCTAACATGTAATTAATATCCAGTTTGAGGCTCATAGAATGATGAATATGCCTAAAGAAGCAAATAACACATAACGAAAATAAAGACTACATGATATTTCAAACTAGGCCGAACACATGATTTCCACAGGATTAAATGAACCTAAACATGTTGTTCTAATGAAAGTAAAAGAAAAATGGCTAAAGAGGCAAAGAAAAGGGAGACATATGCATACTTACATGACATATGCATGAACTAAGCCCTAAGCATTCTTGACTACTGAAAATGTGATGACCCCAACTGTCATGACCTAAACCCGCCTCGAAAAATTTGGTTCATAACTAGCTAGTAATCACATGATTACCTACGGCCTCATACAAAAAACAAATTTTTTTTTTTTTTTTTTTTTTTTCATAATGGAGCCTTAAGTGGAAGCAAATATTAGAAAATAACGTCCATTGAGCAGTCCTTAAATGATAAGGATAAACTCTCATATATATATATACCATGATTTAGAAACACAACTTATATACATAGGAGTCATCAACATTAAGTTTACGTATTCACAAACCCATCTATCAACAACCAAATAGAAGTCTAAGCATAAAACCTAACACCAAAAAGATATAAGCTCCATCTTAGAGGCTTGGCATGATAGGTCCACATAGACAGTTGCTGAGGTTGACTCTAAAGCTAATCACCCTGTTAATCACCTACATACATATAAAATAGGAAGTGAGCGAAGCTCAATGAGTAATAATAATGCAAAGGATCAGTAAATGAATCTAAAAGTTAACAAATGAGTCTAAGTCAAAGAAACTATTTAACATAAATTGAATGACGAAAAGCACAATCACATCCGACTCCTCTAAACGTGGCTGTTTGTCAGCACGGTTTTCTTCAGAGCCAGACTTAACCTCGGCAGGATGCTTCTCCATCTGCTCAACCTCTTCATTGATATGCACAACCACCTCAACCTTGGCATTTCGAGTTTGAGCCGTTTCCTCCTCAACAGGCAGGGAGGGATAAACTTCGGCGGCAGGTGGCACTTCAGATCAAATGGCTTTACCCTTCGCCGAGCGGCCATTCTTTCCGCATTTTTCTTTTTGGCGAGTTATGTGAGGCTTAACCCAGCCATGTCTTCGGGGCATGCACTAGGAAGGTCCTCCAAACTGGTAAAAATGCCGTCAAATGAAAGGTCTCCTCGGCACGAAATGGACGGAGGATTGGCTGAATTGAGGCCGGCTTCCTCAAAGGCCAACCTCAGAGCCTCGTCTACTTCAGCTTCGGATTGATCTGACTCAGCGACCTTAGCTACTTCCGCCCGCTCCGAATCGGATCCCCCCAAACCAACTTGCCGCAAGTTTTTGAAGTCGGTCAAAATAAGAGCCGTAAGAAACTCTTCACCCTTCGAAATTGGGATGTTTTCTGCCGCCGAGAAGGTCGTATAAGTTGGCTCGTATCGTAGCAGAACGTGGGCCGCCCTCCCTTGTTTCTAAAGACTCGGGCGGCCGAAATATTTGAGCGCGACTTTGATTTCCGAAAGAACGGTGTCGTCGGTTGAAGTCAAGACTTTCTTCAAATCGCTTCCTGTGCAAGCAAAACCATGAGGACTCAAAAATGAAGTTTTATAAACATAAGAAAAATAAATACAAGAAGCTATACGGCCACCTGGTTCGCCCCTCCGTCTGGGAATAGGATCAAGGCGATCCTCATCTTCGCCGAACTCCCAATTACCTTGGACAACGACCATAACATCATCAACTCGCTTCCCAGAACTGGAAAGCATAGTCACTAATTGATGGTCGATGTCCTTGGTCCTAAGAAAATAACGTCCATGCCGACCAAAAGACTTGGCCAAGGCATAACAATGTCGAATAGCAAGTTGCTGAGGTTAATCCTAAGGCGATGGTTTAGCTCTATGACCCCCATTACGATTCTAAAAAAGTTGACATTAGGTTGGGAGGGGATTAGACCCCAATGGCGGAGGACAACCCTAAGAAATGGGTGAAGTGGGAAACGGATTCCGTCTTCAACAATTGACAAGAGGGGGAAAACGATTGTGCTTTCATCAACCCTCTCCATATCGAGGGTGCCGTCTGTCACAAGCGACAGATGCAGGAATACAAAAATGGCGTCGAAACCCAGAGATTCGGTCCGCGGAGAGGAGGTCTTTCAGGTGTTTTGCCATTTCGATCAACCTATAAGAGCGTACTAAATTAAAGGCAAACTAGGAAAAGGGATTCAAGGAAGAGAAAGAGAACTTACAAAAGATGGAGAGGACGGTGAAAAATGAATGAAAGTTGCAGAGACGAGTCGGAAGGCAGTCCAAAAACTAGCATTCAAAAATGTGTCTTTGAAAAGACGACAAGATTTTAAATCACAATAAATAGAAGTGTATGAAGGGGAGGGAAGTTGAAATAATAACCGAGAGGCGTGTGCTCTGACATTTGTGTTGGAATGAGGTTAGCCGCCGAATTTTGGCTCTGACTTTTCGAGTTCGAAACCAAACACTCCAGCTAACTGTTGTTAGTGGAGTGCTTGGGGGGCAATTGTGGGGGCCGAAATATTGAGAGAAGTAAATAGGCCGAATAGATGAACCAGGAGAGTCGAAATATATAAATCGCATTTGGCCCTATTCGGCCAAATAGCCGGTTGATTGAAGGGCTGAGTGGAAAGCGGTTTTGCAGCAAGAGGAGCAGAATAAGTAGTTATTCGGCGAATTAGAAGTGGGCCCAACCCCGAGGCCCAGGAAAGAAAAGATATAAATAGAAGAACGTCAGACAGAAAGAGGTATGTGAGAACTAGTATGCTTAACTTAAGATACAAGCAATCAAGAGAGTATACACTGACTTATCTGTCGGAGTGCTAATTCCGGCACCCCCGACCGGAGTGTTCATCCCTTTTCAAGTGACTAGCTGAGGATCACGAGCGTCCCCCAGGATCTGAAGAGTATTTCCAAACCACCTTCCCCATAGTTAGTGCTAATGGATGTACCACGTATGACTGTTTGCAAATCTGAATATGTATAAGAATCCATTTCTGATAAGAATTTATTTTGACCTGAATTCTAATTTTTTGAATATGTTATGGACATCATTCATTAAAACCTTAACTTTGTTGTTATTCACTAGGCTCTAGCTCACTGTATTATTTATATATGTAGGTGATCAGGCGCGTGACCAGGCCTAGAGCTTCTACCTGGACTCTGTCTTTGTCAACCAACCTATGTGCCTCCTGGGGAGGTTCTGGATATGTCAAGTGGTCATGACTATGTGATTAAAGTTTAAGTTTTTGTTTATTCTGTAATTAGTGCTAAGTCTCTTTTTGTCCTATCTGTATAAATGTGATGATGTAAGGGTGATGTATGATATATATATATAAAGTTTTAAAAAATTTTGTGCCATATATGTCTGCACAGCTCAATGGACATTGTATATTTGTTTTTCGCTTCCGCTAGCCCCTAATAAATTGATTTTTGATTAAGAGGCCTTCGGTAATCTACTGATTACTGGCCGGTTACGATGCTAAACCTATAGGGACGGGTTTCAGTCGTGACAATTTTTGTGGACAAAACAGAGGGAATCAGCTTTTTAAGAACTAAAAACAAGATTGACCACAACTCCAATTCTTACTATACCCTCAGATACCGAATGATTTGTAATTTATAGCGATGCATCTTACAAGGGTTTGGGTTGCGTTTTAATGTAGAAAGGCGCAGTGATTGCATATGCCTCTCGACAGTTGAGACCATATGAGAAGAATTACCCAACACACAATTTAGAGCTTGCCACAGTTGTGCTTACATTGAAATACGACAACATTGCTTGTGTGGGGTTAAATGTGAAGTGTACACAGATCATAAAAGCTTGAAGTGATTTTTCACGTAGAAGGAATTAAACATGCGACAAAGGCGATGGCTTGCATTGATCAAGGACTATGATCTACAGATTCTTTACCACTCGGGCAAGGCCAAAACCGTGGCAAATGCACTTAGCAGAAAGAATGTGCCAGGTTTAGCCTGTTTGCTTACAGATCAGAAAGAACTTTTATAAGAATTTGAAAAGATTAAAATAGAAGTGGTGCCTTTTGAACAAAATGGTTTAATAGCCACAATGTCCACACAACTAGCAATTATCGAAGAGATCAAACAAAAGTAAATGAATAATGAGTTTCTAAAGAAGATTTGTGATGAGTGTGAAGCTAAACCTAAACCGAGATTCACAATTGAAGACTTAGTATTAAAATTTTAGGGGAGACTTTGTGTTTCTAATGATACAAAACTAAAAAGAAGAATTCTAGAAGAAGCTCAATGTTTGTTATGCACCCGGGGAATACCAAAATATATCAAGATTTAAAGTTAGTGTATTGGTGGCCCAATATGAAAAAAGAGATTGCCGAATTCAATTCCAAGTGCTTACAGTGTCAATAAGTAAAAGTGGAGCATCAGAAACCAGCAGGCTTGCTTCAATCCCTCCCTGTTCTGGAATGGAAATGGAAACACATAACCATAGGCTTCATTGTCGGTCTACCTCAAACATCTAGAGGTATGAATGCTATTTGGGTTATAGTCGATAGGTTGACAAAGTCTGCTCATTTTCTTGTTGTGAAAACCTCATTTAATGTCTATAGAATTGCCACCATTTACATTGATGAGATTGTCCATTTATATGGGGTTCTAGTGTCTATTGTATCAGATAGGGATCCTAAATTTGTTTCTAGATTTTGGCATAGTCTACAGAATACAATAGGAACAAAGTTAAGGTTCAGCACAGCTTTTCATCCGCAAACTGACGGACACACAGAGAAAACTATTCAGACTTTAGAGAACATGTTCGTATGTGTGTGTTGGAATTCCAACTGGGAAACGTATTTTCCATTAGTTGAATTTGCTTATAATAACAGTTTCTACGCTAGCATTGGTATGGCACCATATGAGGCACTGTATGGTAAAAAGCGTAGATCTCCAGTTTGTTGGACTGAGGTTGGTAATAGGGCTATATATGGTATGGAACTTGTGTAACAAATGACTAAAAAGATAAAGATCATTCAACAACGGCTCAAAACTACACAAAGCCAACAAAAGAGTTAAATGGATCAGTGAAGAAAAGATTAAGAGTATGAAGTGGGAGATTATGTGTTTATCAAAGTAACACCGATGAAAGGGCAGAAAAGATTCGGTAGAAAAGGAAAACTGACTCCTCGTTACATTGGACCATTCTAGATCCTCGAAAGATTGGGTCCTATTGCTTACCGAATTGCCTTACCATCCGGGAATGGAACAGATACACAACTTATTTCATGTGTCTATGCTTCGAGGCTATCTTAGAGATCCATTTCATGTAATTGATTATGACCGAATTGCTCTAGATAAAGATATGATCTACGAAGAATGGCCGGTGCAAATTATTAACCGATAGGTGAAACAGTTGAGAAATAGATCGATTCCGATGGTGAAAGTAAAATGGGGAGAAAATTATGGGAAAAAAGCCACTTGGGAAAAAGAAGATGAGATGCAACAACGATACTTGCATTTGTTTCCATACGAAGGTAACTTAAGTTTGGAGGACCAAACTTTCTAAGGGGGAGAGACTGTAACGACCCCAACGCGTACATTATTGTTTTATATTATTTGTGTGAGTTTAATTGCTTAATTATATGTTTAAGTGTGAATATTTGTTTGTCTTTGGAATACCTATTAGAATTGTCAACTTAGAGACAAAAATTGAGAGCCTTAACGGCTTCAGAAATTGAAATTGGCTAGCCTAATAGGCTAATTAGAATATTTAGAATTTTATGACAACTTTAATTGAAATTTGATTCGAATCAAAATAATTAGAACAAAATAATCTTAATTGATTAGATTTAAGCCCCATTGTTTAGTCTTAATCACATGTAATTAGCGAGGCCTAATCAACTTGTATATATATATATGTTAATTGAGCTTAGGAGCTCATTTCTTCAACTCTTGAGCTAAAACTAGAGAGAGACTTGAGAATTCAACTCTTTTAGAGAGAGAATTGAGGAGATTTGTAGAAGGCTACAAGAATTGAGCTAGGATTGCACTTGTATTCAACTCTAGGTATGAAATTCATCCTTAAACTTTGAAAATGAAACATATAGAAGTTGAATTCATCAAGTTCCTAAGTTCATTTACATGTAATTGTGTAGAGCAAGCAAGAATTACCATGATTTTGGAAGAATTGAGCATGATTGTATACATGCATGCATGAATCACCAAATTTAGTTTGAATTCTATGAAATTTTCCATATGCAGGAAATTATATTTGACATTTTTGAAGATCCTTTAGAGTTCTAACACTTCTCATCTCATACATGGGAGTTTTGAAAAGAAAAGAGTGCAATTCGTTTCATGCATGGTTTTAACTTTATAGTTTAAGTTTGAATTTGGAATTGGGAGCATGATTTTGAGCAATTGGTTTCAAATTGACTATGTGTTTATGTTCTAAAATGATTTACCATGTTTTTGTACCAACCATAAAAGTTTGAACCATTAAGGTGCAAGTTTGAACTTCAAACATAATTATGGAAATTCCAGAATTCGAGCAGTTCGCTCAAGCGATGGAAGTGTCACTCGGGCATACATTTTGAGCTCCTAGTAGTTTTGCAGACAATTGCACAATGGCTCGAGCGACCAAGTATACACTAGAGCGAACCCACTATTTACTTAGTACTTGGCTCGAGTGACTACTATCAACCAACCATCGAGCGTGAAAATCAAGCATCCAATACTTTTGCAATCTTTACAGATAGCTCAAGAGACCAAGTGTGCGCTCGAGTGAACTCACTTTTTACTTAGTACTTGGCTCGAGTGACCGTTGAGCATGAAAATCGAGCATCCAGTACTTTTTTAGTCTTTACAGACAGCTCGAGCGACCAAGTGTGCACTCGAGCGAACCCTTTGCATATGGATGGACCGCTCGAGCCACAAAATGTGTGATCGGGCGAACATCCTGTTTTCAACAACCTTCAAAAAGTTTTCATGAGTGCATCATTGCATCCTCATGCTTATTAGAGCATTCTTGGACATTGATTAAGACATCAATATTAAAGAATTGATGTAGAAACATACAATAAGAGAATTGAATTGAGATTAAACGTTAACTCGAAATGGGGCCTCGTTGTGTTTTTGCTAAGTATTTTGTATAGGTGGACGTCCAAGGCCTAGCATCGATATAACCCACTACGAGTAGTAACATTATAAAGATATGTTCAAACTATAATTGTTATATGATTGGTTTATTGGAATGTTTTTTTCCTTTAATGAATGAAGTTCTTCTTTGAATTGTGTTTGTGGCATCCAATAGGGAGGCCCTTCCCTGGTGGAAACAATACCATGGCCCATTGATTAATTGGCCCTTGCCTGGGGCAAACATTACCATGGTCCATTAGCCCTCGCCTGGGGGCAAAAAAAATGTCTTGGCCCATTGGATAATTGAAACACCGAGATCTCTGATGTTAAAGCTTCGTGGTCACATTGACTATGGAACATTGATTGACTCTCGTGGTCCCATTGATCGACCTTTGTGGTCCCATTGATATCGAAATATTGTTACTCTATTGGATGTATCATTTGAAAAGACTATTGCTATTGGGCTATTATTGGATCATTGTGAATTAAAATGAAATGGGAATTGTATTGAAACATTATCAAACTTCATTCATTTAACTCCTTTATTCTGTTATTACTGATTGGGCTCTAGCTCACTATTTATATCTATATATAGGTGAGCAAACTAAGCATCAAGGATAGAGAAGCCTTGGAGTCTACCCCTGTGTCAGCCGTTTTGAATGCTCCTTAGTTGGAGTAAGCTTGGGCTTGAGCGGAGCCAAGCAAGACAAAACCCCTATCGTGATACACTTTTATTTTGTATTTTTGTTTTATTATTTGGGGTTTATTTTGAACTTGAATCTACGAATGTATCTATGGATCTTTGAATTATGTACATAAGTAAGAGTGGTTGCACAACTCTTATTTGAGGTTTTTCATATATGTACAACTCAATGGTTCATCTTTATTTCATATTGCTTCCATTAGCCCCGTAAATTATATTGAGATTGATATTGTTTCTTGAGGCCCTAGGTAATCTCAGGATTATTGTCTGGTCATGATGCTAAACCTATAGGGGTGGGTTTTGGTCGTGACACTATGATTATTGGTTGGTCACCACTTTAACCTCTAGGGATGGGTTGGGATCGTGACAAGACCAGAGGTCGTTCTGCTATGCATTGGACCAGAGGTCGTTATGTCAAGCTTTGTTCTATTTATTCTACTTAATGCTATTGGATGTACCACATAATTTGTTTAACTTTGAGTAGCTTTGATGAAACTTATGTATGTTATATATTTGAACGATGTTTTGCATATGATAAAAATGTTTTCAAAAATTTGGAACTCATTCATTAACTCCTTTACACTGATGTTACTCATTGGGCTTTAGCTCACCCCTTTCCCCTATGTATATGTAAGTTTTCAGCAAAAGGATCAAGTTTAGAGTTTTGCCTATGTCAGCCCTTTGTAAAACTTTTGGAGTTATCGCTTTGAGCTAAGACTTTTGTTTGCCTCCCTTGGAAAGTGTTTCGAGAAGTCAAGATTTTTGAAAAAAAATTGTAAATGTGAATGTGCTTGATGTAAATAATGCTATGCATCTGTAATTATGTATATGTGTGTGTGTGTTTTTATATCATTCATGCACTGCTCAATGGACTGAATTATTTTGTTGTTTCTGCTTCTGGCCCTATTATTCTATAAAATATTTTATGATTTGTTATGAAGGCTGTAGGTAATCTATGATTATTAGCCGGTCTCCACTCTAACCTCCAGGGGTGAGTTGGGGTCTTGACAAAACACATCCTATCAATCCATTATCATCTCGTCATTATTCAAGTGATCAAAAATCCAATACCACCCCATTTAGTTTCCACTTAAGTTAGATGTTTTAAGTTAAGGTCAGAACAAGCTATTGAGACAATAATATCCATACTACTATGAGCATCATCAAAGCAATATGGTAAAGTAATATGGACAAAATAATATAAATACCGTACTAAGGCCCAAACGTGTGATAAAAAGCACGTTCATGAAATTGAAAGCATGAAATCATTAACAAAAATAAAATTTCAAATTAGATACACTCTAAAGATCACAATCTAAGAGACATTTTCAGATTTTTATTGAATTCGGCCTTTCCAAGGTCAGTAGAAAATTTTATCTAGTTTCTAGATCATTTCAGAAATGGGATAGCTTTCTTAGATTTTTAGTTATTAAAAAATTCTCCAACGCTATCTAGATTTGTCGACTATTACGAAAATCGAATTTTCTCTTAAACCACTCACTCTTTTTCAATAAAATCATTTTTACTTGAGGCAACACTTTAAGGAAACGTTTGATATAAAAATGAGGTCAAGGAGATTTTTCTATAATTTTCTAAAATTGTTTAAAGTGGACTGAAAATACCGGTCTTTCTTGCACAAAACTTGAAAAAATATGAGTAATAGAAAAAGATAGCAACCATGAGTAGTTTTCCACTTCTCTTATGATAAAAACATGTTAAATATCATAAAAGTAACTCAAATTTTTAGAACTGAGGTATGCCTTTGGAAATAATGTGACAAGTGGATAGAAAAAGATAGTTTTGCTTCCATTAAGTGAAAATACAAGTAAAAAAGGAAATAAGACTCTATTTATTCTATTCAAACACAAGAACACTATGAATACACATCTAAAATTGTTACTTTAAACCTCTAGGATCATGTATTTTAATGAGAAAATAAAAAGAGAGGGTTGTGTTGTGGCTTACTTGAATGCCTAGTGAAGTGTTTGCTCAAGAATTCCTTTATTTTTCGTCCTCCACCACCAAAGCTGACTCTTTTCCTCTCCTCTTTCCCTCCATATGCTGAAATGTGTGTGTATGTGTGTGTCTTGGATGTGCAACAGTGTTGGCAGAGGTGGTGTATTTATAGGAAATGTGGTGTGAAATGTCCATAAGGCCCTTGGTTCCAATGGAATGGGAATTTTTGATTTAGTTTGAATGTAATGGAATGAGGGTTGATTAGGGTACCTAATTAAGTGTTAAGCAAGATCTAGTTATGATTAAATTAAAATAAAACTAGATTGATGTTTGTCTAAAAAATCCTTGAATTTTTGGTACTTTAATCAAATTCTTTCAATGATTTATGCAATGTGTTTCAAAATGACACTTCAAATGCATGCCTAGGGGTGGCTGGCCATGTGATGGCGGTTTAGGGAAGATTTTTCTTTTATTTTGTGTAAAAATTGATATATAGAAATATAGATTTTGTGTACGAAATGATTTGATGCGAAATGTATAAGTACATACATATATATATATATACTTGATTTTGAGGTCAATATATAAATCTAATAAAATGTGAGGACTACGGCTTAATTTGTGAATTAAAATATCTATTTTAGTATAGAATTCAATTAAATTGGGTTTGGGATGGCAATTCTATTTAAGTTTCTTCATTTCGAATTAAAAGACGATCAATTGAACAAAAACAAGGAGAGTCGGAAATCTAGGGTTTTAAACGATCAATTTATAGTTAGGGAGTTAATTAATTAGTATTAGGGTATTAGAAGTGATTCTGTAATAACCCGACCCTCATACATGTTTCTGGTATACCTTCAGTCCCTTATTCTGTGCATTCAAATGCTTACTGTGAAACTTTATCTGAAATTAAGTTTAATTAAGTGAATCCTATGATTATGGATGGATATCTGTCTAATAGGAGAAAAATCTATTACAATTAGAATGTTTGGATCAGAAATTGGAAGCCTTGGAGGCTTAATAATCTGAAATTGATTTTATATTTGAAGTCAGCATGATTTTTAGGTCTTAAAATGATTTTCTGTGAAATTTTGATTAGGAATGATTAAACTGATTGATTTTCATCTGATTCACCTTATATATATAAATATCAATGCTCTTTAACCATTTGACTAGGGAAATTCATTTCAAAATATCTCCCGAGAGAGAAGGAGAGAGTTAGAGAAGAACATAGAAGAGGGAGGTTCATCAAGGAGGAAGAGTAGGAAATTGAGGAGGCTTGTAGGGATTTAAGTTTAAGGTATGTGTTATCTACTCTTGTTAAGCTTCTCTTGATTAAAAAGTGAAAAGTTCTCTACAATAATGAAGTTAGGGTTGTGCTTAAAGATCAAGTGTGTATGTGTGTGTGTGTTTCTTGCTTAATTGTGGTTGTGTTGGTGGTTTTAAACTTTGTAGAGAGGAGGTGCATCTTATTCCCTTGCCTTACATATTCAAACTCATCTAAATGTTTGGGCCATTATGTGTGTGTGTTTGGAAAAGTGAGTATAATTATGAATGTGAGGAATTGATTTGTGTATATGAATTTTAGAGTATTGAAGACCTAATTGAATTTGTGATCCATGATTAATGTGATATTACACCATTATGTTGTCTTAATTTCTCCATTTTTGGACCTTAAGATGTTGTAACTTTGCTGAATTTTGAGTTGAATTCGGACTGCCCAAAATAGGGACCACGGCTGCACGTACGGAGGTCATGGCCGCACGTGCGGACAAGAGGGGAAAAAATGGGATTGCATTCTGCTTTCTGCCGCTCGTGCGGGGAAGAAGTACAGCACGTGCGGCCCACTTCCGCACGTGCGGAGGGAACTACCGCACGTACGGCCCATGCCGAAAAATTTTGTCCGCTCTGTTTTCTGTGTTTGATCCTCTGATATTATTAAAATAATTATTTGATGATCTTAGAGTGGTTGTAAATTCATTAAAAGCGTAATGACTCAAAAAATGATTTAAAAGAAAAAAGAACTAATGTGTGAATTATATATGTGTGTAGGACACGCTCTGGGAGGAACCCTCGCTCCACCACAGCACTGTGAGTAATAGTACTGTAGTTGTACATTTACTTATCGTTAATAATTATTATTATTAACGCTATGTTATTCGCAAGACTGATTACGTTAACATTTACAAATGGATGGAAAATCTGTGTACATTTGTACAACTCTGGACTAGTCTGCTCTGCTGATATCTGGGCCTATGGCCAATCTGTGAAATCTGTTAGGCCTAGGGCCGTTTTGTATATCTCTGGGCTTGAAGCCGTTCTGAATGAAATCTGGGCCTGAGGCCATTCTAAAAATATTCACTGAATATGCTCTCTGCACCTATATACATTATAATTCAAGTTTATTTAACGCTTTGTTTAAGTATTATTATTCACTGAGCTTTGCTCACTCTGTGTTATGTCTGTTCTGTAGGTGCTTAGTCTGGAGGTCAGTCCTAGTCCCACCTAGATCACTTGACTTTTGCTATTACACCACAACCAAACCCTTAGATGAAGCTCATTCATTTTTGTGGAGTCCTTGCAGAGCTTTTGGCTTGATGTACTTATCTTTCGTCTAATGTTGTAAAGCATAATTAACTTCTCTTAACTTAGTCTTGTTGCATCCCCAAGCTCGAGGATAGGTCTGTATATTTGTATATATATATAACTACATGTGTGTTGTTATGCGGCAAATTACCTGATATGACGTGTTTGATTCTGGCATGTTAGTATTAGCTCAATGGATGTTGACTTGTGCTGTTAAATGCTTCTGTTCAAGCCCTATATGTTATACATATTGAAGTTGACGTCCGTTTCTGAAGAGATCATGCCCAAACTTTTAGGGGCGGGTTTAGGGCATGACAGATTCCTAAGTTACCGAGATTGATTAGGGTACACACGGTTCCAATCGGGGTGCCTTTTTCTTTTCTTTTCTTTTCTAGGGTTAAAATTGCAAGTAAACGAGGAATCGATGATTTTTATTGAAATAATTCTAAAGTAAGGGCCTTAAAGGAATTTACAAAAGTTAGGGGTCTCATAATGACCCTAAACGAAGGGACTTAAATCTCGATAGGCAACACGGCTTCCATTTCGTACACCAATGAATATGGTATCGCTCCCGTAGATGTTCGAATAGACACTATGTATCCCCAAAGTGCAAAAGACAGCTTGTCTTGCCAATCTTTGTAAGTTTCAATCATCTTCTGCAAGATGTTCTTGATGTTCTTGTTTGAAGCTTCAACGGCTCCATTGGTTCGGTTGCTTTTCCGTTTGATATTAAAACCAACAAGTAAATTCTCTTATTTTCTATAATTATCAGTGCTTTTTCATCACGTTTTTATTATTAGATAATGATTAGAGTGTTAACAAGCATTATGATCATGTTAGTTTGTTAGTTTCGAATTTTTTTGCTTTATTTTGCATGTTTTGATTAGGTATATGTCAGTAGCATGTTTAGGTTAGTTTATTCTTCATATTATCATCCATGAAGCCCGATTTAATCATCAAGTAATATTCAGCATGTTTAGATTTGTTATGTGTTATTTGTTTTTGTATGCATTAAATCATGTTAGTAACCATTAAACTGGGTTTAGGTTGATGTTGCTTGTTTAGTTCATGTTTAGGATAATATGTAGATTATTTTATAGCTCCAATTTAGAGCACTAAATTGGAAGCTCTAAAAGGACCACTAATGAGGTGGCAGTGTAAAGAGAAAAAAAAAAAAACAAAAAAAAAAACAAAAAAAAAAAACAAAGGCCAAACTATCACATCGGTGGTGGGGTCCACATGATGTCACGTCATTAGTGGTGCATTAGTGGTGCTAAATTAGTGGTATGAAGCATTTTTCATTATTTTATTACGTAAATTATTTTAATTCATAGTTTGCATCTTGTTTTTTTTCTTTTTTTTTCTGTGGAATCTGGGTAAGTTTCCTTGTCTTCATAGTATATTGCTTGTTTGCACATTGGTCTTTAGATAATGCAAGTTTATATACTTTTAGGTGATCCATTATGTGTGTAACGACCCCAAAATGCGTATCAGAAATTATCTTTATTTAATTATGGGTTAATGTGCTTTAATTTAATTATATATGTTTGAATTGAGGAATTATTTGTTGAGTTACGACCTTGAAACTGAAATTGCCGACCTTTATGGGTTCAAAAATCAAAATTGAGTACATAGGTATGCTAATGGAAATTTTTAGATCCATTTGGAAAAGCTAATTGGAAATTTATTTCGTCTGATTTGTTAGGGTATGTTTAGGTGGTTAACTTTGCACTGCGAATTGAAGGCCGTAGAGGCTTCAAAAACCAGAATGGAGTATATAGTTATGATCAGCATGATTTTTAGAGTCATTTGGGAAGTTTAATTGAAATTTGATTTCATTCGATTTGTAAGGGTGCGTTTGGCTCTCTCTAATTGTGATAAGCTTTTGTATATATATATGATATATGAGTTGAACTTATCCCTAGTGAGCCCAAAAAATATCTGAGGGAGAGGGCGAGAACCGAGAGAGAGAGCACAAGAGAGAGAAAGCTTCTCTAAGAGAGAGAGCTCAACATTCATGGGATTTGAAGACAAATTGAAGAGATTGAAGAGAAGGAAAGAAGATCAACCATGAAAGCTTGGGAAAATTGAAGAGAGTTAAGGGAAAAGCAAAGATTAAACTAAGGTATGAAAATCTATCTTGAATCCTTATGATTAATTCATCAAGTTCATGAAATCATAATGAGATTGGAAGATTTAAAACCCATTTGGGCTAGGGTTTTGTATGTATTTAATTGAGCTAAATTTAAGAAATTAGAACTTGGATCCTTTGATTTTGTTTATGACTGGAGCTCAATCTTGTGAATAACATATAAAATGAACTCTAAATTGTCCATAGAACAAGATTTATGCATGGATTAAGTGTGTTTATGGGCTGTGTTTTGGGAACTTTCAAGATTATGAAAGATGAAACATTGATCTTGAACTTGAGGCAAAGATTGATTTGTTTGAGATGAAATTACATTTGAATGATGTTTGTTTATCATGTTGTGGGGTAATTTTACATCTTTTTTGAGTGATTAGAGTTGAAACCTAGCATAGAAAGTGGAAAAACAAGTGTTAGAGCAAGCAAGGATTTTCGGACAACAGTTTTTGCCCAGAGCCGCATGTGCAGCGGGGCTTCCTACACGTGCGGCAGTCCACTTCCAGTACCTAAATTGATTATGAAATAAAAGCACCTTGTCCCGCACGTGCGCCTCAATTCCCGAACGTGTGGCCCTGATTCCCGCAGGTGCAGGGCACCTCTATTCCAACCCACTTTCAAATGAGCATATCTCTCTCATCCAAACTCTGTTTTAAGTGATTCTTGAGCCTAAATTCAAGTCCCAGAAGTCTAGTTTCTAATGGTGGTAGTCTCACACCCAAATTCTAAGTACACAAATAGATATTCTCAAATTAGTGAAGGTTGTTCACTTTCTATGTACCGATTTTATACCATTTCTTCTTCTAACCCATTTTCGTTTCGTTTCCTCCTATTTTTCTAGACACGGACTATGACCTATTGAGCACTAATGAGTTTAGAACCAACATAACTAATTGATTAAAGAGAACAAAGAAAGGGATCGGTTATATTCATATGTTGTGTTATGTAATTGTGGTTGTAGGTCAAGACGTAGACATCGTCCAACTGCTATCAGAGGCCCATCACTGTGAGTAATAATATTGTAAAGATATGTTCACATGTATTATTTTGATACGTAAATGTTGTGACATTCTGAAATCATGTTTTCTTCGAATGAATGCGCGACAAGAATTATAATATGGAATATGGATATGAAATGTGGACCGTTCTGTTATTATTGGGCCCGAGGCCGTTCTGTTATTGGGCCTGAGGTCATTCCATTATCATGCTGGGCCCGAGGCCGTTTTGGATTGTGTTGGTAAAAAGGACATACATGTATTACGTACATATTCTGCAAAACACATGCTCAATTATGTTTTCATACATTATTATTATTCACTGAGCCTGGCTCATTTCGTATTCATGTATGTTTTGTAGGTGATCAATCTGGAGACCAACCTTAGGTCAGCCTCAAGAGTTCTTTTGTGGGCCTGTTATGTCAAGCCACCCAAGATGTGCCTCTGTGAGGCTTTAATTTTGTATTGTGAGAGTTTTGTGTTTTATTGCGTCTTATATATATGTGTGTGAGATATATAAGATTTGTAAATACAGATAAATTACTAGTGTGTCTACATGTTTTAATTATTCCAGTTATCATGTATGCACAAGCTCAATGGATATTACTATTTGATTTGCTTCCGCTTTAGGCCCCGATGTTATTTAAATATTTTGAAATTTTGTCTTTGAGGCCTAAATATAGGCCGGTCATGGCCTAAACTTTTAGGGGTAGGTTCGGGTCGTGACAATGTGTTTTGGATATTTTTTATTATATTCTTAGTTTGGGTTGTGTTTATGACTATACGATGTTAAAGCCTTCATTTATGTAAGAAAATCATGGTTTTATGAAAAATGTTTGGCTTGATGTGGCTGTACTCATTAAATCCAAGCTGAGTGATAATATGTTTATTCAATCACCTAGTTGTTAGGTTAGTAAAGGATTGTGGTTAATAATTAAGTTTGTGGAGTTGATTGATCATATTATCTCATAAAATAAAAAGACTAATAGAGGCCAATCACTTGATTGGGCAAGAGGGAGTGCATCAATTAATGACATTCCCCTCTTGTAGCTAAGTTCACTAACCAAGATGTTTGGTTGTGACGGATTAGTGCCTATATTGAGTTTTTAGTTTCTTAGTTTTCCATAAAAATTAAGTGGGAACTTTTTCAATGTGGGATTATGATTTTGGTAAAACATAGTGTAGAAATGCGCCTAATACCCCAAAAAAGACACCACATCGACCATATTGCAGGTTCTTTTTTTAGCAACATCTTCTTTAGCAGCATCTTTCTTTGTCCCTATTACAAAAGCACCTTTCTTTGCTCCTATGGAAATTGAAGAGGTTGGTAAAGATTTTGATGCATCAAAACCAAAGACACGAGTTTATTTATGTAGAAACGAAGCTTGCGTAAGTGTTTCAGCCATAGTTGTTGCCTTAATTCGCGTCACTTGGCCCGTACCCTAAGTGTTTGAGTCTAAAACAATCTTAGCAACGGTTGAAAGTTTAGAGCCTCCAGTCTTGGTTTGATAAGTGTTTGAAGTTTTGTTCTTAAAAACCATTATGAGTTTTCCTTTGATTGATTTACTGAAAAGACAAGATAAGAGGCAGAGAGGTCTCACTAGGCATACTAGAAATTTGTACACAAAATTCTTGTTTGAAAATAAACACAAAAAATCGTAGTAACAAAATTCAGATTTATTGATTTTGAATAAAGGGAGTACGATCTCTGATAAATTTCTAATCAAAGAAACTAATCCTTTTATTCTTCTTTTCTAAAAGTTGACTTGAGGGCTTGACAATGTACTCCCAAATCAAACGACAGAATCCTCTCCAAACAAAGTGAAGAAGATGGAAATGAAACAAGTCAACTTGTGAGCTTAACAACTTCATCCCGAATCAAATGACGAAAGCTTCTCCAATTTAAAAGAAGAAGAAGATGATGAGAATTGAATGAGAAAGTTCTTCACGACCTTATAAGCTTTGATTTGTAGAGCTCCCTCTTGCTTGATGAATGTAGAATGTCTATATCTAATTTAACTGTAGGTCACCCTTATTTATAATCATGGGTGGAGAAGAGTCTTGATGAGAATGGACTTATTTGACAATTATCTCTTTATTTATTTATTTAAAGAGAAAAAAATCAATATTTATCTTGAAGAAATGTAGTTCAATTTGATTGGAGGAAATATTTATTTCTTTTTCCTACATATTCATGTACCAAGTGGCTTAATTTAATTAATCAAGGCTAGTCTTCTTGAAGATTGTATCATTTTGACACATAGCAACTTGTGACTTGTTTGCTTTTTGACACATGGCAGTATTTTATTTGCCAATAATTGTCATATTTTTTAGATCCTTGTAGTAAGTGGCAATTTGTAATTGCCTAAAATTTTGTATGCTTTACAGGGTCATCCAATAAATGAACTCAATTTGTAAAAACCAAAATTATATTGAACTTTAATTTAGAGCATGTAATCATCAAGGAAATCTTCAATCAAAGTAAAACCAAGTTTCATGTTATAAGGTAATTTTATGATTATTAATGTATGAATTGTTAACGGGGATCCTCCTCCTAACAATGACAACTTTCTAAGCGCATCATCTTCAATGGACTTTAAGAGCCCATTAATGTCAATTTTAACAATAAAAAATAACACAGAGTTACAAGTTATTCCCAATGCTACTCTCAAATGTTTGCTTGGTGCCGTTTTGGTAGAGGTTTTTTTTTTTTTCTAAATCTTTTTCCATTCCCTCTGTTTTGTTTTCTCTCAATTTGAGAGACCACAACCACAACCCTAAGCACCTTATCAACAGAGAGACGAAAAGGAGACCCACGATCGGATGGCAAGGCAACAGCAACTCCAACAGCAATTCCATCAGGATTGAGTGCAACTGATCCTCAACCTCCTTCTCTTCTCTCTCTCTCTCTCTCTCTCTCTCTCTCTCTCTCTCTCTCCTCACCGCTGTCGTCAAAGAGGAAAGGCTTGATTTTGTTTCCACACACTGATTTAGGTTGATTTGTTTCTTTTATTCTTGTTTGTTTAGATTGTTGTGTAACGCCCCGAATTTATAACCTCTAATATATATATATATATATTAGTTCAATATAAATCTAATTCCAAAATATGACAAACCGTTGATTAACATATTCCAATCTTGAAAAGTAATCTCTTCCCCAACTCCTGGGATCTCAGGGATTTAACTTCCTATACCCCCAACAATTATCTTCCTAACCCTTTGGAGGAGGATAGAGCGTTTTGGACCCTTAACCCTGATGGTCTTTTCACTGTTAAGTCTGTGTGGAATTTGTGAAGAGTTAAACAGGACTCGGTTCCTTGGTACAACTTGGTCTGGGGGCATGCTTCTATCCCCAAAGTTAGCTTCATTGTCTGGTTGGCTATCTATGGTAGGCTTAACACTAGGGATAGGCTCCAATGCTTTGGTATCTCTTCTAGTTCTGCCTGTCCCTTTTGCCTTGACTTAGATGAAAGCCACCAACATCTTTTCTTTGAGTGCAACTTTACTTCCAGAATTTGGCATGCCATGCAAGTTAAATGCAATGTGAATTGGCAGCAGGTTGCTTGGCCTGAGATTGTTGTCTTTGTCAATAGAGAGAGTAAAGGGAAATCAGTGAAACCCACAATCACTAGACTCTCTTTCCTGTGTACTGTGTATCACATTTGGCTTGAGAGGAACAACAGAATTTTTAACAAAGAATGCAAACCTATTGAGGTCATCCTTAAAACTATTGTACTCATGGTGAGAAATAGAATGCTATCTGTTAGCAATTCTCCTATTGCAACAGGTGATGATTGGTTCCTTGCTCAATGGAACCTTCCCAAATCTATTCTGAAGCCCCATTCTAACAATGGGAGGGCTGCTAAGTGATGTGAGTTCAGTATATTGTGTGTTGAGTGACTGTGAGCTAGAAAATGAGTGTCTTTCTAATTAGCTGTTTTATGTGTAGGTGCATTTATATGAAGATCAATATTATTTGTGGGTTGAGTGTGGTGAGATATATAGTCACAATTTCATTGGAACTCTGTGGGTTGAGTGAAATAAGAACCTATATATTTTCTACGCTTACCATTATATATATTGTATCTTTTTATGTGCAGGTTAAGGAAGCTTTATTTGAGTGTGGTGAGATCCTATATTGTGGGTTGAGTGGAGTGAGAAACAAAATTGAGTGGGTATTACACACTATCTTGGGTACTGATGCTCTTGGTTTTGTCTTGGTGGTGCTTATCTGGCAGGTCCTTCTACTATGTTTAGATTACACTATCCAGCTATGTACTATTGGGGATCATTATCTAGAGCTGCTGTGGGTAATTTCTAAAGTATCAAGTGTGAGGCATGGGACGAAGAGGCTTTCAACTATGGCATGTTATCTCCAGTTGCAGTTGAAGTCTACGAACCTGTCAAAAAGAAATGGGTCTTTGGGAGTGGCTGCTTCATGCGCCGTCCGAAATCTACAAGATAGTTCACAAGCTGGTTGTTATTTATATTTATTTCATACATATGTCTATATTTGTTTGCCTACTCTAGTGGGATGTACTAGAGATGTTATTTTGCTGTCATGTGCTTACTTGGGTGTACACTGTGTCTGCTGGTTATCTACACCTGTGCTTTTGGCGTTTTCATTGGGGTGGTTGCCTCACGCAATTTCTGAAACAGGGCTAGATATTACTTGGATGGAACAGATTATTGCTGTCGTTTTGTTAATTGTTTCTTGGAATAGTTTGTGTGCGGGTCTTAGTTTGTTGGTCTTGGACCTCTCTTTTGGTTGTATTCTGTTAATGGTCTGGTTTTCTTGCTTTTGTTCATTCTCTATTTCATTAAATAGTCCATGAACATTATGCTTTTGTTCTAGTTCTCAGTTATTTCGGTTTTCTTGTATAGTTTCTGGGTAGGGCCTGGGGTTTGCCCCTTGTAATCCTGTATATTTTGTTGTTTTATTTATGTCTTATTCACCCAAAAAAAAAAAAAAACTATTTAAAAGTTTACATTCTTATTTCAATTACATCCACAAAATAATAGTAATAGTTCAAGAAGTAAGAGATAATACAACACATAATGCCTTAATGGCGTACATCATTTCAAAGATTCCCCTTGAATACACAAAAGCAAGACTTCTATCTCCGATCATAAAAATAGCCCAGCGCTTCAACATTTAGCAATCAAAGAGCCTTCATGCTCCGATCCAAAAGTACACCCACCTCCCAATCACTTTGGAGGAATTACCGTTTCATTTTTTGGTTGTTAGTTTTGGGGTGAGCTATTGCCCAATAGGAAATTCCATTAACAAGATATATAATTAATCAAGATACATATGATCACACCTCCCAGGAGATGAGAAAAATTCAAGCCTTTTCCTCTTTTTTTTTCAAACCATGATGCTAAATGCATGATGCCAACACATGTTTAACCAAGTCATGGGGTGTAAATACGCTATGACATCGCAAATAAGAGCCACAAATCACATATATACATATATATCACATACCAAAAATAATCCCACATTTGCCAACTCTAACAACGGTGGGGTGTTGGGAAACCAAAACCTTTCACTTCCATATTTGCCGACTCCTAAAATAGCGGGCTTATGGACACCCAGAACCATATTTTTCCACATTCGCCGACTCTAAAAGCGGCAAGCTCATGGACATCCTAAAATCATTTCCCATATTCGTCCAATGGTATGCTCAAGACAGAACAATTGGGCACCTTACTCCTCGTGTGAGTACCAATGCAACACACAACCCATTACTCAATAACCCAAACTCATCCACTATTTACCCCCTTTCAACATCTTCCAAAAATCCAAGAGATTCAATAATAATCATGTAGCCAAAATCATGAAAAATGCAACATGATGCATGAGCTTGTAAAGGTATCTATTTAAGTATGGTCCATTCAACGTTTCAATGAAGAATTGACATAGTTGATAATCGACAGATTTCCAATTCCCATATTCTCAACAATATCCAATTTTCTTCATTACAACATAAAATTCCATAACGTTTCAAAATCATTATTCGAACACCATTCCACTAAACATTAACCTAATTTCATTAATCAAGGCTCAATCGAATCAAACTCCTTCTTTTAAGCAAAATCAAAACAAAGGTTAAACAAAAATTTGGGACTTTCCCCTCCTTTATATAAAAAGAGTCAATAATCTTTATTTTTAACATTAATCAATAAGGATATGCACAAACTTTTCCCAAAATATAGAGTTTAACCCTCTTTTTATGGTCAAATCCACTGCTGCTGGATTTCATTATCTAATGATAGTTCATTAAGCTTTTGCTGTATTTTGGACCTACAACGGTTAGCATAATGACCTATCTGCCCACATTTATAGCATTTAATTGTGGATTTAGATTTTTTCCTGGAATATTTTTGTTTACCTTTAGAAGGTAATTGTTGCTGAACTTGTTGTTTAGCATATTTATGTTTTCTGGATTTTTTGGGATAATACTTTGTAGATTTTCCCATTTTATGTTTGTTGCTTTTGTGAGGATACTGTAATTTTGTATCGTAGGCAAATTGTTCACAAAATTCACCTAATTCTTTTCTTCCTGTAAGATGCTGATGTTTCATTTGTTGCTGTAATTTAAGATCATTGCATAAAGCAAGTCCTTCATCTGTAATAATACCTACGAGTTGGCCATAGGTATATCTATCATATGGAATGCTTAATTGATTATGACGATCTCTCAATTTTTTCCGGACTCTTTCAGCAAAAAGAGTAAGAAGACCATCAATAAATTTAGCTTTCCAATGTTCTGAATTAGCATCAGCTCTGCGATGTACTTTCATCAGGAAAACATCTTTATACCATCGGAAATGAGATAAAGATGGACATCTTAATTTCCATAATAGTTCTTGACTACGATCTTCAATACCGATAACAGTACCGATAAAATGGAGAACTATAGTGTTTACAAGAGTGTAAACAGCATCTTGTTCTGTTCTTTCAGCAAGAGTGTCTGGATCTATTTTAATCCTAGTAGAGCCTAAGATTTCATTGTTTTAGGTTGTACTAAGGATGTTATCCCACCATCCTTTAAGAAGTCCTGTAAAGCCGCTAACAATAAATCGAGCAACTTGGTGGTCAATATTTTCATTTTGCTTACAAACAGTAGCAAACATGAGCATATGTTGAAGTACCTCAAAAATTTGATATTCTGAAAGACCATCAATATTCCATTCATAAATGGTTCTACTGTGGCAAGATTTCTGGCTATGGAGGAAATCTTCTTCATAAAGAATATCCATAGGGCTAGGTCTAGAATACTAATACCTGCTTGGGGTAGTGTAAGCTTGTCTTTCAACATTAGTTCCATAATGAACTTTGTTTATAGTGGAGGCTTCATTTTGGAAGTTGGCTTGAATTTCAGATATTTGGTGAGGTTCCAAATTCTGATAAGTTTCATCTAATTCGTGAAAATGGTTTCTGGATAACATATTAACTTGTGAGGATTCTCTTATATGAAGATTTTTAATCTTGTCTAACAGAGTATCCATAAATTTTGTATTATCCTTTTTTGGTTTTAAATTAAAATTTGTGACGGTAGGAGTTGGCTTAAAAGCTACAGGTTGTATGTCTGGAGTTTTTGGTTGGAGATGACAGGTGTTCTTTATATGAACAACTGTTTCTTCAATCCTGGTTAATTGTTTACCCATAATTTGACAGAAGAGGTTAGTATAATCATTCTGTTTAATCACAGGGATAATTTCCTTTGCTGTCAAAGTATTGTTGCTTTTTGCAGGCGGTTCCACAAAGGCAGTAATAACTAAGGGTTGACTAGAAGTAGAATCACTAGGAAGTAATTCTAAAGATTTAGGTGGAGGGTGTACAGATGTTATAATATTGCCATCCGTGGCTACCCAATTTTTCTTTATATTTTCTAAAACATTTATTTGAAAATCCTGGATAGTACCATTTTCCATAAACCATAATGGAAATGATAGGAGCTTTTGATTGTCTTCCAAATACTTATAATACTGAATTTTGGTTTCTTTTAATTATTCTGGAGTGTGATTAGCAAAATACCAATCTCTGAATTTTGCATATTTATCTTGGTAAAAATCCTGATTTAGGATTTTCTTGTTTTCACTTTCTGGACTAAAATCCATTAAACTTCAAAATTCATGTCACTGGCAGTAGGACTGTATGGTCCTTTGCTATTGGATTCCCTTGGTTCATAAACACCATGTGGGATTCTGTTGGCTGAAAATTGTAGTCCTTGGATGACTGGATCCATAGGATCTATGTGGTCAGGATTGTTGGGTGGGCTAGAAGGCATTCCTTGTACGACTGATTCTAGAGGTTTAGCTGTGGAATGTCTGGATGACTCAGGAAAATCTACTCTATAGGGTTCTCTAAAGGAAGGAGTAGATTGAACACTAGTAGTTGACATACTTCTGGAAAGAGATCTTGGTGGTCTCTTAAAGGTAAGGAAAACATTTCCTCCTTGTGTCTGGATAACCTCATCTAAGGTTTGCTGAATAAGTGGCCTAGCTGGAACAGCTTGATTAATCTTTTTGGAAACTTGATTTCTTCCCAAGGTATCATTTTGGGTATTGCTACCTGACTACTGTAAAGGTTGGTATCAATGAGGACTGTGTGTCCTGCTGGACTTTGTTTCCTAATGTAAGGATTTAAAGTTGTTAAAACCTTAAGGTAAATTCTGGAAATTACCGCATAAGGTGGTGATCCTGGAAGATATTCATAACCATTGGACAACACTCTGAGTTCTAAAACTTTAGATAAGTTTGCATCAGAGAGTGCTATACTGTAGACACCCCATTTTTGACCGTCCTCAAGACTCGGACGTCACCGTTTGAACACTCGGTGATTATCCATGTTTGTGTTCGTTTGGAGTTCCCGGAGGTCTCGGCTACGCGCCCTGCCTCAGGATCTCCGAACTCGACCGTTTTGTGTCTGGTTTTGCACCAAACACTTGTGTTTTGCCTTGGAATGATAGGAATTTTATGCCGACCGGCAGTATAGAGTGCCGACCGGCACTATATGGGTGGCCGATAACCTCTTAAGCAGCCGATGGAAATTTTAGCTGGCCGGCAGGCACTTCCTCCAGCCGGTGGTGTACAACAGCATGCAAGGAAGGTGTTTTGGGACTTTAGCAATTTTCGGAGAGACAGGGCAGTAAGAACAGAGGCGGCAGTGGTATGGTGCGGGTTTCCCGGGCGAGTCGGATCCGAGCATGCATCATTCGTGCATCCCGAGACGGGGGGGGCTGTGGCCTCCTTTCTTTTTGCATTCATTTACTAAGTAATTAGAAATTTTGTAATAATTTATTTATTCATTATTTGGGACTGTATATTCTTTTGGTCTCTCCGAGTGAGGGCGTATTTGTAATAAGCGTGTGTGATTGGTGTGTATGTCTTCCAACCTCCACTTCCTTCTCCCTTTTATTTTACCTGTTTACGATGGTAGATTAGGGCACGTCTATTTTAGCATACCTTATGCAATGCATGCGTGCATCCATACATTTGCCTTACATGCACTGGGCTCGGTACATCATACAAACTGCATTGTATTTTCAATTCCAAATTGAATATGTGATAATTGTAGCATCTCGCATGCCATTTTAGGGTTAGCCGAGCCTACTCTAATTGCATCCTTGCTTGTGTTGCATTAGCCACTTAACATGAACTAGGACATGCATGTTTGCTAACTAGTTTATTGTTTTGGCTTGGAGTACTAGGTGAGTTTTTACGCTTTAGCATATCACATGCGTGTGAATGTTAACATGACAGCATGATTACCATGAGGCTAGCTGCTTATGTGATATAACTGCTTGAATGCCTATGGATGGAGGTTGAATTACCTAAATTGGAATAATGCATTAAAACTGTGAGTTTTAAGCCCACTTGATAGTGGCAAAACCGTCTTTTCTAAAGCCCACTTGAGGATGGCAAAACCTACATTTTAGCCTACTTGCGAGTAGCAAACTATTTTCAAAACAAACATGCAAAGTTTTGTTCCAATTTAGGTGATTTGGTCTATACTTGTTTGCTGTGCGCATAACATAGTAATTCTAGGCTAATAACCGGAATAAGAACATATAATGTTTGCAAAACAAGATATCACGGTTAGTAGAGGCCGGTCTTCAGACCGGGCGAGAGGGGGTGCTCATAGCTGACCTTCCCCGATCGTACCTAAGTTCCCGAGCCGAGGCAACTTTGGTGATGACGGACACGTGACCTTTGGCATCGAGTCGGGGTTTCCTAAATTTCCCAAAAAAAAATATTTAGGTGGCGACTCTACATCTGGCAAAGCAGTCCATGTTTGGCACTTCTTTCAAAAATCTGTTTTCTCAAAACGATTTGCCAGATTTGGACTCTTTGGTTCAGATTAAGAACCGTGACAATTTGAGTCCTGAACTGTAGTAGACCCATAAAACGAACCGAACGGGAGTCATCCTCCCGGGGCATTCGGGGACGGCTACATATACTCAAATTTAGATAAATATCAAAATATACTAGACCATGTGAGAGACTGTAATTAATAGGACTGGCTGTGTGATTTGGCTCAGCAAGAGTATGCTTGAAATCCACAGAGGCAGTATCTACAAGGATCTGCTCGTAAATGTATCTGTATTGATCAAAGTGAGGCAGAGAATGTTGAGTTATCAAATACCTCCTTTTAATTTCCCATGGATCTTTTATCCATTGGATATCTGTATTTTCAATGTAGAGGACTGTTTCCTCGATAATGGAATTCTGGATATAAGGTACTGGAGGAGCAAGAAGGACATCTTTAGCCGTTTGGCTAGATTCCCCTTTTTTACTGGAATAGGCATTAAGCCCTGGAAATTCTGTATTGTAAGGGTTTAAGCCCCTGCCACGGCCCCGTCGACCCGGGCCTCGGCCTCTATTTTGCATTGTTTGGACCCTGCAAATATTCGCGGGTTAGAAAGTCTGGAAGAGAATTGTTTTCTCCTTTGATATATTCAATATCAAAATCAAATACTGAAAGTTGGCCCTGCCATGTGGCAAAAATTTGTTTTTGAGCCAAGTTTTTGACATCTTTTTTGAAAATCTGCTTGGCAGCAGAACAATCAACTCGAATTAAAAAATGTTAATTTAATAAATCATCGTGGAATTTAAGAACACATTTAACAATAGCTAAACATTCTTGTTTTATTGTCGGATAATTTTTTGCAGCTGAATGCCAATTACCAGAAGTAAATCTTAAGAGTTCTTCTTTTTTACTGTTAGAATTAAATTGTTTTAGGATGCCACCATAACCAAGATTAGAGGCATCAATTTCAACAATCTTTTTCCATTCTGGATGTGGTAAAGAAAGACAAGGTAGAGTTTTAACTCGAGCTTTAATTTTCTGGACAGCTTCTGTATGTTCTAGCCCCCAAAGGGGAGGATTTTTTCGAAGTCTGGAATATAAAATAACTGCATCTGTAGCAAGGTTAGGATAGTAATCATGGATATAATTTAAACTACCCAAAAATCTCTGTAATTGAGTTTTATTTTTAATTTCATCTGGAAATTTAGATGCAAATTCCATGCTCCGATTTATAGGAATGATAGTACCATTATGAATATTATGGCCCAAAAATCTAATTGTAGTTTGAAAGAGTTGCATTTTTTATGCAGAAACAACCAATCCATTTTTTATGATAACACGCTTAAAGATATTAAGATGTTTCATATGTTGGTCAATAGATGAAGAAAAAATTAAGACATCATCAATATAACAAATGGAAAATTCTGTATAAGGATTGAAAATATCATTCATAATATGCTGGAATTCAGAAGGTGCATTTTTTAATCCAAATGGCATAACATTCCATTCAAAATGCCTAAAAGGTACTGTAAAAGCAGTTTTATATCGATCTTGTTCAGCGATTTGGACTTGCCAATATCCTGAGTTCATGTCAAATTTAGAAAATATGACAGCATCCTGGAGACGATCTAAAAGATCTTTCTTATTGGTGACTGGATACCTTATCCATTGTAAGGCTTTGTTAAGAGGCTTGTAATTGATGACCAATCTTGGCACACCTCTTTCGATTTCTGCATTTTTGTTTACATAAAAAGCAGTACAGCTCCAGGGAGATCTACTGGATCGAATGAGCTTTTTCGGAAGAAGAGTATTGATTTCAGTTTTACATAATTTCAAATACTCTTTTTTCATTTGGCTTGGTCGAGCGCGAGTTAGGATTTTTCGCTCATCATAACCTGGTTCGTAAGGAAGAGATACTATGTGTTTCTTCCTATTCCAAAAAGCATTTGGAACATCACTGCAGATTTCATTTTGAAATTCTTTTTCAAGTGATTTAATTTTTTGCTGGAAAGAAGACTGTTGAATTCTTTGTTCTATAGTTAAGAAACTAATTTCTTTTTGCAAGAAATTAATTTGTTTTCCCTTGAAATTAACTAGATCTTTTATCTGATCTAATTCTTTTGTGTAAGGTTCTGTAATAAACTCAAAAATAATCAGTTGATTATTTAGGGTCCTGTGTATGCCAATGGAATCTATTTTAGAAATTGGCATGAGTAGACACAGAAAAGGTGTTCCTAGGATTATGGCCTGAGACATGTTCTTAATAAGAACAAAAGATGTGGGAAGACATAATCCTTGGTTACAAATTAAAACTTCTGCAAGTTTATACTGGATGTATAAAGAATTACCACTTGCACTGGTAAGTGATTGTGTTGTTTTATGGAAGTATTTAGTAGGAATTAATCCTTCCTGAATACTATTCATATCTGCACCACTATCAACAAGAGCAATGGCATCTTTGACGATAAAATCAGGTTTTATCATGAAAGTGATTCTGATATACCATTTCTGAAAAGTTACTGAATTCATGAGCATGAGATAATCAGGCTCTTTCGGGTCTGGAGTAGAATTTGAAGTGGATTCATTGATAATGATCCCTTTTTCTTTATGTTGTAAGTGACTATTAATCTTTTTTATTTCAGAATTAATAGCAATATCAGAAGTTTGTAAATGTTTAATTTCAACCTTTAAAGCATTAACTTCCATTTTTAATTCCTGAATAGTTAGAGGTTTTTCAGTAGCAACTGGTTGAAGTCGTTGAAAAACTTCTTTCATACTGTAATGTTGGGAAGGAAGAACTTCGTTTTGATTTTGTTGCTGCAAACATAGTTCTAAGAATTTCAATTTCATTTCTGGATTAGCAATTTGATCAGCAATATTTCTCATATTCTGTTCATCTTCTGTAAGAACATTAATACTGAGTCCCCCAATATCAAGTCCATTCATCTCAACTATGGCTTTCCAATAGTTGACTTCATCTAAAATCTGATTAATATTTGTCTTACAAGGACAATTTTCTGGAGCATGATCAGATTCAGTAGTAGTATCTAAAGAATAGAGTGCAGCAATTTCATCTTCATTGTCAGATGAGGTGTCTGATTCATCAGAAAGCATTCTTAGAATCTGCTGCTGGATTTCATTATCTAATGATAGTTCATTAAGCTTTTGTTGTATTTTGGACCTACAACGATTTGAATAGAAAGGGAAATTCATTATAAATGGAAGTTGAATAAATATAAAAATCGAAGTTAATTCAAGATACCACTATACCTTAACAATCTATTTGGGAATTATATAAAAAAGGAAATTCAATAGAAAAGGAAATAGAATAAGAATGGAAGTTGAATCAAAATAAAAATGGAAGCTGCATAAAATTAAAAATGGAAGTTTATTCAAGAAACCACTATACGTTAACAATCTATTTGGAAATTAAATAAAAAAAGGGAGTTAAATAAGAAAGGATATTGAATAAAAATGGAAGTTCATTGAAGAAATCACTATACCTTAATGAATTACTTGGAAATTAAATGAAAAAAGGAAGTTGAATAGAAAAGGAAATTGAATAAAAATGGAAGTTGTATAAAATTACAAATGGAAGTTCAATCAAGAAACCACTATACCTTAACGATCTATTTGGAAATTAAGTGAAATAGGAAGTTGAATATAAAAGGAAATTGAATACAAGTGGAACCTAAATAAAAATAAAATTGGAAGTTGCATAAAATTAAAAATGGTAGTTCATTCAAGAAACCACTATACCTTAATGATCTATTTGGAAACTAAATAAAAAAAGGAAGTTGAATAGAAAAGGAAATTGAATAAAAATGGAAGTAGAATAAAAATAAAAATAGAAGTTGCATAAAATTAAAAATGGAAGTTCATTCAAGAAATCACTATACCTTAACGATCTATTTGGAAATTAAATAAAAAATGAAATTGAATTGAAAAAGGAAATTGAATAGAAATGGAAGTTGAATAAAAATAAAAATGAAAGTTGCATAAAATTAAAAATGGAAGTTCATTCAAGAAACCACTATAACTTAACCATTTATTTGGAAATTAAATAAAAAAGGAAGTTGACTAGAAAATGAAATTGAATAAAAATAAAAATAGAAGTTGCATAAAATTAAAAATTGGAAGTTCATTCAAGAAACCGCTCTACCTTAACGATGTATTTGGAAATTAAATAAAAAATGAAGTTGAATAGAAAAGGAAATTGAATAAAAATGGAAGTTGAATAAAAATAAAAAATGGAAGTTGGATAAAATTAAAAATGGAAGTTCATTCAAGAAACCACTGTACCTCAACGATCTATTTGGAAATTAAATAAAAAAGAAAGTTGAATAGAAAAGGAAATTGAATAAAAATGAAAGTTGAAGAAAAATAAAAATGGAAGTTGCATAAAATTAAAAATTGAAATTCATTCAGGAAACCACTATACGTTATCGATCTATTTGGAAATTAAATAAAAAAGGAAGTTGAATAGAGAAGGAAATTGAGTACAAATGGAACTTGAATAAAAACAAAGATGGAAGTTGCATAAAATTCACAATGGAAGTTCATTCAAGAAACCACTATACCTTAACGATCTATTTGAAAACTAAATAAAAAAAGGAAGTTGAATAGAAAAGGAAATTGAATAAAAATGAAAGTGGAACAAAAATAAAAATTGAAGTTGCATAAAATTAAATATGGAACCTTTGACCATAAGTCTTGCCTTGTATTTGTCAATTGATCCATCTGCTTTCAAATTTTTTTTGAAAATCCACTTGTACCCAAGAGGTTTACAACCTGGTGGCAAATCCACCAATTCCCAAGTGTGATTTTGCAAGATGGATTCAACTTCACTGTTGACAGCTTCTTTCCATAAAGGAGCTTCAGGACTGGACATAGCCTCTTTAAAAGTTAAAGGCTTATTTTCTAACAAAAATGTTAGGAAATCTGGACCAAAAGATTTTGAGGTTCTAGCACATTTACTATGCCTTGGTTCCTCTTCCTCATTTTGATCTAACTCTTCTTCTTGATTATGTTCTTGATCCTGACTAGTAATAGCATCATGAAATCTTTTATTGTTACTAGTCTCTTGTCCAGTCTTATTTGGAAATACATGTTCGAAGAAAAATGCATTCCGAGATTCAATAATAGTATTTACATGCATTTCGGAATGTTCTGATTTATTAATCAAAAACCGATATGCACTACTATTCTTGGCATAACCAATGAAAATGCAATCAATGGTCTTAGGACCTATTTTAGTCTTTTTAGGATTAGGAATAACCACTATAGCCAAACACCCCCACACTTTTAAATCTTTGTAAGATGGTACTCTTCCATGCCACAATTCATAAGGTATTTGATTCACTTTCTTTTAGGGTATTTTATTAAGTATATAATTAGCAGAAAGTATTGCTTCCCCCCCTCCCCCAAGTTCTGAGGTAATCCAGAACTTATTAACATGGCATTCATCATTTCTTTTAAAGTCCTATTTTTCCTTTCAGCAATTCCATTTTGCTGAGGTGAGTAAGGAGCGGTGGTTTGATGAATTATTCCATGTTCTTTACAAAATTCACTAAAAAGTGATTCATATTCACCACCTCTATCACTTCTTAGTTTTTTGATTTTCTTACCAAGTTGATTTTCAACTTCATTCTTATATTGAATGAAAGTTTCCAAAACTTCATCCTTGGTTCGAATTAAATAAACATAACTATATCTAGTATAGTCATTTATAAAAGTGATAAAATTCTTTTTCCCACCTCTAGTTTGAATTAATTTAAAATTACAAATGTCACTATGAATTAATTCAAGTGGTTTCGTACTTCTTTTAATTGAATGAAAAGGAGTTTTAGATAATTTTGCCTCAACGCAAATTTCACATTTATGATTTGAATCAATGTCAAATTTAGATAAACATTCCATATTAATTAATCTATGCAAAGATCCATAATTAACTTGTCCTAGTCTACCATGTCATAAATTTGAAAACTCAAGCAAGTAAGAAGAAGATGTATTATTATTAATAACTGAGAGTACAATGGTCATTACATTTAACTTGAAAAGGCCATCAAACATGTAACCTTTTCCTACATATATCTCATTATTAGTAAGTACAAATTTATCACTCTCAAATACTAGCCTAAACTCATTCTTACTAAAGAAAGATTCGGAAACAAGATTCTTGCGAATGTCCGGTACATGCAGCACATTGTTGAGAGTGAGTTCCTTTCCAGATGTCATCTTGAGTACAATTTTTCCTTGTCCTTCAACTTTGAAGTTGAGGAGTTGCCCATAAAAAGTTGTTCACCATAACTGTGTTAAAAATCAACAAAGCAAGCATAAACCCCAAACTAAACAAGAGTAGCGATTTTATAAACCCCAGGGTGAGATGGTGATTGTGGAGGAAAATGTGAATTCCCATTAGAACGTCAGGGTGCCAATTGATAATGAGATGCCTATAGCTTTGCCTGACGATTAGAATATCATGGTGCACAGAGTCAGCAAATAAATCACAATTTCAAGTTTTACCATTGCTTCAGAATAGATATAGATAGATATCAATCTAAGGGGCAAAACAAGGGGGAAAAACGCAAGCCTTCTATAGCAAAGCAATTCCTATATATATAGATATATATATATTAGTCTGATAAAGTGAAGCTAGTTCCACTAAATTACATTAGACATGAGATCTTAAGAACATCAAGACACCCATCCAATGCAGAAAGAACAAAAACATATTTATAAAGGAGTTTTCCAAATTGTATCCCATGAAAAGGTGTCCTTTTATTACCTATATTGAAAATAAAATAATATTGCACTCCTCCTTCCCACCCTCTTCTTTCTCTCTCCATCATTTGTGAGGCAACCCAAAATGATCCACTTTCAGCTAGTTCAACCATTCTGTCCACATTCTTTCACAAATGAAAAGTAAATTAACTAGCCACTTCAAACTATTTGTGGTTACAAGGTACCATCTAGAAAATACAAGCTATACAAAATAAAAATAAAAAGACTAAGTGACTCCCTTCCCTCCACAATTTTATAATAGGCTATTTCCTGTGAGTAGTGTGTTTTCAGGATAAAATAAAGTAGAATGCCAAGCTTTACATATCTACAGTTACTGCAAATGTGAGGCTAAATAATAATAAGATAAATGAGCTTAAAAAAAAAAAAAAAAAAAAAAAAAAAAAAAAAAAAAAAAAGAACAGAAACAATGTAAGCCAAAACAAATAACAAATACCAGCCATTCTCTGTCGCCTTGGAATCCTTCATGATCAAGCTCTTTAATAGCAACCAGTGTGGTCTTGTAACCTGGTCTCACATTCTCATTTATAACTCCTTTATAAACAATCCCAATTTGATCATGTTTTTACCCTTGCAGTGGTAATTATAACTTACAATCTGCTTTTACCCTTGCAAAATCAACATTGATCATAGATGAAATTTTTAAAATATTTTCTTAGAGAATTCCAATTTATTAGGGTCAGTTAGCTGTGCAAATTGAATTATTCCATTTCGAATCAACCAATTGAAAGTTCCAATTTATTAGGGTGCATTTAATTGTGAAATTTTAATTTTTCCATTTAGAATCAACTAGGTTTTTATGAGAACGGATTTTAAATATCCCAATTTTAGATTAGGTTCCTTCTATGTTTTAAAGAGAAAGACCAATTTCATCAAGAAAATAAAAATTGTAGATTTCAAGTTGTTTCAATTTTACAGCCAAACAAGTTTAATATAAAATTTTAACCCAATTCATATATATATAGATAGATAGATATACATATAGAGAGAGAGAGAGAACATACGCGAGACAGAGCATCAATGGGGCAGAGTTCATCTCAGCAATGAAGCCTCGGGATCTCGTGGCAGTGGCGGTGGATCTTTGAAGATCGGCGGAGGAGGAGGCGGCGTGAAAAGAGCGGCGGTACTCACGATGACGATGGCGATGGCGGAGGAGGAGGAGGTGCTCCAGTTTCCAGCGAAGGCGAGGAAGAGCGGCAGTGAGAGAGGGAGGGGAGAGGAGCAACAGAGACGGAAAGGGACGCTGAAAATAGAGAGAGAGAGAGAGAGAGAGAGAGAGAGAGAGAGGTGCTAATAATTTTTGGAATCCATTCAAAATTTGAAAGGTCTCTGAAATAAATCATCTTTGGCGACTAAAATATGATTTGATCGCCAAAGGCAAAAGTAATTATTTGTTTTCATTCGGCTACTAAACAATTTAGTAGCCAAAAGTAGCTCTACAACGACTAAAAAGGAATTTTGTCGCTAAAAATATATTTTTGACGACCAAAATTTTGGTCGCCAAAGATAAAAAATAATTTTTTTATTTTCTTTCGGCTACTAAACAATTTAGTAGCCAAAAGTAGCTCTACAGCGACTAAAAAGGAATTTTGTCGCTGAATATATATTTTTGGCGACCAAAAGTTTGGTCGCCAAAGATAAAAATAAATTTTTTATTTTCATTCGGCTACTAAACAATTTAGTAGCTAAAAGTAGCTCTACGGCTACTAAAATTTCTTTTAGTCGCCAATTGTGATATGTTTAGCTACTAAAAATATTTTTAGTTGCCAATTGTAATATTTTTAGCTACTAAATTTTTTTTAGTCACCAATAATCAACATTCCCCTACTAAAAAAAATTAGTAGCTAAAAAGTTGACTTTTGCCGACTAATATTCTTTTTGATAGCCAATTCCATAACTTTTGGCAACTAAATTGTTTTTGGTAGCCAAAAATGGTCGGCAAAAATGTATTTTCTTGTAGTGTTTAGAAAGTATTAGATTAGTATACTTTTTGACTTTTTACGAAAAAAACGTGAAATATAGATTGAGTTTGAAGTGATATGGTAGAGAAGTGATGTGACCTAAATAAGATAATTGTGACCTAAATAAAATAGTATACTAAAATAACGTGTGTTATTTTAACGTGTGTTATTTTAACACGTGCCAAACAAATACTTAACTTCAACGCTGAAAAGTTTTTGGTATAAATGCTCTCCAATAATAACTTTTGTTTATCATAGCCATACATGGTTAATAATATCATTACAATATAATATATTTCAAAAAATTGAATCATATGGTAACGAGCAATGAACTCAATGAATTAAAGTATCTGTTCTCACAATAAATTAATCAATTAAATTTATTTATACATATATATATATAATTAGGATAAATTATATTTTGTCGCCTTTATGTTTGATTACTTTTTACTTTGGTTATTAAAATTTATTTTTTTCCATTTTGACTCATCATATTTTAAGTTTTTCTCAATTTACTCCTAAACTTAATTATTGTTAAAAATTAAATAAAAAATGACATATTAACAATCACGTAATATAAAAATACTTTATTAAATATAACTTGCATCTATGATACAAACTCAAATTCTAATATAATAATATATTTTCATGTTATGTGATAGTTTTCATGGCATTTTCTATCTAATTTTAAACATAAGTTAACTGTAGTAAATTGACAAACTATAAGAAATAAAGTAAAAAAAGTGACCAAACATAAAATGACAAAGTGTAATTTACCTATGGAAAATGTTTAATACTCACAAAAAAGTCTCACAGTTGTATCCACAATTATGTGATATTATATGCGTCAACTTTTGATTTATTATACATCTAATAAACAGGATCCACCCTCTTACAACATCATTGTGGGTGGAGTTATGAGTTAAAAGTATGAATCTGTATCATTACTTTTTACCTATATAACTAAGTACAAAAGATTGCATCGTATGATTGAAATTAAATTAGAGCAATTCTGAAGTGTGTAAGTGTATACTATACGTTCTTGTATAAATTCTCATAAATATACGTAAGTTATCTTAAGAAATCGCATAAGTTTTAATAAATATACTTAAATTAGTCCATAATAATTTAAAAAATCACAACTTTCGTATATTTATAAAAACTTACATAATTTTATAAGATACCCTCTATATATTTGTAAAAATTTACACAAACACCAATAATATGTACCTTACACACCCAAACACTTCCTAACCTATCAACTCTTCCCGTTGACTTAAACTTGAAAACATACCAAGTCTTCCCGTTGACTTGCACAACTACCGCAGCCACCGCAGAAGATTCCAGGAGGAGCCAACTTTGACTAGACTCTCTCAGCATATTTATTCAAGCAATATATATATAGATATATATTATTATATAAAATAAAGAAAATTTCACAGGCGATTTCTATTCATCTTTTTTATATTATATATTTGTACACACATAACATTTACATAGACGCTAATATGTATATAAATATTCTTATTATGTGAGTTCAGTTCAGTCATCATTTTTTCAGAATTTCACATAATATGAATTTTATGTGAAAAGGGAAGAAGAAAAATAGTGGAAATAGTGTGTTCTAGGTCTTCTTTTGGTGCAAAAACTTTTATAGTAACACAACCTAAAAGTAATATGAATTTTATGTGAAAAGGGAAGAAGAAAAATAGTGGAAATAGTGTGTTCTAGGTCTTCTTTTGGTGCAAAAACTTGCATAGTTTTGGGTTATTAAAGAAAGTCAGAAAAGTGTAATTGATGCTGAATAATTTTACAGAAATGATATGTGTCGAGAATTTAAATCTATGCTGTAGATTTAAACCTAATGGGTGTTGTTCACAATCAAAATAAATCTAATCCACATATTTTAAATTCTATTATATATATTGGGTAATATTTTAGTATGGCATATTAATGATAAATTTATGAGGGAATTACATACCCGTAGTGGGTCAGAAAAGTTTTTTTTATCCAAATATGAAGAGATGCAAATTACACTCGTAGTATTTTCAATTGCACCCCATCACAAAATCACTTACATCTCACATATTTTTTATAACTTTTTTCTGTATCCCACTATGCTGTAATTTTCTCTAAATTTATCGACCATCTAATTTTGTGTTCCCGTGTACTAAAAAAAAAATAATAATAAAATACTCAAAAGTATGAATCTATGACAGTAGAATTTTATTTTGTTACAGTTTCTAGTAAAGTTTCTTTATTATTAGGAAACCATGGCATAATTGCTTTAGAGGAAATGTAAGTAAACATGGAGGGATTCTTATTTGCAAACTAAGATGATATTACAAAGGATTATACATTAATAAAGTCACATACTACTACAGTGATGTGCCTTTTTCTTTTTTTTTTAATCATAATACATACAAGAAATCAAAGTGATTGAGAGTTACAAACTAGATGAAATTACAGGGAACTATCATTCATGAGTGGACTCTCAAGATTAATAATTCTGATGAAGGAGAAGATGTCATACCAATGGATCCAATGTTAGAACAGTGACAACGTATATTTATGAGAGCTTACATAATTTTGTAAGATAATTTATATATATTTATAAGAATTTATACAAAATATATGACATGTAACTCAAAACACTTCCTAACATACCAAGTCTTCCCGTTGACTTGAACAACCACCGCAGAAGACTCCAAGAGGAGCCAACTTTGACTGGACCCTCTCAGCATATTTATTCAAGCAATATATATAGATATATATATTATTATATAAAATAAAGAAAATTTCAAAGGCGATTTCTATTCATCCTTTTCATATTATATATTTGTAGACACATAACATTTACATAGACCGCTAATATGTATATAAATATTCTTATTATGTGAGTTCAGTCATCATTTTTTCAGAGTTTCAACTTCTGTTCTGCTCATCTCCAATTTGTGGCAAAGCTTTGGATTGCATTAATTGTAAGTCTCTCTATCTCTCTCTCTCTCTCTCTCTCTCTCTCTCTCTCTCTCTCTCTCTCTCTCTCAATCTTGTTCTGGGATTAGCCTGTATATGTTTATTGGTTTTGTTTTTGATTCCTGAAAACTATCTGCTATAAAATGTGAGAAAAGTTCTCACACAGAGTACTATGTAGTGAATCTACATCCTTAAACATAAGCTATTACTGTGAGTGAAGGGGGTGAGGATGATTGATTCTTGATGCATTAATCTCAACTTAATATTTGAATGATTAATTGATAATGTTTCCTCTTTCTTCTTTAAATGGTAGATGATAATTATTTTTCTGGCAATTAATGCATGAGAAAAGTTATTATTGGTTATATGCTCTCCTAAGCAAAAATAAAAAATTATCTCTTTTTCATTCCCATTTTGTTTCCCTTCATAGTTATTCTATCAATTTTTTAATCTAAACACAACCTAAAGTTAATATGAATTTCATGTGAAAAGGGAAGAAGAAAAATAGTGGAAACAGTGTGTTCTAGGTCTTCTTTGGGTGCAAAAACTTGCCTGGTTTTGGGTTATTAAAGAAAGACAGAAAAGTGAAATTGATGCTGAATAATTTTACAGATATGTTATGTACCGAGAATTTAAATCTATGCTGTAGATTTAAAATTAATGGGGTGTTGTTCACAATCAAAATAAATCTAATTCACATATTTTAAATTCTATATTTGGGTAATATTTTAGTATGTCACATTGATGATAAATTTATGAAGGAATTACATACCTGTAGTGGGTTAGAAAAGTTTTTTTTACCCAAACATGAAGAGGTGCAAGTCACAGCCTCATAGGATTTTACTTGCATCCCATCACAAAATCACTAGCATCTCGCATATTTTTTGTAATTTTTTTCTCTGTTCCACTGTACTGTAGTTTTTCCTAAATTTATTCACCATCTAATTTTGTGTTCCTGTGTACTAAAAAAAAAAAAAATACTCAAAGTATGAATCTATGACAGTAGAATTTTATCTTGTTACAGTTTCTAGTGAAGTTTCTTTATTAGGAAACCATGTCATAATTGCTTTAGACAAAATGCAAGTAAACATAGAGGGATTCTTATTTACAAACTAAGATGATATTACAAAGGATTATACATTAATAAAGCCACATACTATTACAGTGATGTGCCTTTTATTTTTTATTTTTATTTTTTTTTATCATAGTATATACAAGAAATCAAAGTGATTGAGAGTTACAAAACTAGATGAAATTACAGGGAACTATCGTTCATGAGTGGACTCTCAAGATTAATAAGTGATTCTGAGGAAGGAGAAGATGTCATACCAATGGATCCAATGTTAGAACAATGAAACCTATCTGCAATAAAATCTGACATGCTCTTAACAGCCCAATCTATCACCCAAGAAACCGCTCCAATTAGAAAACAGAAAGCCCACTGTTCAGGATTTAACCTTGACTGCTAGCAAGAATATTTGCAATCTTAGTATACAACACCAACAAAACAATAGTACCAACCATCGCCATCCAAAACCAGCAGTTTCGATGGATACCCTTGAACACGTTCTTTCTTTCCAGTTCTCGTGCGTTGAACCAATTGAAAACCTGGCAAAGAACAAAACTGTTGAAGATCATAGCATTACTAACCTTCTGGGTGGTGTCCAATACAGCTTGTCCTATAAACCGAAAGGTCACCAGAATTGCAGCCTGGTATAGAGCTTGAGGGACTATGTTTCTCCACATGGTTCTTGTTATTGGCGAGTCAATTGATCTTATTGGTGACTTCTTCATTAGTGTCTTGGTGGGTGGCTCCATCAACAAAGCTAGGCCACCTGGAACAGCCACGATGAAGCACACGTAGAAATACTGAATTGTTGTTATTAGGACATCTCCAAAATAGATAGTTGTGATTATATTTATCAGTACCCACGCAATGGTCACGGTGAACTCAAGTTGGATGAAATTTTGAATGTTTTCATACGCAAATCGTCCACACTTCATGATGGTGAACAATGAATTGAAATCACCATTCCAGATGATGATGTTGGAGCTCTCTCTGGCCATTTCTGTGCTACCACTTCCCATTGTGATTTCGACATTTGCTTCTTTAATCGCTGGCGTCTCATCTGTTCTGGCACCCACCATTGCAACTATCTGGCCCTTTTCCTTCAAACACTTCACCAAAAGAAGCTTGACAGAAGGGAGTGAACTTGCCATAACACAAATTTGATCTACCATTTCCATCCTCACTTCAGGTGTAGAATTTCAAAAATTTTCACCAAGCACCACTGAATCTGAGTTTGGTATGTTCAATCCGCACTCTAGAGCTATGGATTCTAACTCAGACGCATCACATCCTGACACCAATTTGATGTTGACTCCAGCACCTATGCAATCTTCCATTGATTTTCTGAATGAATTTTTCAGACCTAGTAATCCGAGCAAGATCAAATATGTTTCTTCAAGAGTAGCTATATTAGTTTGTTTGTAACCAAATGCAATAGTTTTGAGATGTTTACCTTGCATATCTGCAATAACTTGCTCAAAAAATACTCTTTTTTGTTCATCGATAACATTCATCGTTCCTTCACTACTGTAATAGGATGAGCACATTGCCAGTATTGTTGATGCAGATCCTTTCCAATAGGATGAGTTGACACTTTCCCCGTCCTTTCTCATCAAAACGCCACATCCCTCCTCGTCAAAGTTCAATTCTTTCACCTCAACAATGATACATTCTTGCTTCAGAATATCTAGTTTCAGTCCCAACTTCAAAGAAGCCCAAGATAGGAGCGAGTCTTCCATTGAAGAAAGAGGTCTCTTCAATCCTAGAATTGGTGTGGCAATTCCTTTGCATAGAGCTTCTATGACTTTTGGGGCTATAGCGGATTCATTGTTGAAGAACTGTCCACTAACGTACAACATGTCAACTTCTCTCTGGTTCAAGTTTAGCCCACAAGTTTTGTCAGTGCAGATCGTTGTTACCGAACCCATGGTGATACAAGCCAAGAAATCTTGAGTTGTGGCCTTACCCAACAATGCTTTTTTATTCCAATAATAGAGGGCGAGAGCTACCATTAAAGGTAATCCTTCTGCAATCCCCACCAAAATCATGGTAAGTGAAGAAGTCAATAGATCAGTCTTCCCCTTCGACTTCTTGACAATTTTATAAATAGCATCTATAAATTCTTTGATAGCAGCCGGTTTAGCTTTGAGATCAGGAATTACAGAGGCAGCACTACCCTTACTGAACTCAAAATGAAGGAACAACACGACAAGGATGATGATAGTGATTAGGACCCCAATGATTTGTATGCAACTGTTCAACTGGTCAAGTTGAACTTGTAGAGGGTTGGAAGCATTTATCACATTACTCATCATTTCACCACATACTGTGTCCTTGCCGATGGATACCACGAGCATTTTCCCTTCTCCATTAATCACCTTTGCACCGTAAAACATAAATGGGTTTTGGTCATCAATGGTGGATTCCAATTCATCATCTGATTTTAAAGATTCACCGGAAATGAACAACCCATCTGCCGGAATTTGATCCCCCTTCTTCAACCATATAATGTCACCGGATACAACATTGGATATGGAGATTTGATGTTGGCTTCCACCTCTGAAAACATGGATAGCTATTTCCCTATTCTTCGATAGCTTTTTCCTCCTTGGCTGATACCATGAATACCAATACTCGCATATCATATGAACAGATACAAGTACAATGATGGCACAAATTATAAATGCCCCCTCGTACCAACCAGTATGTAGGCCTTCCTCTAGAATCCCAAAGACAATTGACAACACTGCACACAAAAGGAGAAGGAAAATGAGGTACTTGTTGCATACATTCCAAAGGATATGAAAGAAGCCTTCTTGAGGAGGCTTTGTTTCAGATTGTGGGCATGTTAGGCGTCTACAGCAAATCTCATCTTCATCATTCGCCAACCCATTCTCCAAGTCAGTATCCAAAGCCTCTGCAAATCCTTGTACACCTCCGAACTCACGCAAGGAATTCAAGTCCTTTGCCTTCACAATCCTCGCTATTTCATCATTTTGAAGCTCTTTGTTGCACTTGTTGCTCTCATCAGCGCCATCGGATTGGGCATCTAGGGATACCTCGGGTGAGGTTGATATAATTGCAAGTTCTACATTCTGCGAAGGACATAGCAAATTAGTGTAAAAACTGTGATTACATCATGAAAAAATGAAGAAGAAGAAGAAGAAGAAAATAATTGTTTACACTAAAAATCAATCTTATTCTTCTATATATTCCAATCATACAGTGAGGCAAGCACTCATATATATGCACAATACTTCTAACACACTAACTAATGTTGCTAGTCTGTCCTAACTCACTTTGTTTGATTTCTTCTAAAAGCTCAGGTTCACTCACTCTAACATCCCTTAATCGAATGGGAGAATTATTGACCATGAGTTTGGGTTTCAAAAAATTAAATCTCGCAACTGATAATGAAATAGATCAGCAAACTATAGAAGAACCAATGTGATTAATAATAATTTGTTTGCTGAGAACTTATTCTAACCTACTTTCACATTCTAGGTTATAGCATTAAAATAGAATCTGAAGCCAAGACAACAATTGAAAGATAGTCACAGTATATTAAACACTTTAAAATAGGTATTGTAGCAGTGTTGAACATGACACGGACATGACATGAACGCACGAGGTAAAGACATGAGTCCGACATGACGTGTTTAGTTTCTAATTTTTTTAAAAAATTCAATTTACTTTCATGTGGTTTGAAACCAAAGCACTTTAGCTCCTATGTCCTATGGTTTAAATATAGCTAGAAAGCCCCAACGTGGTTTGGAACTGAAGTATAATCGTTAACAACGTTAACTATATATGTGAAATGATCGTAATATTCTCAAACTTTTTTTTTGTTATTTTTCTCTCTCCTCTTTCATACACATAATTTATAATATTTAACATTAATTCAATTAAATCACAATTAATTATAAATTCTTAATTATTTATTATAATTCTTAACTTTTTTTTCTAATTTAATTTAATTATATTTTAGATCACAATTAATCCTAACTTCTTTTAATTTAATTATTGATTGTAATTCCTAACTTGTTAATCTAATTTTAATTTGATTATATTTTAGATCAATTCTTAATTATTATTTATTTTATATTTTTAATTAATTATATTTTAAATCACTTCTTAATAATATAATATTTTATTTTAATTAACATATTAATCTAATTTTAGATTTAGAAAAAATAGAGTAAAATTATCTTTTTCTTGTATTAATTTTATTTTATTTTTTTCATAAAATCAAACTCACTATAAAAAATAATGTGTGATACATTTTTCATTAATTTGAATGACAAATTTAACGATGACACTTTAATCTAAAATCTATAAAGATTTTCTAGCAATTATCAGAGGCACGCTTTACCACTAAACTAATAGCTCGTCTTGTGAGCCTTCCATTGGGAACCTCTATGCCAACAACGAGAGAAACTCCATCCTTCTCTTTCATTGAACTATTTAAAAGTTTACATTCTTATTTCAATTACATCCACAAAATAATAGTAATAGTTCAAGAAGCAAGAGATAATACAACACATAATGCCTTAATGACATACATCATTTCAAAGATTCCCCTTGAATACACAAAAGCAGGACTTCTATCTCCGATCATAAAAATAGCCCAGCGCTTCAACATTTAGCAATCAAAGAGCCTTCATGCTCCCATCCAAAAGTACACCCACCTCCCAATCACCTTGGAGGAATTACCGTTTCATTTTTTGGTTGTTAGTTTTGGGGTGAGCTATTGCCCAATAGGAAATTCCATTAACAAGATATATAATTAATCACGATACATATGATCACACCTCGCACGAGATGAGAAAAATTCAAGTCTTTTCCTCTTCTTTTTCAAACCATGATGCTAAATGCATGATGCCAACACATGTTTAACCAAGTCATGGGGTGTAAATATGCTATGACATCGCAAATAAGAGCCACAAATCACATATATACATATATATCACATACCAAAAATAATCCCACATTTGCCAACTCTAACAAAGGTGGGGTGTTGGGAAACCAAAACCTTTCACTTCCATATTTGCCGACTCCTAAAATAGCGGGCTTATGGACACCCAGAACCATATTTTTCCACATTCGCCAACTCTAAAAGTGGCAAGCTCATGGACATCCTAAAATCATTTCCCATATTCGTCCAATGGTATGCTCAAGACAGAACAATTGGGCACCTTACTCCTCGCGTGAGTACCAATGCAACACACAACCCATTACTCAATAACCCAAACTCATCCACTATTTACCCCCTTTCAACATCTTCCAAAAATCCAAGAGATTCAATAATAATCATGTAGCCAAAATCATGAAAAATGCAACATGATGCATGAGCTTGTAAAGGTATCTATTTAAGTATGGTCCATTCAACGTTTCAATGAAGAATTGACATAGTTGATAATCGACAGATTTCCAATTCCCATATTCTCAACAATATCCAATTTTCTTCATTAAAACATAAAATTCCATAACGTTTTGAAATCATTATTCGAACACCATTCCACTAAACATTAACCTAATTTCATTAATCAAGGCTCAATCGAATCAAACTCCTTCTTTTAAGCAAAATCAAAACAAAGGTTAAACAAAAATTTGGGACTTTCCCCTCCTTTATATAAAAAGAGTCAATAATCTTTATTTCTAACATTAATCAATAAGGATATGCACAAAGTTTTCCCAAAATATAGAGTTTAACCCTCTTTTTATGGTCAAATCCACTTTACATCATAAACATAACTCATACATCTTTTATACTTAGAAAATACCACATAAATATCCCAAATCAAAGACATATCAAGTTAATAAGTACCCCTACCTCAAGATTGATGACCAAAGATGAGAACCCAACTCCAAACTTCATTGACAACACAAAATAACCAGTAGAGCTCTTGATCTACGTTTGTTCTTCAACTTTCTTGAAGGATCTAGGGTGAATCTTGGGTAAAATTAAGAGAAATCAAGTGTTTTTGGGTTAGAGTTTCAAAAATAGGTGTTAGAGAGATAAATGGTGTGAAAAAGTGAAATGAAAGTGGATTTAGATCAACTTTTAAATCTTTTTTCCTAAACAGACTGCTCTAGCCAATGTTTCACCGCTCGAGTAGTGAACACTAATTCAAATAGGCCGCTCGACTGATAATTCCACCGCTCAAGCGGTAAACACAAAATCTCAAAAGTTTTTCAGGTCTATAATGGAACTATTAGAAGAAATACATCTTCGCTTGAGCGACCACTTTACCGCTCAAGCGGTCTCCTACTAATATGCAGTTTAAGACAAGGTACTAGAAGTCCCAATTCTCCGCTCAAGAGACCACTTGACTGCTCGAGCGGTCTCACAAAACAGGATGTTATAACCTTTTCCCCTTAAAGAATTCCATCCTAAAATTCGATGATTCCTATTACAACAACTCTGATAATCCCAATAAGATAAATACTGTTGAAAATTTGGTCAGGTTTAGAACCCATACTTGATTAGGTCGTCCAGGGTGGCATGACCTAAGACCCATAAGGAGAGACCTAGTCAAAGTAAACTTGGATTAACTTATCCTGGGGATAAGAGTGTATAACTCACTATCTTATCTCTTACTGAGATAGAGTTGTGGGTAGTTATAACTCTTCATATAATATGCATGTTATATTTGGGAGACTAGGATTTTAACCATATGGTAATCTGCTAGTGTCTTGCTCTTAGTCTCTCTCTTTTTTATCTCTCCATGGAAACATAGAACCATGCCTTTGTACTATGAAGAGTGTACGTAGTTCTCTAGTAGTTCTACCCCACTGCTGGGAATTGTTCGAAGACATCAATGGAGGCACGTGATTCACCCACATGATCCATGGACTCGGTTTGAGAATAAAAGGTATGTCTGAATTCGTTTATTTCTATTGTGTATTATTTCTTATTTTTCTACATTGGTATCAAAGCCACTATTGGGTGTCTTCGTGTTATTTGTGCATAAATATATGTGTGGTAGCCGAATAATTGGCGAAGATAGAGGAGGTATATATCAGAAGATTGACGCTAGCCGGCAGATATCCCGCGAGGATAAGGGGCCGAATAGGATAAATAGGCCGAATAGGGGAGGATCCCTGGAGCCGAATATTGGAAAAGATAATGATTGAAAAAGTAGGCCCTGGCCCCGAGGATCAGAAGAAACGAGTATAAATATAATGGCAATGAACTAGGAGAGGTATGTAAGAATCACTTCTAAAAACTTAGTGAACAAGCTTTCTTGAGTACAGGAACTAACTTGTCCGTCGGAGTGCTAATTCCGGCACCCCCGTCCGGAGTATTTGTATCTTTGCAGGTGACTAGCTGAGGATCATTGGCATCTTCCAGGATCTGAGGAGTATTTCCAAACCATTTCCCCACAATTGGCGCCGTCTATGGGAATACTCAAATACATCCATGGAAGGCGTAACCGAAGATCCTCCGATAGCCACCGATGAAATCACACAGCAAGACGACCTCACCCCAGCTAATATGCTCGGAAAAGAAACTATCGCGGCACGACGCGTCTTGAACTTTGATTCGCCAACAACTTCAGCACAAGAAACAATGCAGGCTATCATGGAACAAGCAAAGCAGAACGAACAAAGGCTCGAGAACATGATCGCTGAGAACGAACGACTCCGTCAAGAGTTGGCCCTGGAGGTAGCAAAATCTAGAGAGGCCATGGGCCAGGAACCAGAGCGACCTCCGAGGGCAGACGGGCAAAGACCTCTGGGCTCGACCAAAGGATACCGATAGCAACTCCAACTCATTATCGACGGAGCTCGACGCAAGGGGACGATCTGAAACCTCCAGCTCCTCCGACAAGGACCTGCGAACAAGGATCAAGCGCAGGAGAAGCAGCTCAAACGAGGAAGACCAGCACGATCCTTTAGTGCGACGGATCGCAAGGGCGTCCCTGCCCAAGAAATTCAAAGCTCCGTCATTCACTCTTTACGACGGAAAATCAGACCCCACTGATCATATCCGTCATTACAAAAAGGCCATGACGCTTCACGCAGACAATGAAGCCCTCATGTGCCGAATATTCCCTAGCAGCCTAGGTCCACTAGCCGTTAGGTGGTATTACAAGTTGGAGCCAACTTCGATTAAAAGCTTCCGCCAACTGCAGAAATCCTTCAGGGGCCAGGTTCATCACCAACGAGGTACAACCGAAACAGGCCGACTCCCTCTGGGCTATGCAGATCCAGTCGGGAGAGACGCTCAGAGCGTACTCGGCACGATATTGGGAGTGCTTCAACCTTGTTGACGACGCTTGCAACGACTCCATGGCCATCACCGCCTTCAAAATGGGCTTATATCCTGACAGTGCTCTGCGCAGTTCCCTAACCAAAAGGCCCCCCAAAACAGTTTGGGCGCTGATGAAGAAAGTTGAAGAATATTGCAAAGTCGAAGATGATGCCCTGAGGATAAAAGCCGGACAAATCTCCAGCAAAACGGCCCTCCCCGAAATTGCTCGACCAATAAGCTCCGTGCCGCCACCAAGCCCTGAGCCCCGGCAACGAACCAAGCGAGACAAAAGGAGGGAATCCCGCCGATCAAGCGATCAGTGCTCCCATCGAACGAACGAACAACTACAAGTCGACAGCAGACGCCCAAGGCGAACCGACAAGAAGTATACGGAGTTGACAGAGCCGATCGCGGCCATAATGACCAAAGTCCAGCACCTTCCATTTTTCAAGTGGCCGTCGAAGATGGTGGGACCTCCCGACACACGGAGGAGGGACAGACGATGCGAATACCACAAAGATCACGGCCACGAAACCGAGAGCTGTTATGCGCTAAAGGATCATCTGGAGGAACTGGTGCAAGATGGTCGACTGCAGCAATACGTGAGCAATGGAAGGCCAACCAAAGCATTAGCCTTGAGACAGGATTCACCACCGCTTGGTGTGATCCACATAATCTACGGTCTGCCGGCACCCCCGACCGTGCATACGATTCAATCGCACCCAGCTCCCCAAACACGTAACATGTCAACCGGCAGGCCCAGAGAAGCCCCCACAATTAAGTTCAATGACGCCGACCTCGTCGGAGCAGTGGCCAGCCACGTCGATCCTTTGGTCGTCAAATTACGCATACGTCGGTTCAGCGTTGAACGCATTCTCATAGACCCAGGAAGCACTTCGGAAATCTTGTATTACAAAACTTTTGTTGAACTCGGCCTCAACGAGTCGGACCTATCACCGTCGTCTCAGCCACTGTTCGGCTTCAACACAAATCCAGAATACCCGTTGGGGAGGGTCGTGTTACCTGTTCGAGGGGGCTCAAAAACGGTTGACGTGGAATTCGTGGTTGTGAAGCTTCCATCGCCGCATAATGTCATCATGGGGCGCCCCTGGTTGCATGTCATGAAGGCTGTCCCAAGCACCTACCATCAGCTTATGCGCTTCCCGACAGACCGTGGCATTGAAGAGATCCGTGGCTCACCGCAATCCGCGCGAACGTAAACTTTATGAAGATCCATTTATGGACCCGACTTGTGGGATCTGATGCTTGTACTGGTACCACGTTTTAATCAAAATCGATTTTCTTTGGCAAACTCTCCCTCAAGCCTCTTGGGCTGAATAAGCCTCCGGATTCGGAGCGCCCTTCGTGGATGTCACGATTGGCCAGAATAAGTCTCCGGATTCGGAGCGCCCTTTGGTGCACGACACCTTAGGGCCGAATAAGTCTCTGGATTCGGAGCGCCCTTTGGTGCACGACACCTTAGGGCCGAATAAGCCTCCGGATTCGGAGCGCCCTTCGTGGATGTCACGATTGGCCAGAATAAGTCTCCGGATTCGGAGCGCCCTTCGTGGATGTCACGATTGGCCAGAATAAGTCTCCGGATTCGGAGCGCCCTTTGCTGCACGACACCTTAGGGCCGAATAAGTCTCCGGATTCGGAGCGCCCTTTGGTGCACGACACCTTAGGGCCGAATAAGCCTCCGGATTCGGAGCGCCCTTCGTGGATGTCACGATTGGCCAGAATAAGTCTCCTGATTCGGAGCGCCCTTCGTGGATGTCACGATTGGCCAGAATAAGTGTCCGGATTCGGAGCGCCCTTTGGTGCACGACACCTTAGGGCCGAATAAGCCTCCGGATTCGGAGCGCCCTTCGTGGATGTCACGATTGGCCAGAATAAGTCTCCGGATTCGGAGCGCCCTTTGGTGCACGACACCTTAGGGCCGAATAAGCCTCCGGATTCGGAGCGCCCTTTGGTGCACGACACCTTAGGGCCGAATAAGCCTCCGGATTCGGAGCGCCCTTTGGACACCTTAGGGCCGAATAAGCCTTCGGATCCGGAGCCTGCTTTAATCAAGTAATTAAGCCGAATCGGAGCCGGACAAGGTGTGCCTTAGCCGGCCCACGAGTACGACCCATTCCGGTTAAACTCGCATCCCGCCTAAGGCAAGGGCCGATCCCTAAATACAGGAAAAATATTAAGCTACACAAAAGCTTTGATAGCAAACTTTCCGATAGCGAACTAATAGCAAACCATTAAACCATACGAAATGACGTGCTTAACCATTAAAAGTTGGGATCAGGAACATTCATCCGGCACGGCTAAACACTTTTCATTTGATTAAAAAGTTGTTACATAGACGCAATCCGCGTTCGAACATTACAATATCTATCTCTTCTAAGACAAATCAACCGATCGATCCAACTCTTGTCAGTTGAACAACCATTGTGACTCAAAACGCATCGATCTAACCGCGCCCGAATCGGCATATCGCCGGGCCTCTGACACCATCGACAATGTCAAGGCCAAGATCTAAGACAAGGGAGGTTAGGGGCAGCGGTCCTTGTGTCTCCTTTCGGGGCGATCCGCTTCAACGACTTGGAGGCTGACGCGTTTCCAATTTCTCTTTTCAGCGGTCCACCTCCCACACCGGAGAATCCTCCGCCGCAAACCATCTGAGCGCCAAGTTCGGCCGGAATTTGAGCTCCTACAACTATCATCACCGTTTGATGGTGAGAACTCTTGAGCTTCCCACGCAATAGATGCTCGTGAGCCAAACATGTTTGATTGCATAAGGCGCCTGCCGCTTTTATTCTCAGCAATGGCCGCGATCTCGAGGCCCAAATCCCGAAGTGATTTTATCAACACTAAACCCCACGAGACAGGCGTCGGTCAACATTCTCCATGACCTAGTTAACCCAACGGTTGGCTAAAATGCGCACAGGCTGCGCAAGGGCAAAAATTATCTAGCCCAATCGGCTAGACATCCGGCATTCAAGCTAAGTCTAAAAATGCAAAAATGCCGCAACCCCTCCGGTCCCTGGCTCACGGCTTCTTCAAATTTCAACAACACACGCCGCAATGGCTTATTCAAAAGTAAATGGCCATTACATGTAGGCCGATCACGCCAACGAATCGGCACATCGATTTAACATGCTGATACGTCTATCCAAACATCTATGCAATAAAATTAAACACGGACACGCCGAATGCGGGAGACAATTTGATATTTTCAATAAAGTGTCTTTTATTCAAAAAAAAAAAAACCAAGAAATTACATAACTGCGAACGCGACCAGCGTTCGAATCTTACAATAATTAAAGTCATACAGCGTCGCCCTCATCCTCACTCTTCTCAACCTCGAAAGCAGAAAATGGAAAGTCCTTACTGTGGTAGAGAGGTGACGCCGAATCGATTCCCGACAAGCGAAGAGATTCGACTACTTGAGATGCCTTGATCCAACCATGCCTAAACCCACGATTTTCACATCGGCAAACTTCTTCGGCAAGCTTCTCCTTGGTCTTTTTGATTCCAACCAAGCGCCCTTCGTGAAAACCTCTTTCACAAGACCTCCCCTTTGCGGATTCCAATGCAAACATGCTCGCTGTTTCACGATCGGCAAGGGCAGTGCTTATAAGCCGACTGGTAACCCTCTCTTCCACAATCGGATTCACCGACCCTGCTGGTTGTACCTGATCCGCTTTGATCTTTCTTAACTCACGTTCGGCCGCCTCCAGGCGAGCCTCCAAACTGCGGATATGCTCTTCCTTTTTCTCCATCTCTCGGCGGGCGGCGCGCAAACGCATGCCGACTTCATAAGCCGTATAGAGCCCTTTCACCGCCCCATGAATGCCCTCGCGAAACACTTCGTAGTCCTGACGACCAACCATTGACTGCTGAACTTCCGGAGGAAATATTTGTCGAGCAAACTCGACCGCCACATCTGGATCTCTCACGATCAAGTCTGCTTCCGTCATGGGCCTATTCTTCACAAATATTGCAAAACTTAACGGGCACGGATTCGCGTCTGATCTCCTTTCGCCTTGGGCGTGTGGCGATCTCCCCTGGGACTGCCTATCCCGCCTGGGCGACCTACTACGACGTCGAGGAGATTGATGCCTCTTTCGACCCATAGAACTCTTACTCCCAGCACGGTGTTCACTCCGGTGTTCACCACGGTGTTCACTTCGATTCATATCACCGCCAAGCTCAGCTAATGTCTTGGCTTCCCCTTTGCTGTTAAAGAAGAGCTTGTTCGGCATTCGCACAATAGATTTTCTCTCAGGAGTTTGAAACAGATATCTACCAGACTCTTAAGAGCTGTACCTCTGATCATTTAACACTCCGAGAGGCAGCACGATCGAGGCAAGTTCATTAATCGCGAAACCCAATCGCCTGACGCCGACTAAGTTGACAGCAGGACAATCTATTCGGCTCAAGTACCCTAGCCGGCTCACAAATTGATTCGGAGCCAGAGTTCTTATCATGAACCCCCTGGGGCAAGGGCAGATTCATCAACCTAAGGGTCCAAAATCAGTAGGCAGTGAAATTGCAAATGGTGATTTTGATGGGATATGTTCAGCCTAAGTGCGTAGTACCCCAGCCGGCTCACGAGTTGATTAGGGCAAGAGCAGATTCATCAATCTATTCGGCTCAAGTACCCCAGCCGGCTCACGAATCGATTCGGAGCCAGAGTTCTTATCATGTACCCCCTGGGGCAAGGGCAATTCATCAATCTAAGGGTCCAAGATCAGTAGGCAGTGAAATTGCAAATGGTGATTTTGATGGGATATGTATTGAGTCTGCAGGAACCCAAATATTGACCAATCTTTTCCTCTCTACCTCCAGTGGTGAGTGAACAAAAAAAACAAAAAAAAACAAAAAAAAAAAAGAACTGTTGATGAAAACTTCAGATTCAAGTAAGGAACAAACTAAAGTTTGGACACACGATATTGTATGTACGGTTTGTTTAGAAGAGTTCTAGATAAAATCATTTGTGCCACAGTAAAATCATCCGGCTCACGAGCTGGCTGGCAAGAGCAGATTTATCAATCTATTCGGACCAAGTACCCCAGCCGGCTCACAAATTGATTCAGCTAGAATTCTTTTCATGAACCCCCTGAGGCAAGGGCAAACTCACAAATCAGGGTTTCCCCACAGTATATGCAATCCCATTTTACCAAATGCATTGACAAACACAGAACTCTTTCATTAAAATTAAACCACAGAACTCTTTCATACAAAGTGTGTGGTGGTAGCAAAAATTACAAGGAAATTTTCATTAATAAATTGCGCGCAGATGCTAACCAATTTATACATGAAAACTACCCTGAACCAACAAAGCACTATCCAGAACAAGAAAAACAAAAATAAAAAGACGCCTGCTCAGTAAACGGCTCCCAGATCACTCGTCGGTATCGGATTCAAGTGGCTCAACATCCACCTGCTCATAAGTAATTGGCAAATCCAATGTAACCTCAGCGGCAGCAAGGGCTTTCAGCCATCCATGTTTTGAACCTGCGATTCTCAAATTTGGACACCTCTTCAACATATTCCGTCAGAGCGGCGCCTCTTCCTACCTCAAAGGCCTCTGATTCGGCTTTCTCGCGGGCCGCCTTAAGCTCCTCTAACTGAGCTTCCGCTTCAGCAAGTGCTTTCTTGGAAAGTTTGAGTGACTCCTCGCTCGCATTTGCCCTACCCTTAGCATCAACACGAAGCTGTTTTGGCGACGCGAACACTCTCTTTCTCCGCTTCGACTCGCGCACTCTCCATTTCAGCTCTCATAATTTTGAACTCGGCCCTACTTTTCTGACCCTGCACCTCTGTTTGCAAATGGTCAATTCTCCCGAGAGCATCACGCAGGCGGCGACCCAAGTCGGCAATCCTTCCAATCGTCTGCAAAACAATTCGGTATGATCAGACGCCTTTAACAAACAAGAGCGAAATAAAGGTGACCTACCAGGAGTGCCGATTGAGCAGTTAGGGCAACGGCCATAATATCAGGCACGGCACCGTAAGCTTTGTTGTCAGCCGGCAGAGAAACTGAAGCCGCCAGGCTCAGAGCCACGGCTGGATCCTCAATGGCCGAAGCATCGGATAAAATCGGCACATCCCTGATCTTTGGCTGAATAATAAACGGAGCGACCACGTCCGATTCTTCAAGCTGAGGCCGTTTGCTACCAGGGCCAACTTCTGAACTCGCTTCTCCCCCGGCACCACGCTTTTGGCCTTGCTCCGGAATCAGCCGTTCCCCATCGGCCTGTTCTCCGCCCTCTTTTCCCATGTCGGACACAGCAACCTCAACCGTCTCCTCAGAAACGGGTACGAAGGGCTTGATCAAGCTGGGATCTGATTCGGCGCATTCAGCCTTCTTTCGGGCGGCTATCCGCTCGGCATTTCTTCTACGCGCCATCTGCGTTAGGCTTTCCTTCGCCATACCCTCAAAAAGATCGCCGGGTAGATCCCCCAAATTCGCAAAAATATCCCCAGAAGAGAAATCTGCTCGTCCTGAGGCGGATGGCTCGGCGGCCTCAAATGCTGAGCGTACGGCCTCGCCCTCTACAAGCCCCTCAGTGGACTCCCCCGAATCAGAAGCTACAAGACCGATCTGCCTAAGGTTTTTGAAGCTGGGGAAGATAAGGGCCGAGAGCTGTTGATTGCCGGATGGAATCGGAATATTGTCTGCAGCCGAGAAAGTAGTGTAAGTGGGTTCGTACCGAAGGAGAATATGGGTGGCTCTCCCTTGCTTTTGTACGTTGGGGCGGCCGAAATATGTGAGTGCAGTCTTGATTTCCCCAAGAACTACGTCGTCAACCGAAGTCAGAATTTTCTTCAACCTATTACCTGCAGAAGATAAAAAGCAATTTAGGGAAAAGAGCCGAATAAGAAATAGACCAACAAACATAAAACATTGTGTGGCAACCTGGGTCACCCTTATGTCTGGGAATAGGGTCCAGGCGATCCTCTCCTTCAGCGAACTCCCAATTACCTCGGACGTTGACCATCACGTCGTCAACTCGCTTACCGGAACTGGCAAGCATAGTCACCAAGTGATGGTCAGTATCTTTGGCCCTGAGAAAATATCGCCCCAGCCGACCGGAGGATTTGGCTAAGGCGTAACAATGCCGAATGGCCGGAATCCCAAGGTTAATTCTAAGGCGTCGATTCAACTCTACAACCCCCATGATGATTCGAAAGAAATTTACATTGGGTTGAGAAGGAATCAAACCCCAATAGCGGAGAACGGCCCTAAGAAGTGGGTGTAGGGGGAAACGAACCGCGCCCTCCGCAATGGATAAAAGGGGGAATACGATCGTGTTTTGATCTTCCCTCTCTATGTCGAGAGCGTTGTCCGTTACAAGGGATAAATGGACGTCGTCAGGAATAGAAAAATGTTGCCGGAAACCGGAAATACGATCCTCAGAAAGGAGGTCTTTCAAATGTTTGGCCATCTTAGCAAACTAAATATTCGCCGAAGCTAAAATAGCAAACAGAAAATAGGATTATGAAAAAGGGAGAAGGAGACTTACGAAGAGCAGATGAGACAAGGGAAGACGGAAAGAAGTTGCAAAAAACGCGAGTCACGGAGGGATATGCACTGGCGATCCAAAAGTCTTAGAAAATCGACGAAATGCGAATTCGAAAGGGCCAAAGTTTCAAATCGCAATAAATGCTGAGATACACATGAATAGAGCGGGAAAGTGTAATGATAAGCAAAAAGGCGTGCGCCTCCTGACATATTGCGGCACGCGAAGCCGCCTGACACTAAACTTCTCAAATTTTGAACCAAACACGCCGATCAACTGCCGTCAATAGGGAGTTCGGAGGGCAATTGTGGTAGCCGAATAATTGGCGAAGATAGAGGAGGTATATATCAGAAGATTGACACTAGCCGGCAGATATCCCGCGAGGATAAGGGGCCGAATAGGATAAATAGGCCGAATAGGGGAGGATCCCTGGAGCCGAATATTGGAAAAGATAATGATTGAAAAAGTAGGCCCTGGCCCCGAGGATCAGAAGAAACGAGTATAAATATAATGGCAATGAACTAGGAGAGGTATGTAAGAATCACTTCTAAAAACTTAGTAAACAAGCTTTCTTGAGTACAGGAACTAACTTGTCCGTCGGAGTGCTAATTCCGGCACCCCCGTCCGGAGTATTTGTATCTTTGCAGGTGACTAGCTGAGGATCATTGGCGTCTTCCAGGATCTGAGGAGTATTTCCAAACCATTTCCCCACAATATGTATAGATATGATTTGTACATAAAAACTGTTTTTTTTTTTTTTTTCTCAAAGCATCTCTGATCGTCCTGAATTTTTTATAGGTTGTAATACATATAATATAGAGCATATCTGCAAAGTTTTGAAAAAATTAGACGGTCGGATTTTTAGAAAAATAGAGATTAATATTTAACTTTTGTAACTTTGATTGCATACTAGTTTTTTTTTTTTTTGGGTGAATAACATACTAGTTTTACATGCTTTGTTTTTCATATTGTGAAAACTATATATTTGGAATCCTTGTTTCGAGACCTTCAAAATAGTATATTATGAGTCTGATTCCAACTTACAGTTGAGAAGAAAAATCAAACCCCAGTTATGGGTGAGAGTTGAAGCCATGGAAGCATGGGAGGCTTGCCGGTGCACTGATGTCATCGCACGCTGAGCCAAGCCCTGCCGCTTGCCTACAGCTATTTAAGGCTCTATTTGTTTAGTTTTAATTTAAAAACTATGTTAATTGCTTTTAGATTATTCATTATAATTCTGATTGGAGTATGGCTTATACTGTTGGAGTCGTAATTCATTTTTCTATTAGATGTTAAAGTTTCAGAATTTTATGGAAAACAAAATATTTTTCATTAATGAATAATTCAATATTTTTACATTAAATTGCACTTGGAAGAACATGAATTGATTTTGGACTTGGAATGTTTACAGTGGACTAATGTTATATAATCTTACTTACTGGTATGATTGTTGTATTTTTTCAGATTCTGTAATATTTATTTCTAATTTTCTATGTAATTATTAATTACTTATAATTCTAGAAAATTGTAAAAATTATAGAAATCTATTATGGCATTATTTAAATATTATACACAATAAGTTTAGTTTTCTTAAATACTTAGAACTTGAGTATGTTGTTATTTTAAATAGTATGATTTATTATCCACCCAAAAAATAGTATGATTTATTTATATTGGTGAATTTTAATTTCATGATTAAATTAATCTAGTATGTTTTCTTTTATGAGATACATTGAGATATTATTATGTGGAGTTAAATATTTTATCATTCTTTAGACATGCCATAGTTAGTGGGAGGTTGTTCGGTTGAGAGAAATCTTTGTAGATTTACTCTTGAAAATCAACATTTTTCGCATAAATTCAATTAAATTTTGGATAATTGTCACTTGTGGCACAAGAGATGATTACGAACATAGCGGATTTGCAATCTTGCGACTTATGTAATATTGTCACTATTTAATTTAGATTTTTGTGGCAAAATTATATTGTGATATGCTAATCAAATTAATCCCAATGTGTATTGTTTTCTATCTAATTGACTTAGCTTATGGAAGTTAATTTAGTTGACCTAGACTTAGTAGAGATGTTCAAATGTAAACAAGGTAATCATATTTTTTTGATGAACAGAAAATCTTGGAGACTTTAAGTCAGATCTTAATTGAGCCAAAGCAAAGAAACATGACTCAACGTCGTCGTGGTTTTGTTGCCATGTTTAGCGCAATAAAAATTGATGTGTGCACTATGATTACTGGCATTCTAAGCAGCTTTGATTGGCGAGTTTGGAGTTGTGAAATTAGTAAGCCCTTAATAGATCTAGATATGATCCTAACTATTGAGCTGCGCGGATTGACTTTGTAATTTGACTTGTAATAATGTTGCATCATTCGATGAAGCAACATCCAAAAGTCAGATCATCCAAGAAATGCGAGCTTAAATGAGTTAGTCATTAAGTGTAAGATGAGTAACCAGCATGAGTATTGTTTTCCTCTCTACCCAACTAATAGGAATGGATGGAGCAAAATTTCATGCACTATGATAGTGTGTGTTGAAGTATCAATTGGAGTTAAAAGATTAGCGCTTAAAAGCTGCAAAACCTATTAACACTAAGTGAGCACATTAGCACCTAGAGGCTGCAAAATTTATTAGCACTGCTAACTTGTCTAAGTCTGGGCACTTACTGTCTCCACACTTCAGTGTGAGACATGAGGAGATGTTTCTTTGTATGATTCCTTAGCTAGGCTAATGCTTTTGAATGGCGTTTACCACTAAATGCAAAATTTACAACATAGTAATGAAGAGGTCAAGGCCAATAAGGTTGTTATGGCTGTAAGAATTTGACGCATCACTCATGAGAGCACTGTGTTGAATTAGATGCTTTAGCCTAATTCGCACTTAAGTTGCTCTGATCATGTCATAGATTGATAGTTTATTCTCTCCTTCTTGTGAATAGTAGAATTAATTGCAACTAACTAAGAGGCGAGAAACAGAGATAGTAAGAGGAGTATCATCATGTTTCAACTAGATGTAGTAAAGTGTATAGAGAATAAAATTGACTTGAAGGTGCAGGGGATTAGCACCTACTAGTTAAATTTGCAACTTAGGCACACTTGATATCTCCATGACTTGTTTTTATGATTTAGTGAAGATAAGTTAGTCGTGAGTCTTTACCTAGTCGGGCCTAAACCTTTACACTCGTCTTTGAGAATTCACACATTAGAATGATTGGAATTAATTTATGGCATTGGTCATAAATCAGTGGCTTGTTATACTTAATTACATCAATGAGAAGATGACATGGATGGCTTGAGTAGGCCATATCGGGCCCACTCGCTTGTGGCATCTTGCTCTCATATGAATGTGTAACTTTGTTCGCAATGGCCAAACACAAGTAGGAAAACCGCAGAAGGGCATCTGTATTGGTGCATTTAGTCCACTATGATATTTGTGACTAGATATGTGTAAGGGTATAATAGCTAGCCCCAATCTCGACACATTTATAGATTACAATATGCATCTTAGTCAAGACTATTGATCTCCCATAAGTCAAAAGTTTTGAGATGATTTTTGACATTACACATACGAGGTCGAGATCAATTAGATAAGAGCTTTCGTGCTTTTAGTTTTGACTGAGGTGGTGAGTATTTATTTGAGATGTATTTTAGAAAGCTTTGTGCAGATAAAGCGATGCTTAGAAAATTGATTATTCCTAGTACTCAGCAACACAATTGTATAGTCGAGATAAGGAATTAAGTATTGTTTATGCTAAGTGGATGATGGCGCAATACGTTTTCAAATGGGAATTGCACTTTAGTTTGCTGCCTATGTCCCTAAGTGTCATCCTGTCACGACCCAAACCCGCCCTATAGGTTTAGCATCATAACGGGCTAGTAATCCTTGGATTACCAAAGGCCTCTGAGCTGATTAACAGAATTAAGGGGCTAGCAGAAGCAAATACATAAATATAGTTGTCCAATGAGCTATGCAGACTCATATGAAATAGAATATTTAAAACTTTATATACACATCCAAAAGTCAGTGTTGCATTATACCCACACACATAATAGCATCTTCAGTACAGCCAACAAAAACAAAGAAAGTCTTATATACAGAAACAACCGGAGCTTATAACACATGACATTTCAGGAACCTCCACATGAGGCACGATGGTTAGCTGACAACAAAACACAAATCCAAACAGAAGTATTCATGTCTGATCTCCAGAACGCTCACCTATACATATATATGCACACACAGTAAGCTATAGCCCAGTGAATAACATTAAGGTAAAGGGGTTAGTAAACGAATTCCGAACATTTCTTAATCATAAAACAGATCGTAACATAGTCATTCTCATATCTGAATATAATAGTGGTACATCTTACAAAACACATCACATATCGTCTTCCGACTAGAGTAATCGGTTCCGGATACTGATTAAACACATATCACCACAATGAAGTGGCTAACGAGATCTCGTAATCACATATATGTCATGGACCTGTATTAACATGCCGCCCCCCATGACTTGGGACTATCTATGGATGCCATAATAGATTTCAAATATAGGACATTCGTTCATGTAAACAAATATTATTTCAAAAATCATAACTTATCAAATCACATTTGGAACATAATTCATATGAACATATCTTTACAATAACGTTACTCACAGTGGGCTTCCAGAAACAGTCAATTGCTCGTCGAACATTAACCTACAAACACAAAAGTACATAACACAAACATATCTTATCATTACACGTGTTCACATGGCCGTTATGGCTTAGCTCTCTTACTTTAACTTCTTATTCATTCCATGCCATATAACTTGTTCATATTGCCCATATACTCGGATTTGACACATATTTTCTAATTCACTTTACATACATCGATTCTTAGCTCATGACTCTTCAATAACTCATAATTCATGTCTACATATGCTCAGAAATGGATGGAAATGAAATGCAGAACAACTTGTCAAAATGCACTAAAAATGGCCTGGTCGCTCGAGCGGACCGGTCTGTCTAAAAAAGTACTGGTTGGTCACAATCTACGCTCGAGCCACAACTCCCACGCTCGAGCGGTTCAACAAGATACAAAGGGTTTGCTCGAGCGTGACTTTGGTCCCTCGAGCAGAGCGCTTATGTCTGCAAAAATGCTGAGAGCTCGCATTCTCCGCTCGAGCACAGGTTTCCTCGCTCGAGCGGACTGCGAAATTCTGGGTTTTCAAAAATAGAGTTTTGAGCTTCCAAATGCAATTTCAAAGGTAAACTCGTGCAATGCTTGTCTTTGAAGCTTGAAACTTTTCTAAAACATGAACACATGATCCTTTATAAACCCCTTAGCTCAAAACTCATGATTTTAGCCAAAACTGAGTTCAACTTTCATGAATGTAAACCTTTCAAGCTCTTTTCTCCAAAACTCATAACGTTAACAAAATTTGAGTTCATAAACTCCATGCATGTAAGGAGTTATTTTCCAAAACATGAAACCAAGGTTCAAACATGATAATTCAAACATGCATGTGTCAATTATCCAAAATTTCTACATGAATGATCAAAATCAAACTTGATATAGCAAAACCCAACATGTTTAGGCATGCATATAGAATTTTCTTCTTAATTCTTTCATAAGACTCCTCAAACATGGAAATTTACTTACAAAACTTGTTTACATATGCATGCATGTACATTTCATACACCAAACCCAACACAATTGATAAAACTCATGATCAAAGTGATGATTAAACACTTATATATACATGCATGTTAGAATTATAATCAAATTCTTCATCTTCTTAACAAACATATGTGAAATACATGCAAATGATCATAACAACTCCATGAATTCATCTCTACAATACATAATCTTCATGAATTAATAGGCAAAGGCTTGCCTAGAGTCTTGAATCACTCTTGTTCTAGCTTAATTTTGATGGATTCTAGCCAAGATCTTCAATCTCTTTTTTTTTTTCCTCTCTCTCTCTCTCTCTCTCTCTCTAAAATAAAATCTCAAAATTTGCACAAAAAGAATGAGAGAAATGAGCTCAAGTGAGCTCAATGTGTTGAATATATAGTTATGATGCCATAATACATTAATTAGAACATAAGTCTTGCCAAATGCAACTTAATGAATCAGACTGAATCAGTTTTTAGTAAAAATTGCCATAGTGTTCTAAATATTTCAAATAACACATCCATGTAATCAATTTCGGTTTCGGGTGCCGAAAAGGCTTTCAATTTTCATATCAAAGCAGATTTCACAACAGATATTACTACGAGTAATAGGTATAAAGCCAAATAACACACAAAATACACAATAAACACATAATTTATTTTAATCCCTTCATTAACATCTTTAATTACAGATTAGTAGCTAATTACGGATCGGGGTTGTTACAGTCTCCCCACCTTAAGAAGTTTGGTCCTTCAAACTTGAGTTATCTTATATCAAATACTAATCAAACGTCATATGATAACACTATTTCCATTTTCATAAGTGGTTTCCTCTCCATTCAACTTGTTACAGAGAGTTGATTCATTTCCGAGCCATTCAAAAGTTCATTGTTTGATTCGGTATTCAATTTAGTAATCAACCATAGTTATTCCAAGTCATACAGAAGTTGTCAAGTATACCAGGCAAATTCATATATTAGTCCCATAGCGGTAAATGAAATTTTGAGGTAATCATTCACACACTGTTCGTCAACTTCAGTTCCCACAGATTCAATTGTACTACACAATAATACCGAAGCAGTCATTCACAGAACATACGAATTACATATACTTCTAAGTAGTCAGGGTTTACAACCAAACTAGTTTCCTGTCAACAAGTCCCATAGCATCAATTTGAACTATAGTAACACAAAAATGATCATTCTCTTATTTCAACTAGTTCATGGCAGTAATGGTACACTGAAGCAATTAGCGACGTGTCTTACATACAGATATTCACATATTCTTAGAGCATTATAAAATACTATAATCCCATTCATGTATGTTCCCAATTATTTATTTATAATCACATAGTCTGCTATTGACGGTTCGCATTCTTCATACGCGTTCAAAATTGATTCAAGTTCTTAGTCGTTTAGTTTTCATAGTAACACAAGCCGATCATTCGGTCATAAGAAATTCATAATCCCCCATAACGTAATCAAATCAGATAATAGTTCTCAAATTGGATAAGGGTCTCATCGGATCAAATCAAATAAAAGTTCTATCAGATCACTTCAGGTGAAAGTTCCATCCGGCCATATCAAACAAAAGTTCTATCAGATCAGATCAGGTAAAAGTTCTATCCACATCATTTTCAAATGAAGTACATTTCGTTCTATAGTTCATACTCCATTCACTTAGGTACATAGTCAATAGTTCCATAGTTGTTCTAAGTTCATCAGTTCCCAAATTCACATCAAAGTCACATATCATAGTCGTTTATATCGAAGTGTTTCAGGCCATGTACAATGTTGCATTCCCCAAGTAAGTTCACATGTAGATGTACAGGCGTGTAATTGTTCATATCAAGAAGTATTATAGTCAATATAGCAGTCTCCCAATTAAGTCTTTCATGTAGGCATACGGCACATAGTAATGTATCAGACAAAGTCCCTCGGTGGCACATAATAGCGAGTTGTTATACAGGAAGATTAGTCATATAGTGACAAAAGCATAGGCTCACTGGTCTAGTCAAACAGTCTAGTTAATTTGTAGCAATCATAGTTCACAGTCTCACAGAATCTAGAGTTCATTATTTGGGGTCTCTATTTAGTTACACAATCCCAGAGTCATAGTCCCGATGGTCTAGTTAACAAAACAAATAACATATTAAATTATTCCGAGCAAAGGTATAGTCATATATGTGCATGTCCAAAATCTAATAACATTCCCAGTACGGATTCACAAGTTCGATATATGGATGAACACAAAATCATCTTCTCGGATACAATAGTTAAGGCAGTGATTTCATGATATAGTAGATACAAAAGCGCGTCGAGTTCGAATCAATTAATGTCCCGATCAAAGGTATGCATATATATAAGTCCAAACATTTTCCATAGCATAGGTAACTTGCAAAACTTCATAGCATAGGTAATTTGTCAAACTCATAGTGTTCCAAAAATGTTCGATAAGTAGAGTTCTATCCATCAGTTCTAACTACATTTCACACATTCGTAAAAAAAATCAGGGTATGTAGTATAGGTCCAAGATTCTAATATTAACAATTCATTGCATACCAAAGGTCATACGAATTCTCATATCAATTTTCACACATACATTTGCACATAATCAAAATGGTACCTACGTCATTTGTCTCAGTGTTCTAGGTATTTTCTGGAACTAGGGTGTAAACCCTTCCATGCCTAAGGTTGCTCCCCCTCGGGAATAGATATTGCTTTGTTCTTGGTATCGGAATTGGATTAGTCATACCAGCATTCGGCCTATTGTTGTTCGAATGGGCTTGTGGGCAAGATTTAGCCAAGTGTCCTTTCTTTCCGCATCTAAAAAAGGCTCTAAATAGGTGGCAACAAATGCCCCAATGTTGTTTCCCACATTCTCTACAGACAGGTATATCATTGTTCACATTGCTTTCCCGACTTATATTGTCAAAAGTTCTTGCCTTAGATTTTTCATTCACGAAAGTCATCGAATTACTAGACATTTTAACTTTCTATTTCTTTTGTTTCTTTCCCTCCGATTCAGTTGACGATGTTGACTTTGATATTTTCAATGCTGCTATGTTTGCCTCAGACATTAAGGCCCTATCAAGAACGTCCACATACTTTGTCAACTTTAAAACGCCAACTCAGTCAAACACATCTAGGTCAAGTCCACCTTCAAATTTTCTAGCCTTTTTGTAGTCGGTGTCTACCATGTGTGGTGCATATCAGGCTAGTTCAGTAAATTTTGTCTCATATTCAGCCACAGTCATCTCACCTTGTTTTAGTTGTACCAATTCGGATACCTTTCTATCTCGGATGCATTGGGGAAAATATTTTTCAAAGAAAAGTTCTTTAAATCTATCCCATGTCATACCCTCATTATCATTTCGTACTAACATCCACCATCTCCTAGCTTCTTGTTTAAGTGTGAATGTTGCCAACAAAACTTTCTGTGCCTCAGTATACGGAAATGCTTCAAATATTTTCTCAGTTTCTAAAACCCAAGCCTCGGCTTTTAACAGTTCAATACCCCTCACAAATTCCAGTGGCTTCATCTTATTATATTTTTGTGTCAGTGTTATCATATCATAATTAGCTGGTTCAGGTACATGTATTTGCCTTTGCTGTTGTTGTTATCTCATAGATTCAGTTAAGGCTTCGACCATTCCTTTTAGTCGGTTAATTCTAGCATCAGCAGATTCAGATTCGTCTACATTCCTTGTCCTTTCCATTTGTCTATACATAAATAGGGCAATAATTAGCATAGGGAAAGTCCTCAGTGATTTCATTTTTCATTTCATATCAGACACGTTTATACTTTCATTTCAATTCAAATACGGTCACATAGGTCACATGATCTTTTACTTTCATACGTTCATGTTCACATAGATTTCACATTCGATATTGAAGTCAAATTTTCCATTCTCACTCATAGTTTCTATTTCCGTTTTCCATAGGTAACAAAGTAGTAATCAACATAGGCACATGTTTCCTTTTATAATGTTCCCGCAATTTCACACATTCACTTATGCTCAAATTATCTTTCTTTAATATCCAAATGCGTATGAATGCAATCCTAAAGTCTTTCTAGACTCCATATAGCTTGTATAGACTTGTGTGTGCAGTATAACTCGTGCTCTGATACCACTCTGTCACGACCCAAACCCGCCCCTGTAGATTTAGCATCGTAACCGGCCAGTAATCCTAAGATTACCAAAGGTCTCTGAACTGATTAACAGAATTAAGGGGCTAGCGGCAGCAAATACATAAATATAGTTGTCCAATGAGCTGTGTAGACTCATATGAAATAGAATATTTAAAACTTTATATACATATCCAAAAGTTAGTCTTGCATTATACCCACATACATAATAGCATCTTAAGTACAGCCAACAAAAACAAAGAAAGCCTTATATACAGAAACAACCGGAGCTTATAACACATGACATTTCAGGAACCTCCAAGTGAGGCACAATGGTTAGCTGACAACAAAACACAAATCTAGACAGAAGTCTTCATGCCTGATCTCCAGAATGCTCACCTATGCATATATATATACACATAGTGAACTATAGCCCAGTGAATAACATTAAGGTAAAGGGCTTAGTAAATGAATTCTGAACATTTCTTAATCATAAAACAGATCGTAACATAGTCATTCTCATATCTGAATATAATAGTGGTACATCTTACAAAACACATCACATATCGTCTTCCTACTAGAGTAATCGGTTCCGGATACTGATTAAACACATATCACCACAATGAAGTGGCTAACGAGATCTCGTAATCACGTATATGTCATGGACCTGTATTAACATGCCGTCCCCCATGACTTGGGACTATCTATGGATGCCATAATAGATTTCAAATATAGGACATTCGTTCATGTAAACAAATATTATTTCAAAAATCATAACTTATCAAATCACATTTGGAACATAATTCATATGAACATATCTTTACAATAACGTTACTCACAGTGGGCTTCCAGAAACAGTCAATTGCTCGTCGAACATTGACCTACAAACACAAAAGTACATAACACAAACATATCTTATCATTACACGTGTTCACATGGCCGTTATGGCTTAGCTCTCTTACTTTAACTTCTTATTCATTCCATGCCATATAACTTGTTCATATTGCCCATATACTCGGATTTGACACATATTTTCTAATTCACTTTACATACATCGATTCTTAGCTCATGACTCTTCAATAACTCATAATTCATGTCTACATATGCTCAGAAATGGATGGAAATGAAATGCAGAACAACTTGTCAAAATGCACTAAAAATGGTCTGGTCGCTCGAGCGCAACATTGGTCACTCGAGCGGACCGGTCTGTCTGAAAAAAGTACTGGTTGGTCTCAATCTACGCTCGAGCAACAACTCCCACGCTTGAACGGTTCAACAAGATACAAAGGGTTTGCTCGAGCGCGACTTTGGTCCCTCAAGCGGAGCGCTTATGTCTGCAAAAATGCTGAGAGCTCGCATTCTCTGCTCGAGCACAGGTTTCCTCGCTCGAGCGGACTGTGGAATTCTGGGTTTTCAAAAATAGAGTTTTGAGCTTCCAAATGCAATTTCAAAGGTAAACTCGTGCAATGCTTGTCTTTAAAGCTTGAAAACTTTTCTAAAACATGAACACATGATCCTTTATAAACCCCTTAGCTCAAAACTCATGATTTTAGCTAAAATTGAGTTCAACTTTCATGCATGCAAACCTTTCAAGCTCTTTTCTCCAAAACTCATGAAGTTAACAAAATCTGAGTTCAGAAACTCCATGCATATAAGGAATTATTTTCCAAAACATGAAACCAAGGTTCAAACATGATAATTCAAACATGCATGTGTCAATTATCCAAAATTTCTACATGAATGATCAAAATCAAACTTGATATAGCAAAACCCAACATGTTTAGGCATGCATGTAGAATTTTCCTCTTAATTCTTTCATAAGATTCCTCAAACATGGAAATTTACTTACAAAACTTGTTGACATATGCATGCATGTACATTTCATATACCAAACCCAACACAATTGATAAAACTCATGATCAAAGTGATGATTAAACACTTACATATACATGCATGTTAGAATTATAATCAAATTCTTCATCTTCTTAACAAACATATGTGAAATACATGCAAATGATCATAACAACTCCATGAATTCATCTCTACAATACATAATCTTCATGAATTAATAGCCAAAGGCTTACCTAGAGTCTTGAATCACTCTTGTTCTAGCTTAATTTTGATGGATTCTAGCCAAGATCTTCAATCTCTTCTTTTCTCTCTCTAGAATTGCACTCTCTCTCTCTCTCTAAAATAAAATCTCAAAATTTGCACTCAAAGATTGAGAGAAATGAGCTCAAGTGAGCTTAATGTATTGAATATATAGTTATGATGTGATAATACATTAATTAGAACATAAGACTTGCCAAATGCAACTTAATGAATCAGACTAAGTCAGTTTTTAATAAAAATTGTCATAGTGTTCAAAATATTCCCAATAACACATCCATGTAATCAATTTCAGTTTCGGGTGCCGATAAGGCTTTCAATTTTCATATCAAAGCATATTTCACAACGGATATTACTACGAGTAACAGGTAGAAAGCGAAATAACACACAAAATACACAATAAACGCATAATTTATTTCAATCCCCTCATTAGCATCTTTAATTACGGATCGGGGTTGTTACACATCCATATCAGATTTTACACTCCATTTGAGTAATGGGTTAGTAGAGTGCCATTTGTGGGCGATCTGTAACCATCATGCAACTTATCTTTATTTTACTTTTAATAAGATTGTGTAGTTATGACCTAGAGTTCTATGTTGCATTATTGTATGTTGTCTTGTAAACGATAAGGGTCTTGTGGCGCATTATTATATGCTGCCATGTAAACCCTCCATGTCATGTGCTTATAAATGAGCAGCTTTGTTAGAGTGTAACTAAGTCACATAAAGTTTTGTTAGTAAAGGTGATGTGAATAGAGTTTTGGAACTCTATAAGATATAGAATTCTAAGTATGGCGCTTTACATAGCCTAGTTGAGAATGGAAATAAATTTCCAATATCCTAGGGACAGTCGGAGCGACGTGCCTTCTAGTGGATTACTCCATTAGAGAAGAATACTCTGCATTCGTAGTTGTGTGGTAGTGAATGTGAAAATTCTCAACATCATCACTGGGTGATTGAGAGAGAAACATTCATGATTGCTTCACAAAATGATAAAGAGGCTAGAATAATACCAAAGGCTCTTTAGTCCCCAGTTTTTAGAAAGTGGATCAATGTTGCGCATTTTAAGACAAAGTCTTTGAGGATTAACCATTTCTAGAAGTTGGTTGATTTTCCGCTATGACACAAAACTGTTCCAAAGTTATGCACAATTTGGATAGTCATAAAGCTCACTAGATACCGAAAAGTCACACCATTGAGGAAGGTGTAGACCATGAGAAGACTTCCTTTTAGGGAGTGAGGTTACTTCAACTTAGGCTATGATTGACATAAGTTCAGAACTTTACTTTGTGGACATTGTGGCCCAACTTCTCGTTGGAGAATTAGATAAATAGATCTGTAGGGATTTATCTCCTGTTTTTATGGCAAAAAGTTTAGAGCACAAAAAGACTGCCAGTTCCAATAAATCTTTTATGACCTAAAACAGTTATCCAAATAGTGGTTCTTAGATTTCATCGAGCCATGATAGGCCAACGATGATCGATGAAGACCATTGAGGCGTGATCAATGGTCCAAAAGAAGTTTTTCCTTAATTAGTCATTATGAGCCCGGAATTTATAAGGTTGTCGCTACCTAGGGTTGGTAGTCATCTGTTTTAGACATGATGGACATGGGTGATGCAATTTATATGCTCGGATGTACAATCCTTAGGGATTATTGTGGGAGAATTCTCAATTTGCCTTTGATGACTTACATAAAGAATATCCTAGAATGATTCTAGATGCGAAATTGCAAACCCATAGACTTACCTATCAGTAAAAGCTAGAGGATCAGCAATTGAGTAAATCATCAAATTGTCTCTGAAGAAACAGATGACCTATATTTCTTGATCTTTTGTTATGGGAGCCTGAAGTATGCTATGTGGCATATACGGCATGATAAGTGTTATCTTTTGTAAATGATCAACTAAGTAGTTTAGATACTGACCTTGCTCATTAAATAGTGGATAGGATACTCTACTAGTAGTGTATAAATTTGCCCCCATGCATATCTTGAATGAACTCAAATTGGTCACCAATATCTTTAGAGAGGTAATTGCGCAAGAGGTAGTGATCTTGAACCACATACTGGATTCTGTTGTATATGCTTATCGCAACAAGAGTTGATAAGGTTTATGTTTGGAATCTAGAATTGCGCAAACTGTGGTTGTGTTTTTTCAATCGATTACTTATTTTTATGAGAATATAGGATATTTATGCTATTATGATTTGTGTCATAATGATTAGTAGATGATAATGTCAGCAAGCAAGATTGACTCACTCACATGAGCAATCGCCCTTGGCACATAGGAGAGAGCAAGGATGAGACTAGTGGTTTATTTTATTTGGAACCAAGAGAGGCTTAAATTATCCACTATATATGTCGCCTTGGTTACAACTAAGATGACGTTATGTTCAAGACCAAACATGGATGTTAGTACCCATTTTCCATGTTGTGCTTGTTATGATTAGCCAGATGCGAGATCTCATTTGGCTCTTGGAATGCGAGCAAATACAGAATTCAGGTTAGGCGCTAGAAAGCGACTAGACTAAGATATGTACGGTGTATCAAGTATGACGTCACTCTTTGGAAGAGTTACTCCACCATAGCATGTATTCATACTACCTGTGCTTTGCAATCAAGTAATGATGTGAGAGAATGGATCCTGTTTCCTCACCGTGCAAGTTTTACATGTCATTATTGATATGACTTTCACTTATGTACCCTTTTGTGACCTTTGACTATGTCATAAAGTAACGGGTTAATGTTCTGCTACTTTGGTATGTTACCTATGGTCATGTATGATTCATCCTTAAGGGACATCACTAGGAAAACGGCCAATCCTAAACTAAATAGCATGAGGACGAAGGGAAGATCATCTAGTATTACACCATTATTGTATATTCACTGCCGACGACTCACATCACTCTATATGAGAGGCAGATTCAGTGTGAATATGCAAGAATTGAAAGGGACAAACATGCTCTTTTGAGGGATTAGAGATACTTTTTTGGAACAGTGTAATTAGATAGGTCTGTGGTATGTGAGACACTATTTTTATTTTCGGGTTGATGTCTTTATGCTGGCTCTTTTTGAGTTTCTAGTATAGAGCTCCCATATGTAGATGTTCTCAGCGGTTGCATAATCCATTGGCTAGTATGATCATATTTGATGGATAAATTGAGATAAATGAAGCTCGGTGTCATGCCAACGCATGTTCGAGTAGGAGATGTTGGAAATTGGGTCAGGTTTAGAACCCATACTGGTTAGGTCGTCCATGGTGGCATGACCCAAGACCCATACGGAGAGACCCAGTCAAAGTGGACTTAGATTAACTTATCATGGGGATAAGAGTGTATAACTCAATATCTTATCTCTTAAGGAGATAGAGTTATGGGTGGTTATAACTCTTCCATATAATATAAGTATTATAATTAAGAGAGAAGGATTTTTACCATATAGGTAATCTACTAGTCTCTTGCTCTTAGTCTCTTTCTTTTTTCTCTCTCTATGGAAACACAGAACCATGCCTTTGTACTATGAAGAGTGTGGGTAGTTCTCTAGTAGTTCTACCCCACTATTGGAAATTGTTTGAAGACATCAATGGAGGCACATGATTCTCTCACATGATCCATGGATTCAGTTTGAGTATAAAAGGTATGCCCGAATCCATTTATTTTTGTTGTGAATTATTTCTCATTTTTTCTACAAATACCATACCAACAACAAAAACAAGATAGATCGAGGACAAAATCAAAATTACAATTCAAATAAGGATGTAAAAGTACAAATTGCCATGAAAACATTACTTGCTTATTACTTCTTCACACATGCTAAACACATATCCTCAAAGAGAGCAACAAAATAACATAATTACACATCATTAAATAAACCGGATACTTCTCTCGGACCTTGGATTCCCTTTCCCAAATAGCCTCTTCTACCCCGTGGTGATGCCACAACACTTTGACTAAAGGAATGGTTTTACCCCTCAAAACTTACTCTCTAAAGTCTAAGATCTCCATGGGTCTCTCTTCATATCAGACATTCTCATCCACCTCCAAGCTTGTCCAATCTAGGACATGGGAAGGATCAGGTTCATACTTATAAAGGACATGGGAAGGATCAGGTTCATACTTATAAAGGACATGGAAAGGATCGGGTTCATACTTACGATGCATAGAAATGCAGAATACATCGTGTAACCCAGAAATTTATGGTGGTAAGGCAAGACATAGGCCACTTCTCCAACCCGTTCTAGAATATCAAAAGGACCAATGAACCCAGGTGACAATTTTCCACTTTAACCAAATCTCATCAAACCCTTCCTAGGTGATATTTTCAAAAACACATGGTCACCAACTTCAAGGATAGAGATCTTCTTCTCCGGTCGGCATAACTTTTTGTCGACTTTGAGCCGTAATCAACCTCTTTTGAATGATAGCCATTTTCTCGGTGGTCTAACGAACCAACTTGGGGCCAAACAAGGGTGAGTCCCCCACCTCGGTCCAACACACTGGTGATCTACACGGAAGCCCATATAGAGCTTTGAAAGGTATCATCCCGACATTAGCTTGATAACTATTAATATAGGCAAACTTTGGTAAAGAAAAGTGCATCTCCCAAGAACCCTTGAAGTCCAAAACACAAGCTCTCAACATGTCTTTTAGGATTTGGATAGTGCGCTCGAATTGAACATCAGTTTGAGAGTGATAAGCAATGTTAAAAGTCAATTGGGTACCCATAACACTTTGCAAAACTCCGCCAGTGAAACGAGGGTTTCTATTTAAGACAATGCTCACTGAAACCCCGTGAAGCCGGACAATCTCTCTAACATAAAGTTCAGCTAAGTAGTCAACTAAATCCCCCATACACATAGTAAGAAAATGGGCCGACTTAGTTAGTCAGTCCACAATGACCCAAATCACATCATTACTCTTCTAAGTTCTAGGAAGACCAGAAACAAAATCCAAAGTGATGTGCTCTCACTGCTGCTCAACTTTAAATAAGGGTTGCAACAACTTGTTAGCAAGTTAGGCACCTAGGCACAAACAAGGCCATGTCTTGCTTCATACCCCTCCACGAAAATTGACAACTAAGGTCACGACACATTTATTTTGCCCTCCAGATGCACCACACGACATGAGTGATGGAATTCCCAAAGTATTTCGTCTCTACAGGGGTCTGGCACAAAAAGATGGTCTAAATACCAAACACTCGAATCAGAATGCACCCTTAAACCCTTCCCCTCCTTCCCTTGAAAGATCTTCCCTTTGATTACCTTCACTCCCTGATCATTTTTGTGATGACCCCATCACATAGTATATTTATATTCATTTAATTTTGAAAGTTAATTGTGTATTTGATGTGAATTTTGTGCATATCTGTGCATTGGTGAATTATCTGTTGTGATCTCTACTTTAAATTTGAAATTGAAGGTCTTCATAACTATAGAAATCAGAATTGATAAGTTTAATTAGAATGGCATAATTTTTAGAGCTAATTGGGAAGTATAATTAAAATTTGATTCAGTTCAAAAAAATTAAATCTTTATTAATTAACTTAAGTTGTAATTAGTAAGCATAACTCTTAATTAGCATCTTAAGCTAATCACTTATATATATATATGAAGAGATGAGTTGAGTATTCATAAGAGAGCTCAAAATTCTGCTGAGATACATTTTAGAGAGAGAGGGAGTTTAATTCTAGAGAGAGAGAGAAGGCTTGATCTTGTAGATTTTGCAAGGAAATTGAAGAATTGAGTAGAGGAACTCAAGAATTTGCTAGTATAAGCCTAATTGAAGACTTTAGGTAAGTGTTTGATTCTCAATTCATGAATTTAAGTCACTTAGTATGTGAATTCAAGAAGATAAGGAAGTTAAACACAAGAATTGAGTTAAGGATGATGAATTTGAAGTTAATTCATACATATATGCATATATATGTGAAGAATTATCATTTTAATCATGAGTTTCGTTACCTACGTTGAACTTAGGAGTTATAGTATACATGCATCCATGAATTATGTTGTTTTGAAGTTCAATTCCATAGTTTGAAAATTATAAAAGAAAATTTTGAACCAAGTTCATATATGCATGAAGCTTTAAGCTTCAATTTTGCAAAATCATGAAGTTTTGAGCATGGAGTTTGAAATTGGTTTTGTGTTCAAGTTTTTGGAGATGAATTTATGGTTTAGAACGTGTCATGCAAGAGTTTTTAACTTTGGAATCAAGTTTGGAGCATTTTTCTTCATGTTTGAAAACCTAGAATTTGATCGCATCACTTGAGCGGTGAAGTTACTGCTCGAGCAATGAAGTTACCACTCAAGAACACATTTCATGCATCCAGTATTTTTGTAAAGGCATTACATATCGCTCGAGCGACCAAGTGACCGCTTGAGCGACCTCATCTTCCTTTGTACCTTAGCTCGAGCGACCATTGAGCCTAAAATTTGACCATCCAATACTTTTACAAACCATGTGATCCGCTTGAGCGACCATTAGTGCGCTCGAGTGAAGTATCCTATTTTAGCATGTTTTGAAAGGTCATATTATGTTCATATCATCGTTCTCATTTCCTTCTGAACATCCGTAGGCATGAATTAAGCCTCATGAATGAAGTAATAAGTAAGAATTTGACATAAGAGAATTGAATAAGTTAAGCATGATTTGATTAAGCAATGTGCTTCAATATGTGTATGTGTTTATGTATTGTGTAGGTTGATCCACGGAATTAATCACTGTGAGTAATATCTTAGAAAATATATTTTCTTAATATGCTATTTTCTAATTGTTTCAACTTTGTAAGCTTTTCCGAACTTGTTCTTTGAAAGTATGAATGAGCCTTCTATATGTCTAATCAACATGAGATCTATAAACATGATTAACGAAATATGAATGTTTACGATGGACCCAAGGTCGTTCTGTATATCTGCAAGATGGATCTAAGGTTGTTCCGAATATCTAATAAGTTTGAATATATGTTCAGTGTTGACCAAATGGTCATTATACAACTATAATTGATTCGACCCAAGGTCATTCTACTAAGTATGATCTATTCTATTTTGAATTTTTGTGCTATGTTGGACCAGAGATCGTTCTGTCAAGTTTTGGACCCGAGGTCATTTTATTATCATAAGAATATGAGTATGAGAATAATTATATTTATATATATCACAACTCATTCATGTAACATCTTTACTCTGATGTTATTCACTGGGTTTTAGCTCATTCCATTATATATATATATATATGTAGGTGAGCAGCGGGATGTCCAGCCCTAGTAAACCATGAGGAAGATTACCCAAGTCTTGTGAAGTCAACCTTGAAGCGCCTCTTGGATAAGCCTTTTGTCTTTTTGTTTTGTTGGTCATGTTGACCATGTTTTATATTTACTTTTTAGGTTTTGTAAGATAATGACTTGTACTGGTGTGTGGCTTCTGGATGTGTAATATCTATCTGTATCTGTTTGGATATGAGTTACTAACATGTAAAAGTTTTTGTTTATTCTATATATGCACAGCTCATTGGACAATTTTATTATTCTACTTCTGCTTATGGCTCCATATATATAATTATGTTTTGAATTTCTATCTGTGGCCGTAGGTAATCTCATGATTACTGGCTGGTTATAATCCAAACCTCTAGGGGTGAGTTTGGGTCATGACAATTTCATTATGCTTCTATAACCCGTGTGACAAGTGTTGGTTGTGCAAGGACTGTAAATAAGGTGGCATGCTTAGCAGACTCGCCAAAATGCAAGTCAAATTCACCCAAATCACCCAATATTTCCCACTATCTAATGGCAAGACTAGCGATGGTACTCACGGATTTCCTACTCAAGGCATCGGCTACATTAGCCTTTTCCAGATGATAGTGCAATTCAAAATCACAACCTTTCATGAATTTCATCCAACTTCTCTGATGTAGGTTCAAATTTTTTTGAGAAAATAGGTACTTAAGGCTTTTATGATCCAAGAACATGTCAAACTTCTCCCCATACAAATAGTGCCTCCAAAGTTTCAAGGCAAAAATCACCCCGGCTAACTCTAAGTTGTGAGCTAGGTAATTCCTCTCCTGAGTCTTCAATTGATGTGAGCCATATGCTACAACCTTACCCTACTGCATCAAAACACATCCCAAACCTTTTCTAGAAGCATCACAATAGACAATGTAACCCAACCCTCTCTCCGAAATGATTAGAATAAATGCAGCAGTTAATCTAGCCTTTAGCTCCAAGAAAGATTTCTCACATGACTCGCTCCAAACAAACTTCATCCCTTTTCTGGTTAACCTAGTCAGTGGGGATGCTAGGGTAAAGAAGTTCTTCACAAACTGCCTATAATAACTGGCGAGACCCAAAAAGCTACGAATCTCAAAGACATTCTTAGGTTGCTCCTAATTCTGCACAACCTCCATTTTTGAGAATTCCATGATAACCCCATCCTCAGAAACGACAAGACCCCAAAACTTCACCTCAGAAAGCCAAAATTTGAACTTCTTATATTTAGTGTATAATCGGTGCTTTCGAAGCAACTGTAGGACAATATGGAGCTGCTCTTCATGCCCCTCCTTGGAAGGCGAGTAAATTAGGATGTCATCCACAAAAACTACAACGAATTTGTCGAGATACTCTCGAAAGACTCGATTCATCAAGTCCATGAAAGTGGCAAGGGCATTGGTCAAGCCAAAAGGCGTTACAAGAAACTCATAGTGACCATATCGAGTACGAAATGACATTTTCAGAATATCCTCCTCCTTCACTCGCAACTGATCATAACCCGACCTTAAATCTATTTTTGAGAAACATCGGGAACCCTTAAGTTGGTCAAAGAGGTCATCTATTCTAGGTAATGGATACTTGTTCTTAACTATAACTCTATTCAACTTGTGGTAATCTATACATAGTCTCAACGAACCATCCTTCTTTTTTGCAAAGAGAGTCGATGCTCTCCATGGCAAAGTACTAGGGTGTATAAAGCCCTTGTCTAACAACTCTTGTAACTGCTCCTTCAAAACAAGTAGTTCATCTGGTGTGAATCTATAAAGTGACATAGAAATGGGTGTCATACCAGGCACTAGGTATATAGAAAACTAAACCTCACTGTGAGGTGGTAATTCGATGAGATCCTCAAGGAAGACATCTGGATACTCACCAATCACTCTAGGACATGGACCCCGAAACATTCTACTCTCTTCAGCCATAAAGGTCGCAAGGAGGAAACTAAGTTTGCCTCAACCATGTAGGTCATGCAATGGCGACAACAATATATCGGGTCGATCCGCTGAAAAATATAAACAATCTCCATTCAATGTGCACACAGTAACTCTCTTATGGTGGCAATCTATAACGGCATAATAGGAAGACAACCAATCCATGCCAGGATGACATCAAAACTCGATATATCTATTACTATGAAATCGAAAGGAATTCGGCGGTCAACCACTTCAATCTCATAACCACAACATCCCTGATTCATGATGACTTTACCCTCAACCGATGACTCTACCATGAGCGGTGACTCTAGTTGATCAATCTCTAAACCCAAAATAGATGCAAATGCAAATACTATGAATGAATGAGATGCTCTAGTATCTATCAACACATTAGCATAACTATTGAAAACAAGATATGTACCTCTCACTACAGATCCGCATTTTACGGTTCGGTTGTGGCAGAGCCTACAGAATGCCTTGGGCACTAGGTTGACTTTTAGCACCACCTATCATCCATAGGCTGACAGGCAGTCAGAGCATACTATTCAGATCCTATATGCTTCGAGGTTGTGTCCTTGACTTTAAGGGGCCATGGGAGAGGCACTTTTCTTTAGTGGAATTTGCCTATAACAATAGTTTTTAGTCGAGTATTGATATGGCACCGGTATAGCCGATCGTGTAGATCTCTTGTGTGTTGGGCTGAGGTAGGTGATGCACCTATGATAGATCCAGAGTTAGTTCAGGAAACGGCGGAGAAAGTTGCACTTATCCGTAAGAGGTTGGTTACGGCTCAAAGTCATCAGAAGAGCTATACCGATCATAGGAGGAAACCATTATCCTTTGAGGTAGGAGATCATGTTTTCTTAAAGACATCACCCAAACAGGGTTTGATGAGGTTTGGAAAGAGCAAGAAGTTGTCTCCTGGGTTTATGGGGCTTTTTGACATCCTAGAACGGATTGGAGAGGTAGCTTATCGTTTGGCCTTGCCGCCACAGCTTTTCGAGGTTCACGACGTGCTTCATTTTTGTATGCTTCGAAAGTATGAGCCAGATCCTTCATACGTGTTGGATTGGACTGAGTTAGTGTTTGATGAGGATGCCTCATATAAAGGAGAGACCCGTTAGAGTTTTAGATACTCGAGACCAAGTCTTGCGAGGCAAGACAATTCCTTTGGTGAAGGTGTTGTGGCGATACCACGGGGTTGAGGAGGCCACTTGGGAGTGTGAGGCGGAAGACCATGAGAAGTATCCGACCTATTTATCAATGTTTGAACATGTATTGAGAACTTTGTTATGTTACCGTGATGTAAACATTGTATATGCTTTGGAAATGTGAATTGTATATTCAGTAATAAGCATGTGTTTTTCTTTTTGTTTGCTAATTCTTAGTTTTTCTGCTTGTTTAGTTGCTAGGTTATAGTATGTCGTCCGGATCATGTTGGACATTTTGTTTTTGTTTGTTTGTTTACAGGTCTATTTTCTTTTTGTTTGGATATGCATGGTTGCTATCCGTTTTTTCTTTGACTTCTTGTATAGTTTTGGGTAGGGCCTGGGGCATGCCCCTTTTATTCTTGTGTTAGTTTCTTGTTTTTATTTTATGACTTACTTACCCTCCCAAAAAAATAAGCATATGTTTATCTTATTAATGAGAATAGATGACCTGTGGATGGGTCATGGTTTTCAATTTAGATTACTATCATGGTTATAATTGGTTTGAACATGATTTTGATGTTTAATTTTAAATTTCGGGGACGAAATTCCTTAAGGGGTGGAGGTTATAGCAATTCTAGTTTAGACCCAACCCATTTGATGTTTTGGATCTGGGTTTTTATTGTCTTCTACAGTTGTTCATGTCTTGCCTTCCCTTACTTCCTCATTGAGTTTGGTCATTGGAGTGTCTTGGTTGTGTTTGGAACACGTCGGGAGTTAGTTTTTCAAAATTGTTGTTGCCCAGATTTTGGCCTCTACACTCGAGCGTAACTTCTTGCACTCGAGTGGTCTTTGTGAAGTCTCAGTACTTTTGTAGGCCTACAAAACTACTGGAAGTGTGCATTTTTCACTCACGCGGTATTTCCTACACTCAAGCGGTGTTGCACTCGAACAGTCCTTCTTGTGCTTGAGTGATGGTCCTCTGTCTGTAAAACTTCTGAGAGTTTGTATTTTACGCTTGAACAATGATTTCCTATAGTCGAGCGGTCTTATCTTTTGTGTCTGGACGCTTGAGCGACACTTCTTGCGCTCAAGCGGTCTGCGCATATATCAGCCCGTAAAAGTCACTTTTTACATCACTTTTTCATCTCTCTCTCCCTCTAAACATTTCGAAACCCTAAGTTGAGACTTTCTCTCTCTAAAACTCACATTCTCTCTACAAATGCACCTAGATCCATCAAGTCCTTTACCTGTGTCCTTTTGTTAAAAAGGTAGAGCACGTCGTGGGCTTCCTTTTGATCTAAACAAAGTTGGGTTTCGGCGTCTTTGAAGTTTCTCCATTCTCTCTTTTGTCTTCTAAGCTTGAGGTAAGGATATCTCCACACTTATTGAGATTTTGGAAGATTTGGAACAAATCTAGAGTTTTGGGTAAAAATCAAAAGAGGAGTTTGTCAAGTGGATCCTTGAAAATGATTTTGTTGTGGAAAATAATGTTGAATTGGGAATAAATGGCTGATTTTGATATTTGGGATTGATTTTGAAAAAAAAAAAAAAAAAAAAGTTTTTCCCTAGATGACTCAAATGTTGGTTTTATATAAATAATGAGATTGAGATTGAAATTATGAAATTGAAATCATGTTTCTGAGGATGGTGGATTTGGATATGTATTATTACTCACCTCTTGAAATTTTAGAGAGTTTATCTTTATTGAAAATTGTTTATCTATTTAGAAATATCTATTTTGGACTATTGGTGGAGGATAGCTATGATTGTTGTAGAAATTGCATCTGAATTAGGGGAATTTGAACTATTTTTCTCATTCATTTGCATTGAGCATTATCTCACACTTATACATTAGAAATGTTACCGTTTTGAGAAAATGGGTGAATCTGGGAATGAGTTGTTGTAACATCAAATAAGTTGGACTGTGTGTCCAGGGTGAAAGTTTCGAAAACTGCGCGTATACATGGGTGTCGATCCGGCAGATGAAATATCCATAAAATGGTAATAATAGTACTTGTATAGCCTACGTTTACATGGGTAACGATTTACGATTTCCCGCAAACGAAATTTCTATGGAAGGTTGTATTGGTTTTAAGATTCCTAGAGTGTGATTCACTATCTTATTTTCTATTGTGAATGAAATGATTTATGAAATTATGATATTAACTTGGCATTGTATAATTTTGGAAAAAGATATCAAATGTTTTGGCACGAGCATTGCATATGCATCCATCTTATAGCTTTGTTAAGATTCATATGCTATGTTGGATTATTTTTACTGGGTTGTAGCTCACCCTATATAGGAAAAACATTTCAGGTGCTAATGATATGCCTCCGCTAAGGCAATAGCTTGGGAGGACTTAGAGCAAGACCTTCTTTTATGTATTTAATGTATTTATTTTTGTTTAAGCTAAGGGCTTTAATTTTATTGGATGTAAGTTCACTTTTGTTGTAACCAAGCGCTATCTTGGAAAGTTGTAAGCCTTTAGGGCGTTCATTTATTTGTTTTACCTTCGTATCTTACCTCTTGTCGTAACATTTGCTTTCGATTTAGGTATAAACTTATGAATGTATATCTACATATGTTACCCTTTTGTACAAATAATTGGGATAAATGAAAGATAATTATTTCATCATGTGTTGTTATGTAAATAATATTGTAGACGATTTATAGCAATTATTTCAGGGCGTTATAAAAATTGTAAGGGTATAAGGAGATAGTTTTGTGGTATAAGTATAATTTCCCTATACATACATGTATGTATGCATTTTATTTACATAACATATCCTTTAGGTTGTGTTTAGTTGAAAGATTTAGGGAGGGATTTAAAAAGAGAAATAGAAAAAGTGTATGAAATTAAGTAAAATAATAAGATGGATAATCTGTTCTCAAACACTGATTTCTGCCCCCCAAACATTCTGCCTCAAAACTGATACCCTCAAACACAGATGTCCTCAGACTAATACCCAAACTTGCAACTGATACATGCATTCCCTGTAGAGACACACCCTAACTGCACATAGCAAGCAAGTGATAGTAAAAACACCTCTATGGTGGGGTAGGGTTTCCTTGTCCTATTTTTGTCAGGAACTAGGGTTTCACTACGCAAGCATGCGGTTTCAAACAACCTACATTCGGGTAAGCAACATGTCCTAGCTTGGAATGGTCTTTATGGATTCCGATATGCAACTAGGTCGATTGGTCAAAAAGGGTGCCTCGGCGGTGATTTTGATCCGAGGTTTGTGTTTCCATCGTGGTAGAGCCCGTAACCGGTCAGCCTTATGGCACGCTTTTCCAAGCAAGCCTCCAGCAAACCGTTCAGGAATAGCAGATGGCAAACACTGTGACTTAAGCGCACCAATGCAAATACAATGCAAAAAAACACATAAGTGTAGATAAAATAAGATATCTTACATTTTGAGTCAAGTTCTCTAAATCCCCAGCGGAGTCGCCAGAAACTGTAGACCACCCAAACTTCCTAAGCGCGCCCTCTTTTTGGAGAGGGCAAGAATTAGGTCCTAGCTACTACAGTTCGGACTCTTGTCACGGTTCTGAATCTAATCTCACAAAGTGCAATGTAAGACTGATAAATCACCAAAGAGTCCAATCCGGCAAATCATTTTGGAAAATCAGATTTTGAATCAAATAATGCCAAACTGGACTGCTTTGCTAGATTACAGAGTCGCCACCTAAACATTTTATTTTTAGGAAATTTAGGAAACCCTGACTCGTGCCTAAGGCCACGTGTCTGTCATCACCAAAGTTGCCTCGGCTCAGGAACTTGGGTACGAGAGGGGAAAGTCATGAAATGAGCACCCCCTCTCACCTGATCAAAGATCGATCTCTACTAAGCATGATATGTTGTTTTAAAAACACATGTGTTCTTATTCCGGTTATTAATCTAACTTACTATGTGATGCGCACATCATACAAGTATAGACTCAATCACGAGAATTGGAACAAAACAACTCATGTTTGTTTCTAAAAATGGTTTAAAAGTGCTACTCGCAAGTAGGCTAAAGTGCGGATTTGCCACCCTCAAGTGGGTTTTAACACATGATTTTGCCACTTCGCAAAGTGGGCTTCAAACTCACAATTATCGAATTGTCCCAATTCAGGCAATCAAGCCTTCACCCACAGGCATTCATGCAGTTAATCACTTAAGCAAATAGCCTCATGGCAAGCATGCTATCATGTCAACACTCACACTCATGCAAGGATGCTAAAGCATAAACACTTATAGTGTACTCCAAGCCAAAATAGAAAACTAGTTAGAAATCACGCATGATCCTAACTATGCAAGATGCCTAATGCAACACATGCAAAAATGCAACTAAAATAGGCTTGGCTATCTAAGATGGCATATGAATGCAATAATCGATACATGTATTCAAGTAAGTATTGAAATACGATGCAGTTTAAATGATGCGCCGAGCCCCGTGCATGCAAAACAAATGAATGATGCACGCATGCAAGCATAAGGTATTCTAATTGAAAAATGCCTAAAACTAACCATCGAAAGCAGTTACGTAAAAGGGAGAAATAAGTGGGGTTGGAAAACATGCACACACACACGCACCTTTATTACAACAATACGCCCTCGCAACAGAGGGTCTGAATAAATAAGCTAAGCTAAGCTAAGCTAACTAATCTAATTAGACTAATTATTACAAAACAATCGAATAACTAGTAAACTACTTACTAATTATTACAAAACAATTAACTAATTAGCAAATTAATTAATTAAATTACAAATTCAAGCTAACTAACAAGTAAAGCTTTAAACTAAGCTGCCTCAGCAAGTTGAAGAAGTTGAACATGCATGCCTTGGTTTTCGTCCCGAAAAGCTCTCCGGTTTGCTCTTTAGAGGCTCTGTTTGCAGGGTGTCTCCAGGAAATTTTGCTGAACCTTACCAAGACAATGTTGGGGAGTGCACCAGTGGCCTGCCGGCCATGAGGAGTTGCTGCCGGCCATCAGCCGGCCAAGAGTGGGCCTCTGCTGGCCAACAATGAAAGGGTGCTGGCCATCAGTGTGGCACTGCCGGCCACTGGTGTGCTGTGACACCAAACTGCAACAGAGCACAAAACATAGGAAATAGGAGGGTCTCCCAAGGACATGTTTGTACTATGCCACTCGTTATCATCTCAAAACATCAATGGAGAGGCATTGTTGGATCCAAAACCATCAATCAAGCATGCAATGCATGATGGCCAAAGATCCAACTTGTACACATTTCAATAAATGAAAGACAAACAAGACTCTAGGACCACTACCTTATCATGGAAGATCAAAGGCAATGGAGACAAAGGGGATTGGCTCATTTTCATCACTTTGAGTATGAAATGAACCGATCCACCTTGTGTTCAATATAACGTCCGATTGAACACAATGCAATGCAACACAACATATGTTTATCTTGGCATGTTTTACTTAGCTCAATTCTTGTTTGCACATTTTAGGTTACCAATTAGTCCTTTAATTGATTTGTCCAAATGTGAAAGTCCTCTAAAGGGAAAGATGGCCTAAGCCATAAGCACCTTGAGCATGAAAGAAGTCTCATGCTTTTGGTTAGTAGAAACCCTCAAGAGAAGGCTAAAACCATTAGGCATGAAAGCCTCAATTTCATGCTCAAGCCAACAAGGGGCTCAAGACCACTTTCAAAGCAAAGCAACAAGTGAAGAATGGAGTGATATGGCAAATATTTCAGTGCTGGTATGGCATGAAAAACAAGACTCTAACATGCAAACAACTCATGTACAACATGTTCGGAGACTTAAGCATTAAAACTAGTGAAGAGCTTTACACTAGAACCATTCAATATCGAACTCAAACAGCCAAACCAGCTCTGGACAAAGCTCAAACATGCCAAAAGAGAGGCCAAATTATGCTGAAAAGTTGGCATGAAAAGCAAGAAAAATCATGTTCATGCATTAGCTCACAAGCAAGGCATAAGGCTCAACACTCAAAAGCACTTAGAGAGTGAAATATGTGAGAGTGTGACAATGACATATGCTCTGAAATTACATGTGAAATGATGCTATGTCATGCAAACATCATAAGCAAAGCATGCTAGAGACCCCAAAACTCAAAGCTAAACATGGCTTTTGCACTACAACCGTGCATAACAAGTATCATATGACCAAGAAGGCTCAAAACAGAGCTAAAGCATGTTAAAACATGAGCAAAAACATGCTGGAGCAGAGTCAACACATACTAGAATAGTAGGGTAAAACATCAAACATGTTAAGCTAGTGAGCAAGATTACACTACAAGTGTAAGAAGCAAACAAAAAGTGACCAAGCCAGCCATAAACAGAGCTAAAACATGTTAAAAAAGTCACAAAAACATGCTTAGATCAAGTCAAGAGATAGTTGAAAAACATGCTCATCTGCTAACCCATTAACACATGCAAAGGAGAAACAAGGAGAGGGGATCACCCCCTCCTACTTTGGTCCTCAAAACCAAGGTTTTGCCACTGAAAATCCCCTGGATTTCAGTGGTTAAAAGGCCAAAAAGAGATTGTTTTAAAGGTTTTTAAACATGGCATAAAGCTTAGCAAATAAGCCACAAAAGAGAGGAGAACACCTCTAACCTCAAAAGAACCTCAAACTACCATTTCACACACTTGAAAATAAAGGTTTTTGTAGTTGACAACTAGGCCAAAAACAACATGCAAGGGTGGCCAACCAATGAAGCAAAACAAAGCTTAAAAGGGGGTAACTTCTTACCCTTGAAGACAGCAGCAAAACAGCAAGCAAACAATCTAATTTCTTAGCCAAAACCACCCCAAGGAGCTCTAACAAGGCCTCCAAGAACCTCAAGTCCAAGGCTAAGGTGTTTGACTAGGTGTTTTAGTGCAAATATGAAGAGAAAATACACTTTCAAGCCTAAAATGTAGAGAGAGGATTCTAGAGAGAGAGAGGGAAGAAAATATCTCAGCTCAAACTTTGTAACCCTTTGCATGCATATAGATGGCTTCAATATATAGAGGATACAAAAGCAATCTAAGAAGATCCAGCCATCCACGTGCAAGCAGATGGGCTCACCTATGCATACAGCTGTAAAAAATATCTACAAAATATCTACTGAACAATTGGTGGCCGGCCGGCCATCAGTGGTGGCCAGCAGTGCGTCATTGATGGCCGGCAGGGCAAAGTCCATGGCCGGCAGCCCTTGATCATGACCGGCAGGCCATCATGAACATCAATATGGAGGGATCAAAGCATGATCCGAAAATGAGACAGAATGGAAATAGGGTCTTAAAGGATCACACCTAGAGCATTCCGTCGCGAAAGTCGAGCACTCAGCGAGCAATCAAACTTGTCACTGAATATACCTGCAAGCACATCCAAGTCTTGAGGACAGTCAAAAATGGAAGGGAACTTCTTATCCTTGAAGACAGCAGCAAAACAGCAAGCAAACAATCAAATTTCTGAGCCAAAACCACCCCAAGGAGCTCTAACAAGGCCTCCAAGAACCTCAAGTCCAAGGCTAAGATGTTTGACTAGATGTTTTAGTGCAAATATGAAGAAAAAAACACATTTTCAAGCCTAAAATGTAGACAGAGAGGATTCTAGAGAGAGAGAGGGAAGAAAATATCTCAGCTCAAACTTTGTAACCCTTTGCATGTATATAGATGGCTTCAATATGTAGAGGATACAAAAGCAATCCAAGAAGAACCAGCTATCCACGTGCAAGCAGATGGGCTCACCTGTGCATACAGCTGTCAAAAATATCTACAAAATATCTATTGAATAGTTGGTAGCCGACCGGCCATCAGTGGTGGTCGGCAGGGCAAAGTCCATGGCCGGCAGCCCTTGATCATGGCCGGCAGGCCATCATGAGCATCAATATGGAGGGACCAAAGCATGGTCCAAAAATGAGATAGAATGGAAATAGGGTTTGGAATGATCAAACCTGGAGCATTCCGTTGCGAAAGTCGAGCGCTTAGCGAGCAATCAAACTTGTCACCGGATGTACCTGCAAGCACATCCAAGTCTTGAGGACGGTCAAAAATGGGGTGTCTACACAAGTGTTGTTCAATAAAAAAATATGACATTAAGAAATCCTAATCGGTGTATCCATTTCTTTGTGTTTTTCTTAAATTATCATTGAAGTATTATTAGAATAAGTGTGTAATAAGTTCTTAATCAGAAAATGTAAATCCCTAAATTCTGATTTTAGCTATAAATGTCAATCTCTGCTTTTTGCTTGTGGAGTTCCTTCTCCTTCCTTCCTAAACTTGTTAGCCCCTGAGAAGCTCATGCCAGGACTCAGTACCAAAATCATTCTATAATAAAAATCCAAAAAATTTCTGAACATATATAAATTTATGCAAAAAACTTGACAAGAATGATATGACACTATTATTATTGTAAATAAACTTATCTTTAATAGTATTTTGTTTTAAAATGAAATTTTTTGGATAAATTAGGTTTCTGACAATGACAGGAATCTCCCATGTAATTTTAATAATTACAAAAGCCATCCTTACTTTTGAAACTATTGTTAAGATTTCCCCACCATTAATCTTTTGTTAATTTATTTAACAGAATTTAATAACGTCAGGCTGACGTCATGTATTATGAGTAAACAATTCTAAGATTGCTCTTATATATTCAAATAGTAAATTTCACTCATCTCTCCTGAGGTTTTACAAAAAATTAATAAAGACTCATACATTATTTTAACAATGTTAAACAAAATTATTAAATTCTATACAATATTTAAAAAAAAATTCTAAATTGTTAAGACAACCAAATATATAGTAGAATAACCAAACATTACTTTATCTATAAAAAAAATAAAAAAATAAAAAGAGCTAATAAATTGATCACCATTAAATCTTATACTAGATTAAATACTCATTTATTTGAAAATTACGTATAAAGATGTTTTATTTTTTAAAAAGACCACCAATTTTATAAATAATTATTTTAAGAAATTAGAGTTTGAATAAAAATTTAAAAATACATATAGGTATTTGATTATTTATTTTTTCCCTATGAAATATACATATTTGGAGAAATTATCCATCTCTTTCCATTTTCTTTATTTTATTTCTTTCATTTTTTTTTTCTATTTATTTTCACATTCATTTTTTCATAGTATCACTGCAGCAAATAGCAACACCATATAATTTATTATTATTATTATTATTATTTGTTCTCATCTCTATGTTTTTTTCTCAATTTTTTCATCATTTTTTCTCTTTCATCAATGTTAGCTAGCATCACCAATACCATAGCAACTTACGAAACATGAATTTTTCTTTTGTTTTGTAAACATATTTGTGTATTAAATTTTATTTAAGAAAAATAAACATAACGACATTTCATATTTATAATAAAAAAATTGACTTATAAAAATTACCAAATGTACCTCATAAATATATAATAAAAAAAATTATCATTTTGTCTTTTCACAATCCTATATTATTCTGAAATTTTAATTATCATTAAAAAAATAAGTCAATATTTCTCATGTTAATAATAAAATTTTAAAAAATAAATATAGAAGTGAAAAAATATCTAGTCACGTTACAATAAATTAAAATTAGATGATAGGGAATGAATGATAAATAAATTATTTGATAATAATAAACTATTTAAATTTGTCATTTCTTACATCTAATTAAAATAGAATTTTACTTGAAGAAATAAATTATTTGAAAATAATAAAATACTCAAATAATTTGTTATTTATTACATTTAAAATCTATATCTCCATCTTTGTTTCTTGCATTTAAATTATTTTTATTAAATTAATAAATCTCAAAATTAATTCAAATTAGAAGCATGGCTGTTTTTTTCTTAATTTCATTAATGGTTGTTTTTTTTTTTTTTTTACTTATAAAAGTTGAAAACTTATAGTGGAAAAAAAAAATACAAAGTCAAAGAAATGCAAAAAAAAAAAAAAAAAAAAAAAAAATTGTGAGAAATAAAATAATAATTTAATATATATATATAAGTAAATTACAATTAAAACGTATTAAGTGTAAAGAATATTATGGTCATTTGCACAACCAAGTTAACACCTTTTGGCTTAAACTATTGGGACAAGAAAATCTTAACAATGTCAAAAAAATAATAACATAAATTTCTATAATTATTAAAACTACAGGGGAGATCCCCATAATTGTTAGAAACCTCCTAGGAAGTGAGTGTAATTTACCCAAAAAAATTTCAATGTGCCACATCATTATGTATGAAAATTATGTATGAATTTTTTATTTGTGTAACATTGCTCTAAAAATCCCATAAACAACAAAAAGGACTTCAGTTTTACTAATTTTATTGTCTATGAAAAAGGGGTTCTCTATCAATACAAATTCTGTGCATAGAATGAGACGACTATTCTCAACAAACTCAACTCGACAAAAAATGGAATCAGCAATGAGGACTGTTCTGTTCAACACCACAGCAGACAACAATTTTACCTCATATAATAAGCCTACATTATATCATCACTGATCAACAACAAATGAAGATTTTCAAAAAGTAAAAGAAAAATTTAAAGATATTGATAATGTTGTACCTGACAATATTACAAGAGGGAACAAAGAAAAACAAAAATCTATTTTCTATAACCACAAGCCTTCGGCCAACCTCTCAAAGCAAACTCCACATTCTGCTGTAGCTCTTTACACAGCAATGGAGAGTGATTTTCCACGATACATGTCGGGAATACTAGCTTCATATGCATGACCTTCGCATTTCTATTATTTTACTCCCATCTAGTTTTTGTGCATATCCAAACATGAAAAAGATCTCTGCCTAGCAGTCTTTAAGATCACTGTTTCGTCTGCACGAATAAATAGTAGAGATTACACGTTAAGTGCATTAAAGATGATTTCTGAGAGAAAACCATTATGCTGTGTTTGGTTGGGGGATTTGGGGAGGGGTTTTGGAAAATGAAAGGGAAAAGGTGTGTGAAACTAGGTGAAATGTAGATATATTTTATTCACAATTCACCGAACTTTTCTCTTTCCCTTTCCAAATCTCTCCCCAAATCCTCCAACCAAACACAGTGTTAAGGAAATGTGATCAATTGGGTCCAATTGGTTTGCATATCTAATCTGCTGTTTGACAAAAAACACCAATTGGTCCCTTTTTTTTTCTCTTTTTTTTCCCTGCAATAGTTCTATAATAAAGTGGCAAAAGGAGGCTTACTCAGTTAATGAGGGATCTGGAGAAGAATGAATGAGACAGAATACAAACACACAGAAATTGCAACCCCCGCAAGAAAATTATGAAGCAACTGCTTGTTATCTCTTGTGGGTAAAAAAACTGACTTCAGGGAATTTGTTAGTTCAAAGAGCCGAAGTGATATCTGCATTGGTAACCCAAATAACAACAGAATGTGAAAAATTGAAGTTACTGTGTGCTCTTTAACTCTACTCATGTAAACCACCCTTATAACAAAATAACAGGTATGAAGAAAAGATTTGCTCACCAATACATAAATAGCAGTTGTGAGCATGAAGTTGAGCATAGGATATTCCGGAATAAAAGAAAGAAGCCACTTGGGTTGTCCATTAGGCACGTCCGACCTGACACACATGTTGAAAAGGACTTCTTGTCAGCTCCAAATATATATTAATGTCTACTTGTCTTAAAAATAATCAGATGGGGCAAAAACAAATTTTTCTTCTCATATTTTTGACAAAGGAATGTGCGAAATTAAATATGGAAATGAATAATTTTGGTATTCAAGGAGTTATTCCAAATAAATATGCCATTTTACAGAATAGAAAATAAAATGGGTTTTCCTTGTTCATGCATATATCAGGAAAGCAATACATTAAAAAAGTATCCACAAGTAATGAACAGATAATGAAGCTGGCTTTAAGCTTACATGACATGAAAGAATTTCATTTAATTAAAAACATGGACTCTGAATAAAAAAGACTAAAATGGGAAACAATGAAATTTAAACACCTCAGCCAGATATGGAATTGGGAAATATAGGTCTCCAAGGTAATCTTGCCAAGCCACCTAGAAGCACAGACAATTAGCAAAAAGCACAAAATTAAAACTGAACATGAGATAACACTGTAAAGAGGCGCGTCATTGTCAAATGGTTCAATCAAACAAATCAAAAAGAACTTACGCAAAAAGAGTCAATGAGAAATTCCGAAGTTCCTGAGTGAAATTACGCAAGCAAATGTAAACACTGAAATCATAATGAAGCAGAGATGAGAGTAAGATACTGCAATGAAGCAAAAACTTATGACATGACCCACTATGCTGGACTTCTTTATGCTAACAAATCTATGGAGAAAAACTAATAACGATAATGATGATAACACTAATAATATATAATGTAAGAATAAAATCAACTTAATAGGAGTTTGAATACACACGTGATCGGGATCCATGATGTGTAGGGATGGAACTTGTTGTATGTAACCTTGTCCAACTTGTAAATATATTCATACCAGAGATAGCCAACCTGAAAAGAAGAGTGCATAAAAATAGGAACATAGAGTCCAGAAATTCAAGAAAGCTCATTCGAAACCCAAGATGATAGAGATACTCCAATCACAACAAAATGCAACTCACAAATACAGAAACTGCAACAATGAACGTTTTGATTGTGCGTCTACGCTTGGCTTCAGATTCCTCTAATTTCTCCATCAACTTCTCAACCTAAAACATAATAAATTTTAAACTTCAGAAGTTGGCACACAAGAGCAGCAACCATAAAATCACCAAACCTTTCAAGTAATTACACTGGGGTGAAAATAGGCATATATCATTCCAATGATCCATATGTAGCGATCAAGTCCAGATCTGAAATGCCATTCATGCAATAGAGGAAGATCTGGTTTTGCAGGATCAGTGTACTCTGCCATTGTAAATAACTTAGATGATTAGGCCTGCAAGTATAAATATACTCTGCAAAGTTGAAAACCCAGCTCAATTGCACTTTTGCAGCAGGGTTCAACTTGAAACAAGTCAACTCTATAGAAAAAAAAATTAGTAACACTATTAACGATTATGAAAGTGTTTGATATCAAACAATACATCAGAAAATATCAACTTTAATTTTCCAACGGCAAAATTGGAACTAAAGAAGAAGACAACAAACGCGCATATACAAGGTGTACAAAGAACTAGGAGGCAAACGAGGCCCACTAAAGATGAAACACAAAAAAATTTAAAAAAATTAAAAAAACTGATCAATATCTGATCCAGCACTAGTTTACTAAGTAAGCAGACCCATTTGAGCATAATTAACATTGTAGTTTTAGACTAGTAGCATATAGTTCGATGGAATAGTGTCGGAGGTTAGTTACTAACCTAGCAGGAACGTTAAAGGGCTCCACAAGAAGTAAAAAATTCCAGGAATTTCCCAAACTGCAATAACCAGGAGAACACATGACAGTATCTTCAAAGCCATCACTGATCTTATCTCATTATACTTGCTGAAAATACCAAGGGCTCCATACACTAGAAGAGTGAAAAGCGTGTGCATTGGGCAGATGTAATACAACATATAGTTGTTGTTAAGAACAATACAACAAAATGCCACAAAGAAATTTAGTCGCCACATCATCTGCATGAAAAGGACAAAAAAGATCCAAAGGCATCCTATATTGTTACAAAAAATTTAAAAAGTGAAAATTCAGTAAAATGGTAATATGAACAGAATAATGAATGGTGTCACCTGAGCAAACCTTGCAACGCTAAAATCCTTCCGGATGTAATAATAGGAGAAGTTTCCAAATCCAGTCATCCAGACATATGCAGCAATGAAAACACGTATTGCATTGTATATTTCCGTTGCAGCAAAGTAGTGATACATAAGAAAGAGGACCTGTTGAAAACACAGCAGCAAAATTTATTAAATGTTAGAAACTACTTGGAATAAGATAAACTACATGAAACTACTTGAAAGGTACATGCCTGCATCCATCCTTTCCACTCTTCTGTTTGATGCCGATTAAGGTAAAGTAAAGATTTTCCAGAAAATGCTGATTTGTCATTATGCTTCTTCAGAGATGTCATTGCCGAGACTATGATAAGAAGAATGTAAAGAAAGAGGAAGAGATCCCGATTGTATTTCTGCTCATGCAAAAAAAATAAAAAAAATATTATCAAATTCAAATTAGACAAGTTCCAGCCCATTGCATTCATCAAACTGTGATTGGTAAGCAAGGAAATGGACACTAAGTCATAAAATTAGCTGCTTAAGTAGTGGTAAATATTTTTTGGAAAGCACGGTTTGTTATTATATTCTGTTGAAATTAGATATGGTATTAAGATATATGTTCAACATACTAACTCTTGAATAATAATGCAGGACATGTCTATTCTTTTCTGTTTTCTCATCATTCTCATTGTTTCCCTCTCCTGTCTTATTAGCTCTGTTTCTTATGAGGGATGGATAGGACTTTACATCCTCTTTTTAAATTTATATCTAACTCTTATTAATGCATCTATTGTGTCCTATCAAAAATAATAATAACAAACCCTTTTCATTTATTCTGAAAATTGAGAATGATTAGAAAAAGGAAGAAATTACAAGGTTTCAAACGTTCCCAATTGTCCATAAATAGCAGCACCATGCCACGCATGAATACCAATAAGAATTTATTAATTAAAGATGGTCCACACGCCATTCATCTCTCAATGAACATGTAATTAACACGCGCAAAATATAAAGATTTATAGCTAGTATTAAAAAATTTTAAAATAGTAGGAAATGTTGGAGGTGTGTCCGACAGGTGTTGGAAAGTGTCAGACAAGTGTTGTGTCATGTTGGACACCGACACAACATGCCATCAATAAACCTGCTACTTTGAACAGAGAAATTTCCATTATTTTAAACCAATACAAAAGGATTCGATCTTCTAATTTTCCTTTAAAAAGAATGATCTATACAAGGATTGTTTAATGTATGACATATCAAAGACACAAAAGTGAATGCATTATCCACTTAATTGAACATCAACTTTACACCAGTATTTAGTTTGAGGATTTTTTTGCTTGACAATTAAAAGCACATAAATAAACACGTCATAACCATTGCTGATCATATACAAATATACAACTTGGTAATATATGGAATTGGCATGGACCCTTATTGAAAGGACCCATGCCTATGTCAAACATAAAACTCCTCCGGCATGCCTATAGACATGCTGGACATGTCTTAAAGTGCCCATATTTTACATATAAATGACATCCAAAAGACCATAAATAGAGGTCAACCTGAACAGTGAACAACTTTAACATAAGAAGAATGTAGTTGAAAAGGAAGAAAAATAATTATGAAACAACCACAATATGTAGAGTTTTTTCTTTTAAAACTTTCTTTCTTGCTTGCTTTCTTTCTTCCTTTTTTTTTTCTCCCCATTTTGACACTCTTATGCATATATGGAGGAGCTGATACAAGGATTTACAAGTTCACTGGCAATGACTTCTTGTCAATCTGGACCTGGAATAAACTACTTGTAAATTTGAAAACATTAACAGGACAGTACACCCTATCAAACCCTGCTATATTTTTTGAACAAAAGAGTGCAGATTCAGGCAAATCACCTATACTTTACACCTAATTGTGGTTACCCTAGTCAGAAGAGAAAAACCTGTGTGAGCCCTGTAGAATAGAGTTTGACAAATGATGGGCTTGTTTGGTTTGTGTTTCAGAAACATGTTTCTGAAAAAAAAAAGTACGAAAACATGTTTGGTTTGGTTTTTTGGGAAATTTGTTTTGGAAAATTGTTTTGAGAGAGAGTATTGGAAAAAGTGATTGATTTGATGTGTGTGTGAGAGAAGTTTGTTTGGAAAAGTTGTTTGGTTTGTGTGTTTTGGGAAATTTTTTTGGGAAAATTTGTTTGGTAGAGAAAATTTCTGAAACTTGTTTCTGAAAAAAATTTCTGAAATTTTTTTCCCAAACACAAACCAAACGAGCCCGATATGTGCTTATTGGTTAGCTTAGTGGAGAACATTAATTTAATGATAAAAGAGGCCAAAACATTCCCACAACTCTATCACTATGTGTCAACCATTACAAATAATTTATCTAGTTACTGCAAAAACTAAAAAAGATTGTTATACATGTATCTTCACTTTCGATGGATAAAAGAAATCCATGGGGCAATTCTTCAAAGGTGTGCTAACACGCGTCAACATGGACATGTGAGCTGACACATGTCAACACTTCTTTGAATATGTACAACAGTGTCCCTTTTATTTCATGTTCTGATTGGATGGCAATAATAACAGTTTGGGTGCATGCACCCAATCATTCCTTGAAAGATGCTATTCACATAACGACAAAGGCACATTCAGCCAAGAGGCCCACAACACGAAAATTCTTACTGGCCCTCAAATTTGTTCATATCTAAAAGGAAAACTCCATCTGTACATAAAACTTCAACAAAAATGATGTGGCAATGCTATTGTTGTAAATAAACTCATCTTCATGGTTGTTGTCTTAAAGTGAATGGCCCTCATTGAGCCACATCATTCTATATGAAAATTCTGTTTGTATATCACTATAAAATTAGACCTCCCAAACTACTATGCTGATTTATATTTGTAGCCGAGTTAGTACTCACTTCACAAATATACCCTAATTTAAAAATAACATGTAAAATTAAAAAGTTCCATAAAAACATTAAAATTTACGAAGTTCATACAGAAAATATGTAAGGTATAGTTATAAAATATAAAATATACAAAGAAAAACATATATATATAAGCCTACTCATGTACAGCTATGTCCCCATATGTCGATATTTAGGGATGCCCTGTTAGAAACCTCATGTCCATATCAACGCTAGAAACTTGTGTTTGTATCCACAAATCATAATTTGAATTAATTAAAGCAAGAGGTAAGGTCAATTGTTTAGCAATATTTCCAATTTGATGTTGGCATAGACTAACAAAAGTTCTAGTTCATTGTGTGTTTCCTCCACATATTTATGAGTATGAATTCCAAAACAAGAAAGGTAAAGTAAGATTGGATTTGTGACCTTCTTGTTGATACAAAATGTTAATAACTTCAAACTATAAAGCTTAAGGGGATGAGGCAATGGGGGTGTCCATGTCCACATAACTCAGATAAGGAATGTTGTTTTTTTTTTTTTTGAATGAAGATAAGGAATGTTGTTCATTTCATATTTTTCTCCCTCAATAACTGGTCAAAATAGATGAAGCAAAATTCTTTGAACTGATCAACTTTGACCTTTGATTTAGGCCTTCTTGATGACATGTAATATTGCAATAACAAGTAAATTTGCAATATGTATGCTTATAGAATTTTGTTTCACGTAGAAAATGTAAAATTATTTTCCATTAACCTAGTCCAAGTAAGATATGAATTTGCACATGGACAAGACCACATAAATGATCTAAATTCCATCAAAAAAACAACTGAGAAATTCTGTGTTTAATTCACATTCCATTCCAAGTTCATATATTTGCATCTCCTATTGTGGAAATGACATAAGTGTTGTATGTTGAATGGATGCTTCAGAATGTAAACTTCAGCATAGTGAACATAATCAGTATGATTTATCATTTGTAATAGAGGTATAAGTCAAGACTAGGAACCTGATAGTCATAATTAAATAAGGATTAAAACATAATGCAAACATATTATCATAAAAATAAAAGTACCTTTGTCGATTCTGCCAATAGATCTGTGCGGTCACATATGTAGAAATACACCAGAATTGACCCAAACTCAGCCCTATAACAGATATTGTCATTGCATTTAAGAAGGAATAAACATTAGACAAGTATTTCTCATCATGACCAACACTATAAAACAGTATGACTTACATTGCTCTGAAAGTCGATCGGTTTTCTAGCAAAAAAGAGTCTTCCAAGGTTAAAAACCTAGATAATAAAGCGGTATGAAGGTAAGAAAGACAACAATAAAAGCAACTAGAGTGGGATGTCTACTGAAAGATTGTATACAAACAGCAAGCTTGCCTAATTAAGTTTGCTTTAATGGAGGTAGTATAAAACTTCGCCGAAGCTGATTTTGTGAGCCCTCCTTCCAGCAAAACAGCTCGATCATCTTCCTTGACAGTCTCATTTCCCAATTCAACCAAATTATTGTCTGAATGACTGCTGGCCAGAATAGTCAAGAAAATCAGCATTGAGATATACAACATTTCTTTCCTTACTAATAAAAAAACGAATCTTCACTTATCCCCATTAAAAAAATAAATAAATAAAAATCTTCAACTCTCAAACTCTACTGAAAAATATATAGATTGGACAAGAATGATTGGAAAAACAAGAAATGGTGATATATTTTATCAAATAAGATTTAATAGAGAAAATTACTTAGATGGTGCTATATGCATGGCAAGTTCCAGTGACTGCAAGGATACTTCCAATCTAATAATTGACGACAAATTCTGGTTAAAGGACACTAATTAAAATATATAGAAGCTCATCATCTCTTACCATAACCAAGGAGATAATATCAAAAGGCATAAATAACATTAGGCCAGCATCTCATATAACTTTCTCCATCTTGTGGACTTTAGAGAAATATATTATAGTACAAAACATATAGGTTCTCCATAAAACATACAAGTCCATCATCCATTTAGTGATGATAGACTAGCCCTCCTACCTTTTCTCAAAAAAAACCTTACAAAATTACAGGTTAGTATTTTGTTCTTATTTCAGCTTCATCTATTGAAGATTATGATTTTCTCATTACATCATACATATGCCAGATAAATTCACAACCAATACCACTCATTAGTGCCCATCAAATTCCTCATTACTAGGACACATCAATTGTCATAAGGAGTTCAGTCCACCAGTATTTAGTCTAAGTAATAAAATTTACATTTCCAACCTTTCTTTTTATATAGCCAACTCCCTCCCTCTCCATTGTTTTTGGGGGCAAAACAGAAACTTGATCAAAATATTTAACCATAGTGCTTATGTATATCCCCACTCCTTAGAAGACAAATAAAATAAAATAAAAGAGTTCAAAAATAAAAAAATAAAAAATAAAAAAAAGAATAAGAAGAAGAAGGAAGTGAAAGCTCATTCAAATATTTTAACCATTGTGCATGAGGTAAGCGCTCTAAAGTCTTGCACCTATTTGCACGCAGAAATGAAATAATAAAGAGATATCATAAGTATACATATCCCACTGCAAACCAAGATGATAATAGAATCATCATAATCATGCAGTTTTACTATAAAAAGAAAAGGCAATATATATTTGCAATTTATTAAACTACCTAATACACATGCATGTTAATGTGGTGTTTGGATCTTGGATTTGTAAAGAAAAAATGTAAGGGAAGGGGTTTGTGAAGAAAATTTAACTTCTCTTTCATTCACTTTTCTTCCCTTTTCTATCCCCTCCATAAATCCAAGATCGAAACACAATCTAAATGTCAGTCCACTAGCACGCAGATGATCAAATGGTTAGCTTGATCTCAAGATAAGTGATAAAGTGATTTGTTAAAGATTATCACAAAATAAAAGGTATACTCTACACAATAATTCCATAGCTTTAATGTTGACAAAAGAGTCATACACTTTAGAAGGAGATGCAGACTTCTTGTATTCCAAGAACTCAGAATATATCCATGCGACAAAAATGGGTATAAATCCAAGCAAAAAGGACACCTGAGGCATGATAAGGAAAGGCTCCATTAAATAGGTTAGGCAAAACTATTCAAAAGAGACAAGCGCATATCATATATTAGCAAGAAAAAGTAAAAGGAAATAAATAGAACAGAAGTTGCAGCACCAAACCAGCCGCAGGTTGGGATTAAATTAGCAGTAAGAGACTAAGAGCAAGAACATATACATAGTCTGAAACTGATTAACTAGAAAAGCTTACCCCAATACAAGAAAAACAATATAGTGAATAATAGACATCAAATGCACTTTGTTTCCTGAGATATTGTTCAAGTTCTAAAAGCCCAATTTAACCATTCTACATCTCCACATGGTATCTGGTTGCACCTATGAAGCACGACACTTCAAAAAAAGTGGTGTGTCCATGTCGTACACTTCCCGACAAGTGTAGGACACTCGTTCAAACATGTTCTACTATTTGTTTTAAAAACATCTACTTGGGAAGATGCATGTTGATTGCTTATGAGACATACGTGAAACACATTATAAGTTTGAACAACTTAAATTTATACCTATTAATCCTCTTTCTTTAAATTTTAGAATTTAGTGTTAAGTTGCATTTTCAATTATTTTTTTAATAAAATATTTATATATATATTACATCTAATAAAATTATAAAACTATATATTTTGCACATGTCTCCTGTGTGGTATGTCCTTTATTTTTTTTAAAATTGTTGTGTTTGCATGTCTGTGTCGTGTCTCCATACTTCTTAGGGGGTTGCGCAGCCATACGCACCATAATAGAAGCTGCAACATTCACCTAATGTAAGCCATAAATGCTTACTGCTAAATCCAAACTAAATTCATGAACAAATGTTCATAGTAGTGCCATCATCCCAAGAACAATAAAAGGGTAATAATGTTTTGAAGGAAGTTCAAGTCAGCAGGATGGAGCAACATTTTTCCAGGTCCAGGGGCTGGCCGATGTTGTAGTTCCATCTTCAGCTGTGATTAACTTTCCATAAAGAGGTTTGTGTGTCTAGCATTAGCATCATTGAACTTATTTCACATCATAGAAGAAGCAGAAAGTAAATTTAGACAAGGAATTTAATGGCTTGTATTAAGCAATTTAATATTATTAGGATTTAGGACTAAAACTATAATTCACTATTTGTAGGTTAGAAGTTGAATTTGATTTTTTAAGTTGCTGCATTCAACATAAACCACTTGACGCACCACAGTGTTGCCGGCAAGGGCAGTTCAATTGCTTCACTCACTCAAACAAGTCACTGAACTAAAAAGTCCCAATCAGAAATTTAAGAGATTGGATTTCTTATTCAACCTCATTTTTTTAGTTTTCATAGCTTCTAAATGTTGTGAACGGACATATATATATACACCCTAGGCGTGTATGTACCCATTTTAATGAAATAAAGGCAAAATTACTACATTACATCACTGATCTGAAACTATATTGTATAACATAATGGAATGCTCATCAGATCAACAGCTTTGTGACATTCTTGTGTAATTCATAACATTGGAATATCCCAATTCAACAGTTAATCAGCAGTTAGTACAAAGATCTATAGCAGAATTAAAATTATCGACCACAGTGACGACAATCAGTGACCCAACATGTAATTCTCATCCAGCATCCAATCAAAATCAGTACAGAAAACAATTGTAAGAACAAACTGAGAATAGAACCGTACCTGTCCAGGTGTTATAGGCCTAGGCTCCACCATTTCGCAACGAAATCGATTGAAAAACTGTAAGAAAAAATCGAATCAGTGAAGAAAGAGAGAGAGAGAGAGAGTGGAAATGGAGATTGGAATGGAGGAAGATGGCATCGATCGATCTAGACAGAGAGTACCTGAAATTGTACAGAGTGATGCCGTGTCTCTCACTCTCTGTCTAGAACGTCGTCGTCATAAATACAGAAGAGCAAACCCTAGCATCATCGAAGAAGCAGAGATCTGAAGCAACAGGCACAAGTCGTGTTCGTCGTTTGCTTCAAGAATCAATCAAATGTCGGAACAGCCATCCCTCTCACTCTCTCTCTACCATTCTCCTCTCTCTCTGTCTCTCTCTATATATATCTATATATCTATATTTATATATGTTATTGGTATATCTCTCTACGCGTTTCGCAAACCAAGCGCTAGATGGTGGTTGTGGTTTGTTGATCAATTGTTTTCGTTAGAAGAGAAATAGAGAGAGAGAGAGAGAGAGAGAGAGAGAGATTGGGTTTAGTAATGTGTTTCCTTTGAATGGAGTTGGTTACTACATGATGAGTGATCTTCATGTATGTTATGTGAGAGGTTTATTGGTTGGTTTGGATATTGCTACGTGGTGTTTTAATAATGTTGTAATTAATGAATAAAATAAATTTTGTGAATTTATGTTAAATAATTGAGAAATATAAAAATAGTGATAAATTATGATTAATGAAAGGTATGATCAAGTAATATTTTAAATTAATCAATAATTTTTGATGTTATGTATACATATATAATTATGAATAATGTTTGAGGGGCCACAAAATGTGTGGCTCAAATGGCTCAAAACTGTCAAAACGACGTCGTTTTACGTCATTTTGGCAGCAAAACGACGTCGTTTTGACAGTTTTGAGCCATTCGAGCCACAAATTTTCAGGCTTCCTACCAGTGTTGTATAATTATATGTTATTAAAAACAAGATTAGTTGATTAGTTGATTGTCTTTTTTATTAAAAACAAGGTTGGTTGATTAATTGATTGTCCTTTTATTAAAAACAAGATTAGTTGATTTGTTGATTGTCCTTTATTAAATTGTTAATTCAACTTTGTCAAAGTACAAATGAAGCAATCACCTAACTATCTTTAAAAAAAAATTAAGCAATCACTTGTTTGCTTTCCTATGTTATGGTAAATTAAAGTGCTTAATACAAGCTGTCCAAACTCTATTGAATGCGTGTGATTAGTGCTAAAAACATTTTTATAGAAAATCATTTTATACATTTGGTTATCACATGACGATAAAAACAAAGTTAGAGATGCAAGTGGTGAGCATAGCAAAGGTGATGGTAGGCATAATGATGATATGGTGAAAATTGTTAGATTTTGTTAATACCGTCACCTGTTACGAAATTTAAAATAATTATATCTATTTTTATAAATTACTATATAAAAATTAGAGGTGGATTCTCTCTAATCTATAATCTGGACTGAAGTTGCTATCTAAATTTGTAGAGTGAGTCATATTTTGATAATTGAATCATTCATTTTGTCAAATACTTCTTATTCATTATTTACACAAGAAATTAGTTCAATTTCTCACTTTTCTAATGACAAATGCTATAAATTGAATATGTTACGATTATAAAATCAACTTAATTTTTTTAATTAATGATATACACAAAAATATTTAATAAAATAAACGATTCAAATTATCAAAACGAGATCTATTCACGAACCTGAACAACATCCCTTTAGTCCAAATTATGAACCGGAGGAATACACTTCCGTAAAAATTGCATAATTATTTTAAAGTTTACTAATGCTCTATACGTGCTCATTATTGTTTAGCTTAGCTTTTGCTTAGGCCTCACTTATTTTCCATCATTATCAAATAAAAATAATTTTGCTTACACTTAAACCTCATTTATTTTCATCATTATCAAATGAAAATAATTTTGTTCACTTATTTTGTTTTATTGACTTTTTCAAAGTATTAGATTTCAATGGGTAAAATATATAAATAAAATGGTTACATATATGACTAAATTATACTTTCCCCATTTCCCCATTAAGTTTTATGATCTTGCTTTGGCCCTTAAAAGTGTGTTTTGTTTTATTGGGCTTTTTCAAAGTCTTAGGCCTCGTTTGGGAACAGGCTAATTTTATTAACTTTTTGGCTATTTGGCTAAAATATGAGCTAAAAAAAACTAGTATGTTTGGGATGACTTTTTGACTTTTTACGAAAAGATATGCAAAAAGTAGAGAGAAAAGAGAATCTTTGACTTTTTGGTATGGGTTGTTGGCTTTTTGACTAATTTAGTAACTTTTTGACTTTTTGGCTAAAAGTGAGGGTTCCTAAACGAGGCCTTAGATTTCAGTAGGTAAAAAAAATTTTTTTTAAAAAACGGTTACATCTATGAGTAAATTATACTTTCCCGATTTCCCCATTAAGTTTTGTGGTGGTGATTTGGGAACTTCAAAAAAATTTACGTTTTGCAGCTCAAAAACGCAGCCCATAGCAAGTTGAAAATGCAAGCGGATCATTTGGGAAGACCATAAAACGTAGGCTGTGAAATTACAAGGCTACCCATGTTTACAACTTGAGGGTAAATTTTTTAATTTGGGTGAGGGTATTTTAGTCATTTTATTATAATGTGACATTATAATAAATATTAACCGAAAAAACCAAAAAATAACTTTTTACCAACTTTTCAAATCACTTTATAAAAAAGCCAAAAAACTTGATAAAAAACCAAAAATCAACTTTTTACTAGAAAATATTACATGAACAGTCGCTTGGCACTGCATGGTAGACTGATAAATTGTATTGTATCCTCCTTAAATTTCATAGTTTCCTACTTTGACACTAAAAGTATTTTTTTCTCATTTTGACCCTTAATGTTTGTAACATTTTTCCAATTTACTTCAAAAACTAATTTCTATCCAATTTTAACTACTAAAATCCAAACCCAACAAATTCATACACAAACTTTCACTACTCCTTCAGTCTCTTCCCTATCCCTATCCCTATCCCTATTCCAATCCCAATCCCAATCCCTACTACCTCATTCCCTTCCACGCCTCCCATCTATCTCCTTCATCCATCATCTCATCCTGTACCGAGACCATCATTCATGTACACCCATACACTTCTCTATTTAATTGAGTTTTTATAATTTGCTTCCTAAAACATTTTCATAAATTAGTTTGGTAAAAAGATGAAAAATACCAATTATTTTTAAAAATATATTTTTTGGTATTTATTTTTGTCAAATTATTTCTAATTATTCAAAAAAAAAACTGAAAAATTAACCAAATTTTAATATAATTTACTACCAAAGTGATATTTTTTATCCAAAATTTGACGGCAAATTAAGAAAAATTACAAACATTAAGGGTCAAAGTAAGGGGAAAAAAAAATTGGTCAAAATAAATAGGTGGGTCAAAATGCACACAAAAAAATAGGTTGAGCACCCCATTTGTTTGAGCACCCCAACCCTAATTTTCAATTAAAATTTTTTTGGTTGAACACCCCAAAATATCACATTAATCCCACTTTTACCCCTTCAGTCACCTGTCCGGAATCACCTCTGCACCGCAACATACCTCCACCGTTGCCTCCGAACAAAAATGAGTTTGTCAACACCCAGGCATATTTGAATGACCTTTTGTTCATTTCAGCAACCTCTTTCTCAAACCTCTCAGTCATATGCTTGTAAATGAGATACCTAGTTGTGGTTTGACTTGCCAGAGTGGACATAGCTAATGACAACAATGTTGATGTGAACCTTTTCTTTACCTATTAAAAACCTCAAGAATCAAACTGCAATTGAAAATATAAGACAGAAAGGTAAATCAAGAAAAAGGAAATCAAATGAACATAATGTGGAATTTAACAATTCAATTTAATTACTTATTTCAATTTAAAAATAGAAATTGAACATTTACATAAAGCATTACTGTAGACCGCCCGGAACTCTGCTCCGCGCACGAGGGCGTGAATCGTTTATTCATTAGCTACTACAGTTCGGACTCATGTCACGGTTCTGAATCTAATCTCACAAAGTGCAATGTAAGACTGATAAATCACCAAAGAGTCCAAATCCGGCAAATCGTTTTGGAAAATCGATTTTAATCAAAAAGTGCCAAACATGGATTCCTTTGCCAGATTTCAGAGTCGCCACCTAAGTATTTTGTTTTGGGAAATTTAGGAAACCGTGACTCGTGCCTAAGGCCACGTGTCCGTCATCACCAAAGGTGCCTTGGCTCGGGAACTTGGGTACGAGAGGGGAAGGTCATGCAATGAGTACCCCCGCTCGCCCGATCAAAGAATCGGCCTTTACTAACATGATACGTTGTTTTTGAAAACACATGCGTTCTTATTCCGGTTTATTAGCTAGCTTACTATGTGATGTGCACAGCATACAAGTATAGACTAGATCACCTAAATTGGAACAAAACATCTCAAGTTTGTTTTTCGAAAATGGTTTGAAGTTGTTACTTGTAAGTAGGCTAAGACGCGGATTTGCCACCCTCAAGTGGGCTTAGGAAAACATGGTGATTTTGCCACTTTAAGTGGGCTTAAAACGCACAGTTTGATGAATTGTTCCAATTCAGGTAATCCAACCTTCATCCATAGGCATTCATGCAGTTATACACTTAAGCAGTTAGCCTCATAGCAAACATGCTATACATGGCAACATACACATCTCATGCAGTATACTAAAGCGTAAAAGCTTACCTAGTACTCCCAGCCAAAACAAAAGCTCGTCAGTAATCAATGCATGATCCTAGCTATGTCAACAATGCCTAATGCAACACATGCAAAAATGCAACTAAGATAGGCTTGACTATTCTAAGATGTCATGTGAATGCAATTAGATAACATGTATTCAATTTGGAATTGAAATACAATGCAGTTTGAATGATGCGCCGAGCCCGATGCATGCAAGACAGATGAATGAATACAAACATGCGAGCATAACGATGCTAATTGAAACATGCCCTAAAACTAACCATCGAAAGCTGGTAAATAAAAGGGAGAAAGAAATGGGGGTTGGAAGACATGCATCACACACACGCATACTTATTACAAAATTTGCCCTCTTGACGAAGGGTCCGAATGAATTAACTACGCTAAGCTAATTAATTACAAACCGAATTGAAACTAGCTATACTAAGCTAATTAGAATATTACAACATAGATTAAACTAATTAATTGCAAAAACAAGTAATTAACTACAACTAGCTAGTAAAGCGGTAAAAATGGCCACGCGGGGAGGGGTGTATGCATGCTCGGTCGACTTCGCTCGGAAATCCACTACCGTGCCTCGTGATGCCTCTGTTTGCACTGTTTTAGACCTCTGAAAATTGTGACAACCTCCAATATACTTCTGATCCACCTCATGGACATTCTGAGAGGTGATCGGCCAAGGTTAATGGCCATCGGCCAAATTTGGTAGCCGATCGGCAGACTAAATGGTCGATCGGCCACTACTTCTTGCAAATTCTCCCTTTTTCTACAATAAAGCACTAACAGAGGCATGACAGTATATTTGCAAGAAAATGTGTGTGCAACCACACTCCTTATCATGTCTAAGGCTGAAAGGAGTGTAGTGCTCGGCTCTCGAGCCATCAATCATGCATCTCAATGCATGACGGCCAAAGAGACCGAGTTGCACAAATCAATGACAATGAATGCACACAAGTATCACATAAGTCTCAATGAACCTCCACCTTATCATGCATGATCAAAGGTGTCGGTGACCTAAGGAATGAGGCGCATTTCATCACTTCAAGTATGAAACGCCCCTCGTTCCCCATGTTTGGATCAACATCCAATCCAAACACAATGCAATGCAACAAACATGCAAAGATAATGCAACATGCAACATGAGCATGCAACCAAATGCAAACCACAATGTCATGCAACAACATGCATACAATAATGCAATGGCAAGGGCTATGTAATGCAACACTTCATAGACCAAACCAAACTCAAGCAAGCCTCATGCATGCCAAGACAATGGGCAAAGCATGCTGAAAATGAAGTCTGAAAGTATATACAAGCATGCATGCCAATTGGTTCACAAACAAAGCATGAAGGCACCAACTCTCAAGCACATTGAAAGAGTGGAAGATGTGGGAGTGTGGCAGTGAAATAGGCTCTGAAATCACATTCCAAAGGATGCTAAATCAGGCACATATGACAAACAAAGCATGCTAGTGGCACCAAAGCTTAAAGCTAGCAAAGGGACTTACACCATGGCTATATCAAGCAAGCCCCAAGGGGCTAAGGTGACTCAAAACAATCCCAAGGCAGGTCAAAATAAGGCCAAAACATGTATGGAATGTGGCCAAAACAAGCTAGCATGGTGAGCACAAAGCATGACGCATACAAGGCCAATGAAGAGGATTACACTACACCCACCAAAACCAAGCATGAGATGACTATACCAACAAAAATCAGAGTTATGGTATGTCAAAATAACACCAAAAATGCACTGATATGGCAGCCCACAAGCTTAGGCAATAAGGCATGCATATAGACTCATACTTAAGGCATAAAGCATGACTCACCAAAAGCATTGAAATAGTGAAGCATGAGAGAGTATGGCCACACCATATGCACTGAAATCATATACCAAGTGATGCCAAATCATGCAAATAGCCCAAGAAATGCATGCTAGTGGCTTGGAAACTCAAAGCTAACAAGCTAGAATGCACTATGGCTATATAAAACAAGTCATGCATGACCAAGACAACATGAATCAGAGTTTAAGCATGGTAAAACATGAGTAAAAGCTTTTTTGAGTTGAGCGAAAATCATGCTAGAATGATGGTCCAAAGCATGATGCATGTTAGGCTAGTGAATGGAAATGCACTACAAGTGCAAGGTGCATGCATGATATGATCAAACCAAGCCAAAACAGTGTTATATCATGACAAAACAAGGCCTAAGACATACTGAAATGGAGCCACAAAGAGGTAGAAAAACATGCTACTTGGTAAGCCATCAACACAAGCATACAAGAGAAGAAGAGGGGGGACAACCCCCTCCTATTTAAGGCCTCAAAACACACTTTCCACCACTAAAATTCCTCTGGAATTCAGTGGTGAAGAGGCCAAATAAAGGCTAAAACAAAGGCCTAAAGTGATGGTTCAAAACAAGGCCAAACAAGGCTCTAAAGGGGGTAGACCACCCCCAACACCAAAGAGGCTTTAAACAAACGTGTTAAACACTTGGAATCAAAGCTTTTTTCAGTTGAAAGCAAGGCCTAAAACAATATGCAAGGATGGCCAATATGGTATACAAACAAAGGCTTAAAAGGGGGATACACTCACCCTTGAAGCACAACTTCGAAACCAGTAACCTCTGAGGCAAAAACCAACTTTCAGAGCTCAAATAACACTCCCAAGAACCTCAGCTCAAAGATGGTGGTGTGTTGCTAGGTGTTGTAGTGCAAAAAAGAAGAGAAATCTCACTTTAAGGCACAAACTAACACAATATAGAGAGAGAGGAAGAAAGGCATAGAGAGAGAGAGATCTATATCTTCTATCTCAGATTTTCAGAACCTCTGGAAAGGGAGAGGGGCCTCCCTTCCTATAGAAAATGAAATCCCAAGCTTGTTTAGCAAGCTAGAGCTTGGTTCAAATCCATCCATACACGTGTGTGGAGGATTCACCAAGTGACCAACAGCTGGAAGCAAAATATCTGCAAAAGCAGAAAAATGGGTTGTAGACACCCCATTTTTTACCGTCCTCAAGACTCGGTTGTGCTTGCAGGTACATCCGGACACGAGTTCGATTGCTCGTCGGGCATTCGACTTTCGCGGCAGAACGTCACAGGTTCGAGCTTTCCAGACCCTGTATCCTTTTTGCCCCATTTTTGGACCTTGACTTGGTCCTTTCTGCACCTTTCTCCTGGTGCACTGCTGGCCATGGTTTTGTTTCTGCCGGCCACTGATGAAGCCAGACGGCCATCAGTGAGCCACTGCCGGCCATCACTGATGGCCGGCATACCCCCTGTCTCAGCTGGTTTTACTCCAGATATTTTGAGCCAGCTGGAATCCTGTTATTTGCCCTCCATACACGTGTATGGAGGGATGAAGCTCTTGCAAAGCTTCTTGAAGAAGCTTTGCATTGCTCTCCTTCTATATAAGGGGAGGCCCTCTCTCCTTAGCAGAGGTTCAGCTTTTTAGAGAAGAAATATCTCTCTCTCTCTCTCTCTATATTTTGTTGTATATTTGTGCCTTGAAGTCCATTTTCTTGCACTTTTACACTACAACACATAGAGATACACCACCACCATTAGACTGAGGTTCTTAGGAAGGTTACTTGAGGTTTGAAAGTGAGTTTTTATCCCTTGAGGTTGCTGATCTCAACGTTGGTCTTCAAGGGTGAGTATTTTCCCCATTTTAGCACTTTTTTGTATCTCATTTTGGCCATCCTTGCATATTGATTTAGGCCTTGCTTTCAACTGAAAAAAGTCTTGTATTTAAGTGATTTTGATAGTTGTTTAAGGTCTTTTTGCTGTTGAGGGTCTTCAACCCTCTTGTTGGCTTTGTTTAGCCTTGTTTTGAGCCATGCCTTAAGGCCTCTAAGCTAGCCTTGGTTTGGCCTTCTAACCACTGAAATCCAGTGGATTTTTAGTGGTAGGCATGAGGTTTTGAGGCCTCAAATCAGAGGGGGTGGCCCCTCTCTTTTGATTCTTGTTTACTGGCATTTTTGGCCTTCCAAAGGAGCATGCCTCTATGTATTTTTGAGGCTTGGTTCAGGCCATTTTTTGTGACTTTTAGGACCTGCCTTAAGTTTGTCCATGGCTGGTTTGGTCATATTTTGCATGCATCTTACATGTGTAGTGTAATCCAATTTATAGCTCATCAAAGTAGCATGTTTGCCTAGCTTGTGTTGAGTCCATTTCAGTAGGTTTTTGGTGATGTTTTACCATGCCTTAAATCTTTTTTGGGTTGGTTTTGTCACTCCATGCATGCATGATACACTTATAGTGTAAATCTCATAAACTAGTCTTGTATGCTTCTTGCTTTAGCATGTCATTCTAGCTTATGTTGAGCCCATTTCAGCATGTTTTTGGTGATGTTTTGCCATATCCATGACTCTGTCTAAAGTGGGTTTGGTCATCCTTTGCATGCTCCATATACTTGTAGAACAAATCTTACTTACTAGCTTTATGTACATGATGTTTTGACTCATCATCCTAGCATGTTTTAGCTTTGCTCTAGCATGATTTTATCCTTGTTTTGGCCTGTTCTTGGACTGTTTTGGGCTGCCATGGCCATATCACTCATGCTTTGTATAGCTATAGTACAAATGCTTAGGCTAGTCTTGGGTTTTGAGGCCCCTACTATGCCATACATGTGATGTTTGCATGCTTTGCCATCATTCTAAGTGTTATTTCAGTCCATAAAATGTGGCCATATACTTGCATTTGCTATGCTTTTAATGCC
>CM069909.1:13144651-13499521 GCA_036172215.1 Camellia granthamiana | reverse complement strand
TTTTTTTTTTTTTTGCTTTTTCTTTGTTCTTTTCTTTTCCTTTTCCTTCTTTTTTTTGAACCCTTTTCTTTTTGAATTGGGACCCACCCAGATTAAAAAAGATCACCTATTTACTGGAATAAATAACAAAAAACAATCTATAATGCACTTGGGGTCGCCCGGGCCCAAATGAAGCACGGCCGGGCTCCAACAGATTTGCCCAGACCACAATAGCAACAGAGAGAAAATTGGGAAAACCACAACCCATGGTTAATTTAAACACATTCCAACCCTTATTCCATCCATATCTAAGGCCAAAAACAAACCCTCTCCCTCTCTAGGATCCTCTTCGCTCTAGATTTCTTCTTCCTTCGCATTACCCAACAACCCTTGTGAATTTTTTTCTTCAAAACCCTTTCACTCCTCTTCATTTTGAACCGATTAGAATTTGTTTTGGGGAGGGGAGGTTGGAATTTCTCTTTGGTTTTTCTTAGTTTCTCACCTGATTGCTCGGGTTTTACCTATCCTCTCTTGATTTTTCCATTTTCTCTTTATTTTCTCTCTCATAGGGTTTATATTTGGGGTTTTCCCCTCTCATTCACTCATCTATACACTTTTCCTCATCTTTTCTCACTTTCCCTCCATGGCTAGTGATGAGGTTTCCATTCCAGACCCTGTCGCGGATATTGGAGCCATCCTAGGTGAGGACATAGTGGCCGAGGACATTCTCCCTTCTGTACCTGAGCCTAAGTTGCTTCCTTTTGCCGTCAGGCCTTTTGATCCAACCACCTACGAGCCACGTACACACGCCTCGGATCCGGGTATTAGTAATAGGACAACCACCTCTCTTTTTTTTTCCATCGAAGGAAGTCAGTCATGGATAAAACCAGAAGTCAAATTCTAAACATGTCATAACATAGCATAAACGGGACGGATAACCAGAAATAATTCATACATATTTGTGTTATGCTTAATTCATAAATAGAAATTAGAGTTCATATTTACTTATACATGGGCACAACCAATAGCGCTAATAAATCAATATGAAACATACTTGTTAGTTCCATAAAGGAACCTTCAGTACCGGGAACTTGTAACATACTTGAACCACGGTATTATTACCCCCCGGGTAAGGGCCTTGTACTAAGGATGCCGTGACATATACATGGTCAATCAGTCATTAATGCAAACGTAACATATCAGATGATAGAATATTTCTTGTCATATCATGTCTTTATGGTACGCTTATCAAGGATAAAATAGTTCCCATTTTATCGTGGGTTACACAATAAGGGTAACTTTTGCATTCCTGCCGTAGATTCTACGCCACCTCGGGTTCATACATAACGCAACAAATAAATCTCAACTTTGTACAAATACCATAATTACAAGTGTCCATAGTTCCATTTGTTCGTTAAGAAACAATGTCGTTCAATCATTCTTTATAAGAAATCTTGATCACGAATTACAGATTACACATAAAATGACAGATTCCAAATTGTCATAATAAATCCCTCGGTCGCTATCAGACATTGTCTATAACTTCTCGACTTACAAACTCATATTAATTCTATTTATTCCAAAATCATAATTCATAGTACTTGATCAACTTGATTCAAGGTCAATATTCAAATGTCCAACATAACCAATAGGTACGTCATCTCCTTCTTTCGCATGAACTATCAGTAGGGAACAAGGTCATAATCAATTATCTTCTTACATAATTATAAGAGTCTTATATACATAACTTTTTATCACAACACGTCATGCAAAACTTATTCTTATCAGAAGGTCTAATTACAATAACCTCGTAGGTTTAAACATTGCTATAATAAGGTGAACGTGGCTATACTTCAAAAGTACATATTGCATTTATTACCGTGTTTAATCATGACATCGTAGGAATAATTCACATTTAAAGTGTAAGCAGTTCAACTGAACAGATACTAGAAAGTACAACCATATTATTATCATTTTCCGCAGATATCGATCAATCCATCAATAACAACTAATAACGTAAATTGCACTTAACCAGGGGCATATAATTCGTCTTACCAGTCAACTTGAATTCTTACCCCACTTCTACCGGCAATTCCGTTGATCTACTCCCACCTGCATGCCTTACACAATCTACGAACAATTTTCTTTTCCCCCTTTTTTTCCAACCTAGCGGAGGTAGAATCCTTTATCCTTATTCTTGCCATATTCTGCACAACAATTCTTTAGACAGTAGACATAATTCCAAATTGTTAGCCTTGTCAGAGTACACTTAACGTTGCTATCGATCTTCCATGCACTTTTTGGATGTCATGCAAGATGCCTAAAGCTTTTCTAGACATCCTAGAGCTCAATGGGTCCGTGTGTGAGATAGCAACTCGTGCTCTGATACCACTTGTCACGACTCAAAACCGCCCCTAAAAGTTTTGGGCATGACAGCATCAAAAGCAAACATAAAATCGGTATATATATCGTATGGGGCCTGAATGGAAGCGTTAAAATTTAACATAACGACCAACTCCATTGAGCTACCTCTAATATGCCAGGATCACATACATCACATGCATAATACTAACTAGTCACAAGCCAAAATTATACCGTGAGTATCACTCATATAGATATACATATACAGTCCCAGTCCCTAAGTCGAGCATAAACAAAAGCCATATATATACAACTATAAATGGGTATTCAACATGTGACAACACCTTAACAAAGCTTCACGAAACTCAGTGGTCTCGCTTAATGCTCGGACTCATAAAGATTGAAAAAGGGAACGGACGTCCCGGGGTAAGGATTGACCTCCTGGTTGGTTACCTACAAAAACAGACATACAAAGAGTGAGCCGAGCTCAGTGAATAGTAATACTTAATGAAACAATGCTTAACTCGAATTAAAAGAAAATAACTAAATTCGTGGCTTATCAACACTTATCGAACTCTAAATAGTGTTCAAAGTTCTTTGGAATCAGTTGAGAATAGAATCATGTACTTATCAAGCTTCAAACCACATACTTGAAAACCTATACTTAACTGCCTAACATATACTTATCATTCTTCGAAACATACACTTGAAAACATTTACTTAAACTTCATAACATGTATTTACCAAACTTAAAACATATACTTAACATTTTCAAAACACCTCCTCAAGCATACAATGCAAATCCCACATAATGGTCTTAGACTCTATTTGGAAACATATTAACCTGAACATCTTGAAATATACTAACTTGAACATCTTGGAACATATTAACCTGAACATCTTGATATACATTACATATTAACGCAGTAGTCTGATTCTGTGCAAAGTATATAATAGCCTTAGGCCCAATCCTGTAACATAAACATAATGGTTATAATTGAAACATGTGGCACGAGGCCCTTGAAACTTATGGCGCAAGGCCCTTGTAACTTGTGGCACGAGGCCCTTGTAACTTGTGGCACGGGGCCCTTGTAACATATGGCACTAAGGCCCTTGGAAGTTGGCATAAAGCCCTTGAGAGTTGGCATGAAGCCCTTGTAAACATGTTGGCATTAAAGCCCTTGAAGGTGGCATATAGCCCTTGTAAACATATTGGCATTTAAGCCCTTGTAAATGGCATATAGCCCTTGTAAACATGTTGGCATTTAAGCCCTTGTAAATGGCATATAGCCCTTGAAAGTGCTTTTCTTTATATTTAACATACTTTCAACATTAGTGTTAACATACTTGAAACATTAATATAGTTGCCTTCCATGTCTTGAAATATTGATATAACTGCATAACATTTACATAGGTACTACTACTCACAGTGCTGTGATGATGTGCTAGTTCCTCCCTGCGTGTGTCCTGCACACAATCATAACTTGTACATTAATTCTCTTTCCTCTTAAATCATTGAAACCATTCCATGTGTTCTTACTCTTCACATGAGTTTATCATCATTTTAAAGTCATCAGAAAAATATTCTAAAAATGCCAGAGGAACAAGCATGCAAAACGGAACAACATTTATTTTTGCCTGAAAATAAGCCTCCCCGCTCGAGCGCCACTTTGGCCGCTCGAGCGGACTGCACAAATTATAAAACTGCTGGAAGGTGGATTTTCCCGCTCGAGCGGGCCTTCCTCCGCTCGAGCGGACCACGCGAAAATTCAGAAATTCTGAGCTTCCCATTTCGAAACCCAACTTCATTTTCATGCCATTTTCATGCAATCCCAAGTGAAATTAATGCAATATAGTGACCCAACTTAACTATAACATGGATTATCATTTGAATATCACAAAATAAACATGATTAGAAGCTTCATCAAGTCATACTAAATTTCATCTTTTGATCCAAGTTTCTTACATCCATAAAACATAACATAAATCGTAAATATAATTCCATGAAGTTGGCATAACAATCAAAGCTTGAAGTATCAATATCATTCCACACCTAAATTAGTTCCAAAACAACTAATTGATGAGAAACCCCTTGATAATTTAACATGATTCACACCCACTTTACAATTACAAACCCTAAGTATATAATCATGAAACTACCAATCCCTTCTTCACAAATAGTCAAGAGAGAGCTTATATAAGGTGAATTTAACATACCTTGAGTTCACAATCTACACTCCTCACAAGGTTTCTCAACCCTCTTCTTGAAAACTTTCCTTGAAAACCCTCTTCTTCCCTTTCTCTCTCTCTCACGAAATGTTCTTGAAAATGGGTCTAACCCATGGCCAACCAACATTAATATAATATGTGAATAAGGACAAAATCCAATCGCTTTATCATTCCGGAATTGAAATTTCGTGAATACCTCTAATATTACCTAAAAATTATGCTGATCACAGATATATAGTCAATTTCTGAAAATTTCGTCTCTAAGGCATCCAATTTCTGATCCGAACATTCTAATGGAACAGATAGGTTTCTTTATGCAACAGATAGGCATTCATAAACAGGGATTTCACTTTCTTAATGATAATTTTTCATGGAATGGTACAGTAAACAGTAAAAAGTACTAATCAAGGACTGAGAATATATCTGAAATCATGTGCGAGGGTCAGGTTATTACAGTATGAGAGAGACAAATTGGAATAAGAGACATGATTAGTAATTGGATGTTGAGTACATTACCTAACTCCATTCCTATTAGCAATCGGAACATCAAGATCTAAAAACTCAGGAATGAGAGCACGAGGATCAGAATTATCTAGACTCTCAGGAGAGGGGGGGTGACTCTGGACACTCATCTGGAGAAGAAGTTGGCACTAGAGGAGGGAAAAGTAGTTTCTTGCATCTAGGTGACTTTCTGTCTGTCCTTTTCCCTGACATAAACCTTGCCTGTTTTAACAACTACTGGTTCATCACTCTCTATCTATTCAACCACTAGCGGAAGTGGAACAGGAATCTCTTCACACCAAGGCTCCCCCTAAAGGGATGGTTGAGACACTGGAGATGGTAGAAAGTAAGACTAAGACTCGAAAAATGTGATATTCATGGAGACAAACCATTTGTGAGTGGGAGGATGATAACACTTCTGACCTTTTTGTGTGGCAGAGTAACCCAAGAAAACACACTTAAGTGACTTAGGATCCAATTTACCACAAGTGAGTGAATGATTATAGACAAAACAAACACAACCAAAAGTCTTAGGGGGAATGGAGAACCTAGAAGAGGTGGAACCGAATAGAACTTGAAGAGGTGTTTATTTTTGAAGAACTTGGGTAGGAAGACAATTAATCAAATAAGCCGTAGTGAGAATCGCTTCCTCCAATAGGATCTAAGAACACGCATTTCAAAGGATAGACAATGGGCCACATCAAGGAGATGACGGTTTTTCTGTTTAGGGGTATTAGTGCAGCAAGTTTGATGAATAATGCCATGAGTGGTAAAATAATTGGCAAGACTAAAGTCAAGATATTCCCTCCCCCAAATTATTAAAATGCAAAATTTTGACAATCACCCCAAACTGAGTGCAAATCATTTTATGAAAGGTCTGAAACAAAAAAAAAATACCTCATTTTTATCTTTCATCAGATAGACCCAAGTGGCCCTAGAACAGTTATCTATGAAAGTAACAAACTATTTTTGACCTCTTAAAGACATAAAATGTGAGAGACCTTAGACATCAGAATAAATCAAAGTAAATGGAATTGAACTTTTATTAATAGAAGGAGCAAAAGAAGCTCGGTATTGTTTTCCAAGTTGACAAGACTCACATTGAAAATCAGACACATGATTTTTCTCAAAAACAAAAGGAAATAAATGGTTAAGTAGTAAAAAAGAGGGATGTCCTAAATGACGGTGCCACAGTCAAGGGTCTTCCTTGGTGAATGAGAACTGAATAGATGAGTGAGCCAGCTTGTCCGTTTGATCTAGAATGTAGAGACCATGTTCTTCTCTACCATTGCCAATCTCTTTCCTCGTGATAAGGTCCTGGAAAAGACAACGACTAGGAAAAAACATCACACTACAATTCAAATTAAGAGTAATTTGACTCAAAGATAAAAGATTAACACTAAAATTAGGAACATGAAGGACAGAGGATAAAGGAAGGGAAGAGTTGACATGAATTAAACCTTTTTCTTGATACAAACGACATAGTGCCCTCAGCAATACACACTTTTTTTTGACCTGAATAGAGGTTATACTCTGAGAATAAATAAGAGGAACCAGACATATGATCGAAAGCATCAGAATTAATAATCCATGGCACAGTGGTATGAGATAACAATGCATATGAGGAGGATGCCAAGTTACCTGAATTGGCAAAGGAAGAAGAGACAATGGGAGATGAGGGTGGTGGCTCGATGGTCTAGCAAGTGGTGAAGAGCGATCTCAAAATCTAAGGCAGATAACCCCAAAACATCAGTAGCAAGTGAGACAATGGGAGATGAGGGTGGTGGCTCAACCGTATCTGAAAGATGAGCCCAAGCATTGGCCTTTAGACTGGCTAGATTGACCCTAGTGAGTACTAGGATGGTCTCCTCGACCACCAGAAAAAGTCTCATATAGCTTCTAACAAGTCTCTCGGGTGTGTTGAGGCCTACGGCAGTAGTCACAGAAAAGATTATCCTTCTTAGATGAAGGATGAGAACCATAAGACACACGCTCTCCATCTCGGGGAGATGCAGAAACCAAGGAAGAACGATCAATGGTGGTAGAACGAAGTATCGCAGAGCGATGACTCTCCTCATTATGCACATAAGAGAAAACTTCTTGGAGAGAAGGAATCACATCCATACCAAGCACTCTGCTTCGAACCAGATCATACTCTACATTCAAGCCTTCTAAGAATTTGAAGACCTGCTCCTGCTCAACAAACTTTTGGCAACCAACAAAATCCGTGGGACAGACAAGCTTGTAATCCTGAAGATGGTAAAGTCTCTTCCACCTAGTGCTAAGAAAGGTAAAATGTTGGAGAACAGTCATCTCACCTTGTACGGCCCTCTCAATGGACCGACATAACTCAAAAGCTAGGGAGAAATTCCCCTTCCAAGAGTAAGTAGTAGCCACTACCTCCCAAATATCTTGTGTAGTGTCCATAGATAGATAGCCCTCACCAATCTCCGGAACCATAAAATGAATCAACCAACCCATAATTAGGGAGTTGGTGATCTCCCACTAATCATAACTAAGGTCTGTGGTACTAGGTGTTTGTATCCTACCATCAACATATCCCATCCTCCCTCTGCTCTTCAAAAAAAGAGTCAAACTCTGCGATTACAGTAGATAGTTTAGACTATTGAATAGAGAGGTGATGATTTTAAGACTAGGGCTTGGGGTTATCAGTCATAGTAGCAGGTATAATGGAACTCTCACTCTTGGTGTTTGAGAAGTAGTGGACACACTAGTGGAATCTGTCATAGATACTCTATAACCTAACCCTCAACAAAAACTAGTGCCAATCATTAACCCAGAAGATGGTGCCAATCACAAAAACTAGTGCCAATCACAAATCATATGAACATTAAGAACCTTTTTTAAATAAATAAATAAATAAATAAAAGACAAAATAGAGACAAAATATGATATAATTATAACCTGGCTGGTCAAACCATCAACACGTAGCCAACAGACAGAGAGACAACACAGCAGACAGAGATGACACAACAGAGAGACAACACAGCAACATAGACGATACAATAGAGAGACGACACAGCAAAAAACCAGAGAGACGACACATCAGAGGGTGTCGGATGAAGCCAACGAAGGCATAGGGGTTGTCGGCTGGATCAAAGAGACTGCTAGTGGCAATCGGCAGGGCTTGGATAGCTTGCACCAGTGGCCGACTAGGCTAGGAGGCATGTCAGCAGTGGTCGACTGGGCTGGAAGAGCCCTTGGCAGTCTTCAGACGAATGAGATGAGGCCAAGGAGCCTTATGGCAGTGGCCAACTGGGCTAAGGAGCCCTCGGTAGCCTTCAGCTGAGTAGGATGTGGCCAAGGAGCCCTGTGGCAGTAGCCAACTAGGCTAGGGTGGCTTTTGTAGTGGCTGTGTGGTGGTGTAAGGGTTTAGGTTTGAGACTCTGATACTATGTTGGTTTAGAGAAGAGAAAGAGTTAGGGAATATGTTAGACCTTATCCCATTTTATATTGATAATAATGAGTAATTGCTTGAGTGCCATAAGACATAAATTATGGCCAGCCCATTACATCAAGCAAGGGAAAATAAAATAAAATAAGAATAAAATATAACAAATATTCTTTCATATTCTAATAGATTTGTTATTTAATGAACTAACTTCAAACAAGCCAAACATGAGTTGAATACAAATTGTTTGATTCGTTTGTCACCTTTATATATAATTATTTCAAATAAAAAAATAATATATAAGTTCACTTTCTAGACCTATTGACTTGTAAAAGATAGGATGATTGATGATTAAATAAAATGTGTAAAAGAGAGAATTAAGTTAGATATTTTAATAAATTATCACTTCACCGTATTTAGAAAATAAATCTAACTTTTAGATTAGAAAACAATACAGAATAATACATATATTAGGAAAAAAACCAAAAGGTGTAGAGCGAAAATTGTCCCATTTTTTTTTTTCATTCATGGACATTGGTGACATTGGTTAGCTAGACGCTCATGACCATACATTTTTAATATGCGAGGAAAACTTACCGTTACACAACACCTGGCAGCTAGCAAGTACACAGAATAGGAAAGTGGATCCCTCTATTACTCATGCCCCGTTTGGGGCTAGCCGATTTAACCAAAAAATAAAAAAATTATTAAAAAAGTCAAAAAATTAATAATTCATACTAAAAAGTTCAAAATTCTTTTTTCTCTTTACTTTTTATACATTTTTTCGTAAAAAGTCAAAAAATCATCCCAAACATACTAGTTTTTTTTAACTTATATTTTAGCTAAATAGTCAAAAAGTTACTAAATTAACCTGTTCCCAAACGATTTAGATGGGAGAATGTTGTTTAGATTTGTGCAATTTATGACATGTTTCGTTTTGATGATTCGAATTATTTATTTTACTAGACATTTTGTATATATTATTCACATAACAAGTTAAGTCGATCCAATAATCAATAATCTATTAAATTCATTCTGTTTGTAATAAAAACATGAATGTTTATTTTTAAAAACACAATTATCGTTTATTTTTTTAATAACAAATATAATAAATTGAATAGGTTACAATTATCATATTAATTTAACTTTTTTCTAATTAATATATATAAAATACACAATAAAATAAATAATTCAAATTATTAAAACGAAATCGGTGCAATTCATAAACTGGAACAACAGCATCCTCCCATACATATGAAGAACTGAGAGGCCCGTGTCCATAGGAAAGAATAGAATAGAATAGAATAGAACAGAACAGAAACAAAATATTACAGATATCAAATAATCTATTAAATTTTTTATCAAAACTTTCATTTGGGTATATGATTCACACAAATTCACATGTGTAAGATCCCATATTCACACGAGAGTTTTGATAAAAAAATTAATAAATTATTTGAAATTCCGATCATAACTCTATAACATAATAGAACTTTGGAATCAGAACACCGTGATCGACTAGACTAACTGTGGGGTCAACTAGGCTCCATCACCGTTTAATTCAGATAAGATGATCTTGCGACGTGGCCATATGTGTTCACTTGTTTTATTGAATAGCTACACCCACCAAGATATCTTCAGGTTTCCCACTTGAACTCCCCCACCCAGACACAAACTGATCTGATTAACTTTTTCTAGCCATTTTTACATAAGCAAAAGAAGTCGTTGGGTCCAAGCAACGGCTTCTCTTTCTTATTCTCTTTCTAGAGAGAGAGAGAGAGAGAGAGAGGGAGATATGGCTTCAATGGCCGCGAAGCTATCGTCGTGTTTTCTGAGCCATGGATGGAATGTCCTCAACTGTAAGCACTCCAATCTACGCCTCTCTCCTTTACCTTCTTACCGTTCGCTTCCAGCCTCGTGTAAGATGCGACAGCGTTAATTTCAGGTGTACTTTCTCTCACTACTTCATGAATTCTGATTCTCTTCATAATATAATCGCATCAATAGTTGTATTTAAACACAGTCATTAGAATGATGTAATGGAGAATCTGAACCCTTATTTCATCACACAAAACAAAGCATTTCTTCTAATTTCATGAGAACCAATCAGTATCCCACTCAATACAAAAAGTCCTATCTTTTGTTTAGTTTTGTTTATTTCTTTGGATTTTGAAGACAAGAAATCTCTTTTAATGTAATTGAAGTTCGTTGATTGTGGGTTTGCCTTTGTGTGATTCTACTGTTTACATTGCGTGTGCCTTTTTATTTTTTTTATTCTTTTTATTTTTCTTCCTTCTGTGTAGTAGTGTGTGAAGAAGTCAATTGTCCCTTTCCTTTCTCACTGTACACATTTTCTCAGAACCAGTTGTGGAAGGGTTTGACATGGGGTTAAGAGGGTGACTTGGAAAGAGATGGAGCAGTCCGATAAAGAAAAATAGAGGCAGGGGAGTATAAGTGCTCCAAGTATAGAGTTCAGGCATGATTTTGATTCTTGATATTCCGTACATAGGTTTAGTAGCGTCATGAGGCATAGTGTCAGGGAAATCCTCCAAGCCACAAGATCCCTAGTGTGCCTAAATATTGTCTTAGGCACTTGAGTTGTGCGGTATATGACAAGTGGTACTTGAGTAATAGATCCCACCACATTAATTCTGCAGTAATGAGGTGCGTGGTATGACTTTTGCTGCTATATGATAGCTTAGACCCGCAGGACATCAGGTCAACAGGGCTTCACCAAGATGAAAGTCTTAGGGATTAAGCTTGTACGAGATGCTTGTTAATCCTTTGATTTCATTTGGTTAAGACCAAGCACATGGACTGTACATGTCTCTTGAGGACTACCACGTGCAGGTTTCTATGTTGACTTATAAGGTACATGTTGCCACCTACGTGTCTCCAACATGTGACAGTATATAAGATATTTTTACATTTCCTCCTGCACGCATCACACAATGTGGAGATCTGTGCAGAAGCATAGGTAGAGTTTTTATATTTTGTGAGATTCCTACCTAACCTAGTCGCATGTGTATAATAACAATGCCCCTAGTGGCATGTGTTTTCTTTGTGCGTTTGCAAATATGGATTTCTATTCAATGATTATGTCTTTTCAATTAATGGACTGCCTGCAAAATATGAAATATTATGATGGTTTCGCCGAATGTTGTGTTTTGCAAAGCATTGTTAGAATGAATTTCGGGACACTATATAATGGTCTCATTTCATTCTTTACTTTATTTGCTCTCACACACAAGTTTGCCTTGGCAATTCTCCTTTTGGTACAAACTTTCATTTTATTCTTCTTGTTCGACCAGATTTTATCTCATTCAATTGTATCATTCTTCAATGACAATGTGCACGTTCTCGACGTGCAATGCACTATCTGTTGCATAGTTTGGGGATGGCTCCTTAAACATTACTAGCTCCAAAGCAGTGGCAACAGGGTGCCTTCATGAAGATGATTACTTTTAGGTAGCCATCCATTATGCTTCATCTCATTTGAATGTTACAACATAAAAACAATTTAGAGAAGCATATTTGGGCTTCGATTTAGTTGGCAATCCAAAGCACAGGAAGTTTATCTATGCTTCATGATAATCATTTGCTAGAAGTTTGGCCGCTGTGGTGGATTATGGGTACTCACATCTTCTTTATTAGTTGGAGACAATTACACCTTACTTTGGAAGACGTTTCCAACCTATTATGCATTGTGACTTTAGGTGACGTTGACTTACGGAACTGCAATCTTATTGATGCAGTGAGGGAGACATACAGCTTCCTTGACAAGTGTGGTACCCGTTGGTAAGGTGATTGGGGGGGGGGGTGGGGGGGGGGGTGTTTGGAGGAGTTCCCAATGATTGACCACAAACATACCTTCAGGAGGTGGTTTTGTTATTTGTTTACAGACTATCCGAAGAAGAAGACAACCAAAAAAAGCCAGTTGGGAGCAAGGCTACCCTTATTATCGTGGCCTTGATTTCATCAAACACTTGTAGGGTACTTAGTGTTATGTCCATCTCCCATTGTTATGGAAGGTCCTACTTCCAACTTCTTTTGTATGGAAACCGTTTGAGCTCACAGTTGCTCGGTTCCTCTTGGATTGCTGTAGGTTGACATTGTTTCTTGGTGGTTGGACACAATTAAAGAGAACCACGAGTGCTCGATTGGGCACTATGACCTTTCAATGTTCCTTAACACCGTGTTCTTGGACTCTGTTGACTTTTTCTCACCTTATTTGTTCGAGCCTTTTCATAGCAACAACCATTTTTGCTCATGGTTGCTTGATTACTCTTGGACTTCTATTCATTGGTATTGTTTATTGGAGATTGGACATGCTGAGAGAGAAACATGAGCGTTTGATTGGATGTTATGCTACGATCTTTCTATGTACGTCAACCCTACATTCTTGGAGATGTTCATCTACAAAAGATTTCCGTAGGTTGGCCCTTCACCTCATTCCTTCAATGAAGAATGAATAAATGTGTTGGATTGAGAAAGGAGCATGATGAAACTTGTATGTGGCTTTTGCGTATAGACGAATGGGGCAAGCCATGAAGCTTAGGGAGTTCGGGCTTGTGATAGATATGGAGGTAAAGCTTGCCTTTCGCTCATATGTCGTGATAGTCCTTGAGATAGCAAGGTCTGATTTTTATCTAAAGGTGTAGAGATTTTGGTGGACTAAAGCTTGAATGACCTATATCTAAAGGTAGGGTTTGTTCAGCGAGTTACATCCCTCACATAGTTGCTCTTCAATTTGGTTATGACTAAGAGCTACCACGTGTGTGTGCACTTGTTTGCAATTGAAGAGGCCTTTTAACGATATTTGCATTCTTTCGTACTTACGTTGATGGTGCTGCCTGAAGGTTTCACAATTCCCTCAATGCATGGTGTGGCATGGTGTCACCTACGTGGGGTGAGTACGGAACTGAACAAGGCAACTTGCCTTGTTTAAAGGTTTTGTGACTTGGGAGGTAGAAATTTGTATTCTCGGGGATGGGGAACAAAGATGGGATTGATTTTGAGATGCCCTCTTTGAAGTTTGAGCACTTCATCCCTGATATTGTTAATTTGTTTTAGCTTTTGAAATCAATTAGGCCAAAAAGATATTGAGCTGAAAATTTCTAGGAGTGGAGGTGGGGAAAAAGAAGTTAAAGGTAACTTAAAGGAAGGTCTTTGTGGTGCGTAACATTATACTTAACTAACAACTGTCCGACATGCCGACTGACAAATAGAGTTCCATTGTCTAGTAAGATAACCTTGTGATTGCCAACCTCTAAATAACATACTTACATTTGAAATTTGCAATTATTGGGCTAGTGGTGTAGTGAAGCACTAGTATGACTTGAACCCAATTAGTATGGGGCTTCATTTCAACCGGAATCGAAGTATGTCTGTGGGACGGGGATTAAGGGGTCTAGAAAAATCCATCGCCTGAGTGTGAAAGGGACAAGGTGTTGCAATACTTCACAAATCAACTACATATTGCCTTGGAGTTGGCATTTTTGACACCTTCGAACAGGAGTGAGTTTGCTTCTTCCATTGTAGGCCTGTAATAACCAAGATGAAGCAAATGATTGAAAAACTTGGCTTGCCCTTATTGTTCAGTTTAGTGAATTTGTATATCTTGATCAGAGATGCACCCGAGAGACTTTATATTGAAACCCTTTCGGAGCAACTAGTCCTGGTAAAGGAAATATTATAATGATTTATTATTGTTTATTAAGACAATGTCTTCTCTATTTATGGGGAGAGAACTTTTAGATAATCAGTGTAGGGTTGTTGTTGTGAGTAAATACAATATATATAGAGAGAAGTTCTGCATTAATTAAATAGGAAGAAACCCTTATGACCAAAAAATGAAAAGGTACCCTTAGACTAAATATATGAATAACGAAAGAAAACTACTTCAATCCAATACATTCCTTTCACAGACATCAAGAGTTTGTCAAGTAAGAACCAAAATCAAGCAAACAATGAAGTCATGGTGAAGAAGTTCACAAGCTGCAAAGTGGACGAAACCAAAAGGCAAATCAATAGTGCCCAACAATTGCACCCAAAAAAAAAAAAAAAAATAGTGCCCAACAAAAGATGCTGACAAACAAAATAACAATCAATCTCTATAAAGCTTCGTGCGCATATGAAAGACAGAATTGTGTGCAATCTGGATCACACTCTTATTACCACAATAGAGAGGGGTAGGAGAGGAGAGATGGATCCCCAAATCAGAGAGAAACTAATGGCGTCAAACAACCTCGGCTACAATATGAGCCATATGTCACTCGATGTACTAATGTGGCTTTCATTGGGAGTAGGGAACTCGGAGAACTTGGGGTAACACTTTTGCATTTTCATGCCTTTTCAGGCCACATTCAGTCAATAATGATATTGACTTTGCACTTTTTATTAGAGACTTGTGTCTAGTCTCGTAGGATCAATTGTGTGGCCCTTTCAACTTTGTTTCATTTTGCCAACATGTCACTATTATAGCAGTAGAATAACACATCTTCATCATACATTATGAAGTGCTTAAGCTTTGAGAGTGGCACATTGCCTTTTGGAGCTTGAAATTTTCGAATTATTGGAGTTCTCTAATCATCTCTTAGAAGTTCCTTATGTTGCTAAAACAATTGAGTGATATAACATGGCATGGTTCACTTGAAAACTTCTATAACTGTTCCCTTTTGTACTCTTATTATAGATGCCAATACATTGGCATTCAACTCCAAATCAGTGATAGAAGAAAAATTAGCCCTATTCCTAATCTCCAAAGAACACTAAATGTTTACCATAAATATTTTGTTTATGTTGAACCCTAAATTATTTACTTATATTAAATTATATATTTTTTTCCGTATAAGGTGCGCCTCACTTCAGCGAAGCTTGCGCCTCGCCTTGCGCCTTGATCCTAGGCCCCAGGAGACCTTGGCGCCTTGGTGCGCCTATTGCCTTTAATAACACTAATTGTGGAGGTGTTTGATGTGGTGATGTCCAATTCTTCAAGTAAAGTCGATAAGTGGCAAACAATTATTGGAAGCTATAAGAAGCTGCTTATATATATATATATCTTAGTAGTTTTTTCTTCTAATTTTTACGCAATGGATAGAAATCGTTTTACATCCTCTTTTATTTTCTTATTATTTATTTATTTTATTTTATTTTTGAAAACGGAATAATTGTTAAATATTAAAATTTGAAATGTGAGGGATTTCCATTTGCATTATTCATGGGCAGATAATGAAGGGAATATTATTTTTTTTTTTTTTCTAACAAAGTAAGCGGTGTTAGCGTAATTTTAGAAACCTCATAGAACGTCCTAAAAATTGTTAGATACCTTATAGGATTTATTATAATTTATATTTTTTTTTTTTTTTAAAAAAATTCTGCATGGAGAAGTTATGATTAATTTGCTTCCCAATTAAACTGTCGAAATGCTATCCTATGTGCGATACATTTTCTAGTTGTCTTTGTTAAATCTAGGGAACATGGTATAAGTAGTTGACATATGTTTAATTTGGGTTGGAGGTGTGTAGTGTCTAGAATAACAAAAGAGGTTTTAGTTGAGAGATGCCTCAATCTTAAATTTTCTTCCAAAAATGACAGGTTAAAATTTTTTCATTCATTAAGGAAAAATATCAAAATATAATTAAATGCAACAAAAATACCCCAAGTGAAATTTTATTAGCTTCCTCCCCTGCCATCTCCACTGGCCACCACGATCTTCAGCAGTCTGCGGTAGCCTCCAGAGATTGTTTTCTGGTCATCGTTTATAATCTATGTTACACAGACTCGGGTGCGGGTGTCGGATATGGGTATTATGTGCCTAAGTGTCAAATTTGCTTATTCCTAAAGAGTGAGGATACGGGGATTCAGCTAAAAAATGTCCAAAAAATAGATACGGATACGGGGGACACGGCACATGAAAACAATAAGCTAATTTTTTTTACTAATTTTACTAATTTTTTATCTTCCCAAATCAACCCCAAGTAAAAAATATTTTTGTATTTAGTTTACATTTCAATATAATAATTTTCCTTTATTACCATTGAATTCTATTGTAAAAGACACAAATAGAAATAAATTCTATATAAATATAATAAGTTTTGTATTTATTTTGTATGTAAATATAAAGGGTAAATTACACCTACGCCTCCTAAGGTTTGGGTTTAATACATATCACCCCTTGACGTTTGGGAAATTACATTGACCCCCTTGCCAGTGTAATTATTAAGACGGAATTAACGTTGTTATCAAAAGACATTTTTGCCCCTAAACCTTTACATGCATAAATTAATAAAATAATGTAGATATTTTGTTGCTAGGGTTTTAGAGAAAATGATAGTTGTTGTGATTGGACCATTTTCTTTATGGTATATTGGTAGTTTTAAATAGGATATAAGGCTACAAAAGACTTTTTAAGGTCCCAGAGGGCAATTTAGTCACTTTTCCTTTCTATTTATGTCATCAAGATTCTCTTAACAGGTCTAACATCCATTTCACTGTAAGGGGAGTTTGTGAAATAAGACTATTAACCACAAGGCTGTGAATGTAATTTTCAGAACGTTAGTGGGTGGGATGTAATCAGACCAAACCTCAGGGGGTGTCAGTGTAACTTACCCAAATATAAAAAAATCAAAATATAAAATTAAAAAAATAGAATGTATATTTATTATTTGTATAACTAATACTAGAAATACTTAATACATTATTTTTTATTGACATTATCATATTTTGTAGGTCTCACATATCATACAAATAAGAAATAAAAAATTTAATAAAAATATTTTTAATTCATGTATATAAACTTTTTTTTTTTTTAAATTTTTAATTTTTAGATTTGATATTTTTAATTGACATATATATATATATGTATGTGTGTGTGTCAATTAAATGGGAAAAAAGATAATGTATTTTTAATATATACATAGACTCAAGCTTTAATTTATGTATAGACATTATTTTTAATTAACACACACACATGTGTGTTTGTGTGTGTGTTATAAATGAAATAAAACATCAGAGAAGAAAACGAGTTAAGAAGAGAGAGAAGAGAGAAAATGAGAGAGAGGCGAACATCGAGAGTTAAAGAAAACGAGAGGAAGATCGAGAGAGAGAGAGAGAGAGAGAGAGAGAGAAGAAAAAGAAGAAGAAAAAGCAGAAGAAGAAGATCGATCGACAGAGAGAATAAGACAAATCAAGAGATCAAGAGAGAGAAGAAGACAGATCGCGATGGCGGTCGCGATCATTTCCTTCACCAGATTCGCTTCTTTATCTACTGTAAGTTTCTCATTCTCAACGATCCTTTTTCACTCTTCTCTCATGTCAACCCTGTCGAAGAAAGCCATGTTGAATCTGACACAGTTCTCACACCTGCACCCGTGTCGTGTGGTATCGACGTGGGTACTCTACCCTAAACCAACGAGTCCATGTAACACAAGTTACCATCAACTTTCCAATGAACACTTTTTGATGTGAATCTCTACCGACCATTTTCCAAGGATCACCGACACCATTTCCACACCGCCACCACTTAGCATATAATAAGAAAATCTATTCAAAATTCATTGTGTTGTAGACAGTAAAATTTTACTATTATATACACAGAAAAATTTTATTTTGATGTATAAATTTAGCTTTAAAACAATAAATTTTCACTATCGCCATCACTAACCACCACATTTACTATGATTTTACTATTATTAGTAGAAATATTAATGAAACAATCACCAAAACATTGAATAAATAATATTACTAGAGTAAAATTTTACTCTATGTGGACAAAAAATTTTTACTATCCATTATAGAAAAAGAATGGAAAACTCTGGTAGTTCATAGATCTGTGGGTTTTTAATTCAGATTTGAGGTCGTCGGTCTCAGATCTAATTTCATTGGTATTAGATCTATGATGGTGAAGATTGATGGTGATGATGGTGGTCACTAGTAGTATATCCGTGTTATGTCCGTCTCAAACACCGACACTCTTTGGACACTTCCTTGACACGTGTCTGTTACTCTTCAAAACGTGTCTTATTTATTTTTATTTTTTTTGAAGACTTGGATATTCTTTGGACACTTCAAAGACACATGTGTTTAGCACTTAGACATATGTGAAACTAATTATAAGTTTGAATAAAACAACTTATGGTACAACAATAAAGCACAAACCATATAAATTTATAGAAATTAGAATCATATTGCATTTTTTTAATTATTTTTGAATGATATATTCATATATATAACATATAATAAATATATAAAATTATATATTTCATGCGTGTCTCCCATGTGTTGTGTCTTGCAATTTTTTTTTTTTTTTTTTTAAAAAAAAAAAAAAAAAAAAAAAAATAGCGTGTCGGTGTGTCCGTATCGTATTTGTGTGGTGTCATGTGTCTGTGTCCATGCTTCTTAGACTTGGACTTATCACAAGATGCAATTTATTTGAGAGGGACTTCTAGCCAAAAATCTCATAACAAAAATGCTATATTGAAGCCTTGATGATAGTTCAGGGAACAACTAATAGTGAATGTGACACCCTGTATCTTGCACAATTTATATTGCCTCGATTTTTAGAGTTCATTACCATATACATAAATCTCACTAGTAGCATACTTATGTAAAACTAACTCAAAATAAACCTCTACTCAACCTAAACTTGGTTATTGATGTTTCAAGTAGGCCCCACTTGAAGCCCCCAGATTTCTCTTTTTCCTCCTTAGATGCTCTGCATCACTACACCTCCAAATTTAAGCAGTTGACAACCATGATGTGTTGAAACTCTGTTGTCTCAGTGGAGATTTGAATTTGGAAACAAGTATTTGTGGTTATGAATAGTGATGCATTGATAGTGCATGGTGTCTGATGAATGAACATTTAATTTGATGCTCATTTTCACAGGACCTTTCATCATTTAACAAACTGACGATTTCAATGCAGAACTACTGAAATCCTTGGTCATATTTTTCAATTTTCTTCTGCACGGAATGTAGAATAGGTGTAGTTATTTGATTTGTACTTGCAATCAAGCCCATTTTTTTGTTTGACTTATTCATGAAAGCAAAGTAGACTCTAATTCGACTTTTAAACACGATTTTATAAAAAGTTGCCTCCCCTTTATCTTTTTATGGATATTTTCATCTATATGTGATTAGCAGAATTTTAAACCTTATATTGTGGTCTGTTATGCAATTATTTTCTTCTTTGACATTTGTGCAGTTCACAACATAAGAGACCAGCAGAAAAAGTCTCTCCTGGACAGCTTCTGACAAACGCAAACTTGAAGACAAATGTTGACGAGGACTCTGAATCAGAAACCCCTTTGACAGATAAAATCTCAAGTTTCAATCATGAACATATATCTGATGATGATGTTGATCTTATTATAGCCACTGAGGATACAAATGAGAAAGATTTGAATAGTCTGACTCTGCTGAATGAGATTCAACCCTCGGTATACTCTAGTAACATTATTAATTTAATGGTTTTAATTGTGCATGACTGCTTGTTGCTCAATTTTATTTTTATATTAACTTCTCTATGTATACCGTGCATCATCAATAGGCTATCAGATCACCAAAAGAAGTAAAGCATTTAAGTCTTTGCAATAGTGCAACAAAGCAAGTGGTTGTTGATCTGTTTCTTCAACATATTGAATATTAAATAATTAATTTAACTCAATTCATTTCAACTATTCCACTGCCAAATTACTTGGGGACAGATTGAGATATTTAAATAAAATTTAGAGTGATGCATATTTTTTCTTTTAATTTTATCCTTATGATCTGTTTGTAAGCAGGGAGCTTTTATTTGCTTCTTCCTTGATAATTTGATTTAGTTTATTGATTAAGTAGCATACAGAGGTGAAGAATAATAATCATTTGCAGTTGCTTTTTTATCTTTAGCATTTTCTATTTCGTTTATTTATGGTCTCAAATGGAAATTTATTTGAACTGAGCACTGGTGTAGGTGTTTCAAAATTGATTGCTCTTTTGAGATTAAAGTCGTCTTCTTTTCAATTCCAGTCGTTGCAAGGTTTTCAATGTTTAATCACATGTGTTAAGTTTTAAAGCTTAGGTTTTTTATTGCAATGATTAACTAGATAATTTCTATGTTGCATGGTTATGTAGTGTTTGTATTGTGACTTGTAATTTTATCCAGTTTAGACAAGTGGATTCAGTATAGAGATCTGGACAAGATCTATCCAATATCATCAACCTCTGCTTTCTTTTGGTTTGTCAGAGATTAACACTAGAAATTGATGAAGTACACTAGTCAGAACAAGAATGAAGTCTATAGTGTAATACGGTACAATGCAATTTAGGGCAGAGCATTGTGGCATGAACCACAGCTGTTTATAAGTTCCGATGCTGCTTAGCATTTAAGAAATTTCGCCTTCAAATTTTTCTGTGTATTATGTTGTTCTCTCTGCACAAACTAGAAAAACAGCACTCCTTTGGTAATTATGACCTAGTCTTTGCTTTTGTGAGGATAATTGTATGGTTTTTAATGTGAAATTTGTGTTTAGTTCAGTTGATTGCTTAAGGCATATATTAGATGCATTTTTTTGGGGGGTAAACTACCTATAAGTCCTAATAGTTGGAGTAAATTCCCATAAAGTCCTAGTAAAATCGTCGCAAATTTTTTTTTTTTTTGACGATTTTTTGCATGTCACTAAAATTTGATAATCAGTGACTTTTCTTTGCCACAGTTTTTATAAATTGTTGCTAAAACTTATCATTAGTGACATTTTTTTGTGACGAATTTTTCAACCTGTTACTAAAAGTTAAAAATTAGCGACTTTTTTTTTGATGATTTTTTTTTTTTAAATTGTCACTAAAATTTAAAATTAGTGACATTTTTTGTGACAATTTTCAAACTATTGCTGAAAATTAACAATTAGTGACGTTTTTTTAATAGCGTTTGATGAAAAATGCCATTAATTTTTATAGGACCTATTGGACAATAAGTTTACCTATTAGAACTTATACATAAGCCCCCCCCCCCCTCTTTTTTTCCCCCCCACTTGTATTGTCTTAAGAGGATATGAAGGTGAGACAACTGTAGACGAAGGTGGTGGATCAACTGTGTCTGAAAGATGTGCCCGACCATTGGCCCATCGGCCTCTAGACTGACCAGACCGACCCCCTCGAGTACCAGGACGGTCTCCTCGGCCACCAGAAGGAGTCCCATGTAGCTTCCAACAAGTCTCTCTTGTGTGGCGAGGTCTACGGCAGTAGTCACAGAAAAGCTGATCCTTCTCAGAGGAAGGATGAGAACCACGAGGCACATGCTCACCATCTTGAGGGGGTGCAGAAACCAAGGCAGAACAATCAATAGTGGCATGAGGAAGCATAGCAGAGCGGCGAATTTTCTCATTCTACACAAAAGCAAAAGCTTTCTAGAAAGATGAAAGCACGTCCATCAACATATCTCATCTTCTCTCTACTCTTCAAGAAAATAGTCAAGGCTCTGTGACCATGTTAGGTAATTCTGACCATTGAATAGAGAGGTGGTGATTTAAGGCCAGGGTTGAGGTTATCAGTTATAGTGGAAGGGATAACAAAACTCTTGCCTTGAGATGGCTGAGAGGTAGTAGATTCACTAGTCAAATCCGCCATAGAGAATCTACTAATTAGTCCTCAAACACGATGCCAATCACAAACCCGGAAGATGAGAGTGGAGAAACAAGCATAACAGTAATTACAAAAGTATAAAGAATTAAGAATCTAGTTTTTTTTTTTTTTTTTTCTTTCTTTATTTTTTTTTTTCTGTCTCTCTCGGTACCTTTTTTACATCACCAAAATACTTCTGAAGAGAAGTGACCACCCCAGACTACCCTAGAAGGATTGTCGAACTCGACCAGACCAGCAAGAAGGCTAGTCGGTGCTCTGGGAACCCTCGGCAGTGGCTGGAGAGGCCTGCCGAGGGATAAGGAAGCCTGGGCGAGGGCTGTCACGAGGAAAGTAAGGGCTGAGAGACCTGGATGAAGCTGTTGAAGGGAGAGAAGGGACTGGAAGACTTGGGTGGAAGCTGTTGGGGGTAGAGGAAGGAGAGACGAGGCTATGGGGTTACGTGAAGGCTGTCGGGTGGATGGGTGGAGGCTGTCGTATGGTATACAGGAGAGGAGATCACTTGTGGTGATGGGTAACAAAGAAGAAGAGTTGGCTAGGGCATGGCTCTGATACCATGAAAGTTTAGAGAAAAGAAAGAGATAGGGAATGAGTGAGACCTCATCCCCTTTTATATTGATAATAATGAGTAATTATAGGAGTGTCATAAGGCATAAATTATGCGCCAACCCATTACATCAATCAAGGGAAAATAAAATCAAATAAAAATATAACGAATATTGGTGGTGTTTGGGAACTTGGGTTTGGGATTTTTTTTTTATTTTTTCCACTAAAAGACAAACTTTTTGTAAAATAAAAAAAAAGCACATCCAAACAAAATATCACATCCAACCCCATAATCATTTCATTTTTTCTCTCACAAACATCACATCTAACCACAAAAAAACCCAACTATCTTCCCAAACACTAAAATTTTTTTATCCAATAATATCCTACAACTAAAAAAACATACATAAAAACCCACTTCCCAAACACCCACATTATTTCCTATTCTAACATTGCGATCATTTTGCTAAAATATTCGTTCTATATTGGCTTCATAATGTGCAATAATCAAAAGTAATTGTGATATGGGGAGTAGTTGATTTATTTTTTCTTTCGCTCATTTTCTTGATGGTTTTCGTTTTTGTCTTATAGTTCAAATCTTCTTTTGTTATTGTTTCCCAATCTCAGATTGTTAGTTCTTGTGAGTAGTAAATATTTCAAATTGCTGAAAGGTGTGCTACCAATGCCAATCTTGGGTTATATGTTATCCTAATTGGTTAATGTATAGTGAATTATTATATGCATATAATCTGTTCTTGTTCTTAAACCACTTGCATATTGTCTTCTTCAATTGCAAGGTGCAGTGTTTTAAAAGGTGCACCTAAGGCGCCTCAGATAGCTTGAGGTGAGGCGTAGTAGGAAAGGAGCATTTGAGGCGCTTGAGGCACGCGCCTTAGGCTTAGGCGTGAGGCGCACGCCTCATGCACTTCATTTAAATTTTTTCTCCATCCTTATTCTTTGTATGTGTAACCATATGGAATTACAACCCCACGTCTCATGCACTTCATTTAAATTTTCTCCATCCTTATTCTTTGTATCTGTAACCATATGAAATTACAACCCCTTTAATATAAAATGTAAACGCATGCTTTGAGCCCCAATTTTCATATAAAAAAAAAGCTCTAGGCATTAAGCAAAAGCTTTGGGATTGCAAGATGGATATATGGTTTTGGGATTCCTTTCAATGTAGTAAATTACAACAGTTTCGGGCCAATGATTGAAACTATCAAGCAATTTGGTCCCGATTTAAAATTAAAACCACTAAGGTATTATATGGTGTAAGTTCCTTATCTTAAAAAAGAAATGAATCACGTTAATAAATTGATAAAGAAAGATAAATAGTATAGGGAAAAGAAAGATAGAATGTTATTTTTGAAACGTTGAATGTTATTTTTTATGATTTTTGGAATATTGAATGTCGTTCTATTTTTTATTTTTTAATTTTTGAAATTTTAAGAATATTTGTTTTATGTTGAAAACTTCTCCTATATTAATATTTTGGTTATCTTCAACAACTTGCGCCTCACTTCGGTGAGGCGCGCACCTCTCCTTGCGCCTCATGCTTAAGCCCTAGGCAACCTTAGCGCCTCAATGCGCCTATAGCTTTTTAAAACACTGGCAAGGTGAAGCTTCACATATCTATGTTAGTTACATTGATAAGAGTTTGGGAGTTTGAATTGGGTACTTAATAGTTAAAGTTGCCAATTCTGGAAATAGTAATAGGGGAGTGATATGTATAAAGTACTTAATTAACACTGATGCCCGTCACATCAGATGATGCAATGGTATGTGTTAGGAAACAAATCATTTTCCAGTTGCAAGCATTTTTATGTAATGATGCCACATTTCCTCCTAAAGACTATGCACATTAAATAATAGCATTGCTATTATTATTATTATTATTATTATTATTATTATTATTATTATTATTCTTAACAGTTATTTAGTGTATCTCATGATTGGAGAAATATTACAGGAAATTTATTTGTTCTGTTTGGGTGCTGAATTGTTAAGAGTTCTATTATATCTTTGACTCCAATTTCACCTTTTCAGGAGAATCTGAGAAATAGTCTGGATCATTGTAGATAAAATCATTTACTTCTTAATCTACTGCACATAAAAGTGTTCTTTATTTTCCCTTCTAGATACTAGTTGATATTTGTCATTGTAAATTCTCTCTCTCTCTCTCTCTCTCTCTCTCTCTCTCTCTCTCTCTCTCATTTACCTAATGAGCAAAGAAAAAATAAAATCATTGACAGCATAATCAAGCTTGTTATGTTTAGCAGTCAATGGATGCAGATGATGGAGAGCAACTCTCAGGCATTCATCGTCAGGATTTGATTGGCATGATAAGGAATGCAGAGAAAAGTAGGATTTATTTAATTTATTTTAATTATGAACTTTTGCACTGTTTTCAGTTTCCTTTTTTGGTTCAATTTGTGGAGGTGTATTAACTGTATTTTACTTTCTTTTGTGGCATCATAGATATACTTCTTCTCAACCAAGCTCGAGTTAGTGCACTTGAAGATCTTGAAATGATTCTCAATGAGAAGCAGACTTTACAAGGAGAAATCAACATTTTAGAGATGAAACTGGCAGAAACTGATGCCCGGGTCAAAGTTGCTGCCCAACAAAAGATACATGTGGAACTTATGGAAGACCAGTTGGAGAAGCTACAAAGTGAACTATCTACAAGGGGTGGCATGGGTGCAGGCAAGCAAGACGTGCATGAAGTAGTCCCTCTGTTGCATAATAATAGTGTTCATTCCCTCCATGAGGAGCTTAGTTCATTGAGGAAAGAAAATATGTCCCTGAAGGATGATTTAGAAGCACTGAAAGCAGAGTTTGGTGATGTTAAGGGAACTGATGAACGTGTTCTAATTCTGGAGGAAGAACGTTCATCCTTGGAATCTGCTCTGAAAGAGTTGGAGCTTAAACTTGCTGTCTCTCAGGAAGATGTTTCAAAACTTTCTACTTTGAAGTTTGAATGCAAGAACTTGTGGGAAAAGGTAGAGCACTTGCAGGCATTGCTAGATAAGGCAACCGAACAGGCAGATCAAGCTATTTCAGCGTTACAGCAAAACCAGGAGCTCCGGAAGAAGGTTGATAGGTTGGAAGGATCTCTTGAAGAAGCTAATGTCTATAAATCATCATCAGAGAAATTGCAACAATATAATGAACTAATGCAGCAGAAGATAAAGCTTCTGGAAGAGCGCCTTCAAAGGTCTGATGAGGAGATACATTCTTGTGTTGAGCTATATCAAGAATCTGTGAAAGAGTTTCAAGACACACTCAATAGTTTGAAAGAAGAAAGCAAGAGAAGAGCAGTGGATGAACCTGTGGATCATATGCCTTGGGACTTCTGGAGCCGTTTATTGCTTATGATTGATGGTTGGTTTCTTGAGAAGAAAATCTCAACTAACGATGCAAAGCTGTTGAGGGAAATGGTGTGGAAGAGAGATGGAAGTATTTGCGATGCATACATGGCGTGCAAAGAGAAGAATGAGCATGAAGCTATTGCTACATTTCTGAGACTGACATTATCATCAACACGGTATTAGTTTGTAAGAAGTGAACTGTAACTCATATATACTATTCTTTAACGTGTGCCTCTTGTTGATCTTTAGTGCAGGATTGCATGTCATTCATATTGCAGCAGAGATGGCCCCAGCTGCTAAGGTGAGCTCAGAAGTTCTGTGATTTTGGTTTTCTTCGTACTATTCCCATGGACTTATATGAGTGGGTGGTGTTTTCTTTATTTTGTTTTATTGTAAGATTGCAAATTGCTTGTTAGTTGTTGGGGGTGTCTAAGCTGTGTGTGTATAGTGGGCACTGTCAGATTTACCAATATTATTTATAAATATTTCTTTGATATTTAAGCTAGGAGAGCAGCTGGAGTAGCTCTTTTATGTTTAGCATTTGGAATGCATCATTAGAAACTGGACACATGTTCATTATATTAACAAATTATCAACTCAATCCAATCAACATCTATAAAATAAAAGTAGAATGGTCAAGCAATAGGAGAAAAAAACAAGGCGAATAAAGAAACTGGGGTTAGCTATGTTCTATTATGCATGGACACGGGACATGACACGGACATGCAAATAAGAAAATTTTCAAAAAATGGGGGACACGACATACTGGGGATACGCTCAATATATATAATTATATTTATTTATTTATTATATGTCTAAAATAAAAATAAAAATAAAAAATCATTGGAAGGTAATTAAAAAATGCAGAATAACACTAACCAAAATTAAAAAAAAAACATTTCATCACTTTAACATCAAATATCATTCACAAATGACATAACAATCAATTGCATTTCATCAGTATGTAACATATGTCATTCCAATGTACCAACCATCGTCGGTTACAAAATCCATAAAAACCACAAGGATACCCAACAAACTGTTCAGGTTCAACAAACAAGGGTACCCAAAAAAATAGATAAAAGAAAAAGCGGGCTACTCAGAAAAAAGAAAAAAAGAAAAAAAAAAAAAAAAAAAGCAAAACGAAAACAGAGAAAGAAAAAAGAGAAGAATAACAAACAACAAACACAGAAAAGAGAAAAGAAAAATGAACAACGAAGAAGACAAAGGAAGAATGAAGAACCGAAGAAAGGAATCAAAGAAAAGAAGAAGAATATACCTCAGAAGGTCTTCTGATGTAGGACAAGTAAGGATTACTTTCCCACAAGTAGTGAGCTCGGGATAAGTATACTAGCAGCAGCAACAATAGACTTATAGGCCTGGATTTAGTGGAGTGTTGTAGCCACAAAATTATTAAAAATATATGAGTTTAAGGGTTTGTAAAAGGGTAGGGTTTTAGGAATAAAAACACAAGTGTTTTGAGGTTGTTGGGTGGCTGTTCTAAGCACTATAAATAGTGACGTGTACAATAACCTTGCTGGGTAGAAGAAGAAGAAGAGGAAGAAAAAGAAGAAGAAGAAGAAGAGAGGGAGAGAGAGAGACAAATGCTTCACCTTCATAAGGGATAGGCCAATCACACAAATACAATCTCAAATTTTTATAATATTGGCTGTTCTACTTAATCATTGAGATTACACATATACTTATAGGCTAAAGACTCTCCTAATTCTATAAGGACTATAACTCAAATTTAGAAATTAAAAATATAATTTGCAACTATTAATATTTTAGACCAACTATGACTTCTAATTCTACTTCAATTATAATAGGAAACTTTAATAACTTCCAATTCTACTTCAATCATAATAGAAAACTTTAATGACTTTTAATTCTACTTCAATATCAAAATAGGAAGCTTGGACTTTTGGCCACTAAGATTATTTTAGACATAATAAAACCTATATATAATAACCAATTTAATAACTTAACCTAAAAATAAAATCCATGGGCAACCCTATAATCCATGTCCAACAATTATTGAAATTACCATTATATTCATAATTACTAAACCTGCTATAATGACATGAAAACTCAAAATTATTCCAAATCTTTAATTCTTGATGCCCTAAAATGTTCTTTATGTGAAATTCTAGATTTGTTCTTTTTTTTTTTCTTTCCACGATCTTCATCACCTTCGATCCACCTCTTTAAACAAGTTCAAGGCCTTCAATCCACCTCTTTCTAAGTTAGGGTTTCAATCTAGCTATCTGTTTCTCAAGTTTTATCTTTTTAAATTTTTTACCCCATTTACAAGTTTTAAAAATTACATTTTGGCTCCGCAAGTGTCCCAAACGTATTACAGAGTGTCCAAAACGTGTCTTTGTGATCCAAGCATGTCCGGATGGTAAAATTCAAAACAAAAAGGGGACACGTCTTGTAGAGTGTTTGGCATGTGTCCACTGCATGTCTGACGCGTGTCCGTGTTCGACACGTGTCCAACACATGTACATTGCCTCCAGAGACGTGTTAATGCTTCATAGGCTATATATATAATATATTATTATTATTATTGGGCCCATTTCATTATAGCTTAAGGTTCTGGGACAATTGGTAACTTAACATGGTATTAGATCTCTGGTTTGAGGTCTTGTGTTCTAGTCTCTCCTTTTGCGTTCGGTTCCCATTTGCATTCTTTCTTCTCTTGATGTGTGGATATTTCCATCTCCACGCGCAACACACGATTACATGTGGGGGAGGATGCTAGATTGCTTGATATACATTGTTGGGCCCAATTCCTAACAGTTAAAGCTTTTGAGACAGTTGGTGACTTAGAGTTTGTTTGCATGAACTAAAAAGTGCACTTATTTATGTTTTTATTTTTTTTGGGTCACATCATCTCTCTATTCTTTTGCATAGCTTTCGTAAAGAGTCAAAAAGTGCACTTATTTAAATCATTCCAAATAACCCCTTAATAGGCTAAACCCTAGGACAGCATGTAGGGTGAAAAGCTGTAGAGTTGTTTCTCATCAATGGATAAAATCTGCCAGAAAAAAGAAATAGTTGATTAGAATAACTACTAGAAACTATTTATAATGCTTTTATGAATAAATTGTTAGAATATTACCTTATTTCCTTATTTAGATTAGATTTTGATTTGTTGATTGATTGATTGTGATTCTTTAATCAGTCAATCAATCAATCAATCAATATAGAAGGTGATTCCTTAATCAGTGCCTTGGGGCTTCTTTTTGTAACAGTTGATTAATTAATATAAAAGGTGATGATATCATAATCATCACCTAAGCTTTGTATTATCCTAAATTACATGGTATCAGAGCCAAAACCCTAAAAACCGTCACCCACACAGTCGCTGCCACCAACCGGCCATCACCTATCACCACCCATCCTCCATCGCTGGTCCTTGAGTCTCTGTCGGAACTAGCCAAGGTCTCGCAGAGCTGTTTCGGCTTTAGCCGAAGGCCCCTCTGGCCTGATTGACCCTTATGAGGGTTGTCCTAGCCTCTTTTTGTGTATTTCGGTTCTTGTGGATGAGTGTTTGAGAGCTGCCCATCAGTTGTCCCAAGTTTCTTTCCCTCTACTTTCTTGAACACAGTTCAACACTTGTTTTGATTGTAGGTTCGTTTTCCCATATTTGATTTATTTTTTGGGTCTATAGATGACCCATTAACATGATTGTTATGCTCCCATAGTGGTCTGTATTTGATTTTACTTGTTTCAGCCCATTCCATTCCTCTTTCTATTCTTGTGATTTGTGTAAGGTTTTTTTGGGTTGAAATTGTAGAGTTCTTATAGCTGACCTAACTAGTGAATCCACCACTACTTCTTATCCATCTAAAGGGGAGAGCTATAGTCCAGTTATGACTACTACATCTGAGAACCTAAACCCTAGCCTCAAAACACCACCGCTCTATTTAATGGTCAGAATTACATTTCATGGTCTTAGTGTCTGACACTTTTTCTGAAGAGTATGGGGAATATGGGATATGTTAATGGGAGAGTTTAAGCACCAGGTATTATGGATCCTGGCTATATGATCAATGGGAGATTATCAACTCTTTAATCATGGGGTGGCTCATTCATTCCATGGTTCCTGAGATTGGTAAAGGCTACTTATCCATAGATACTGCCCAGGATATTTAGGAAGCAGTCGTTGCTACATATTCTCGAAAAGGAAATTTTTCTATCTTTTGAGCTGTGCCGGTCTATTGAGTGCTCAGTACAGGGGGAGCAGACAGTTCTCCAGTATTACACATTTCTGACTAATGGTTGGAAACACCTAGATCATCTCCTGGATTACAAGCTTGTCTGTATAGTTGACTCAATTGGTTACCAGAAGTTTCTTGCACAAGAGAGGGTTTTCAAGTTTCTGGAAGGCCTCAATATGGAGTTTGATTCGGTCCGAAGTCGTGTCCTTGGCATGGATGTTCTTCCATCTATTCAAGAGGCATTTGCATATGTACAGAATGAAGAGAGTCGTCATTCTGCTATGTTACCACCGGCTATTGGAGACCGTTCAACATTACTTTCTACTCCTTGAGATGGGGCTGGTTTGTCACTACCTCTTTCCCGTCATTCAAGGAAGGATACTGTGTTTTGTGATAACTGCTGCAAGCCGTGGTATACTCGTGAAACGTGTTGGAAGCTTCATGGGGCTCAATTAGGGAGTCGGGGTGATCGGTCTGGTACTAGAGGCGGTTGATCAGGCCAATCTAGAGGACGTGGTTCTAATCCACAGGCAATCAGTCTAGTGCTGTTGACACCCTTGATTCTACTTCCGCTTCAGTTGGTCCGACTTCTGATAGTTTATCTAGCATGACTTCTCTTGAGCTTGAGGATGTTCTGCGTTATTTGTTGGCCCGCCGGTCTTCTACTGCTCCCAATGCATCTTTCTCGTCGTTTGCTCGCTCAGGTAACTTAGTGTCTTCTCCTAATGCTTTTCTAGCCCATAAGTCTTTGCCATGGATTATTGAGTCTGGTGTTTCAGATCATATATCTGGGTCTTTTGACCTTTTCTCAGAATATAAGCCCTCTTCAGGTCAAAACAAAGTTAGGATTGCAGATGGTACTATTTCTTCTATCTCTGGGAAATGTTTAATTCATGTCACTCCTACCTCACCTCTGTCTTCAGTGCTCCATGTTCCTAATTTTTCTGTTAATCTTCTATCCTTGAGTTGTATTGTATTACTAAGGATTTGAACTGTAATGTGACATTTTTTCCTGATCATTGTCTTTTTCATGACCTTGTCACGAGGATGATTGGCAGTGGTAGTGCAAAAAATGATCTCTATTTGTTGGATCAGCCAAACAAGCTTGCTCATCATTCCATCTAGTTCCTAACCACCAAGGAGGATTTATAGCTGTGGCATTGGCGTCTTGGGCATCCTTCTTTTCATTTACGTAGACATTTATTTCTGTCTGTTTTTACAAACAATAATGTGTCTGAGTTTCTTTGTGAGTCTTGTCAACTTGGCAAATAATACTGAGCTTCTTTTGCTCCTAGTCTTAACAAAAGTTTAGCTCCTTTTTTCTTTAATACATTTTGATGTGTGGGATCTATCTCGTGTTCTGTCTTTAAAAGGCCATAGATGGTTTGTGTAAGTTTAGAGAAGAAAAGAGATTAGGGTATGATTGTGATATCATTCTGTTTTATATTGATGAAAATTAATAATTACAAGGGAGCCCTAAGGCATAGAACAATTACAATAGAGTAATAGCCCAACTAATATATATTATTCTAACACTTCCCCTTAAGCTGGTACGAAGATATCTCTCATGCCCAGCTTGCCTAGGATGTCAAGCAATGGCTTACTCTCAACTCCCTTGGTGAGGATGTCAGTGAGTTGTTCACCAAACTGCACAAATGGAATATATATTTTGCCACTAGTGAGTTTCTCCTTAATGAAGTGGTGATCAATCTCAACATGCTTTGTCCTGTCATGTTCAAATCGATTGTGAGCGATGTTGATGGCGGCATTATTATCATAGTATAACTGCATGGAGTCCGTTTGATCAATACCTAGATCACTCAACAATAACTTGATCCATAAGAGCTCACACACCCCTTGTGCCATAGCTCTAAACTCAGCTTCTACACTTAAGCTGGCAACCACATTCTGTTTCTTACTCCTCCAAGTAATTAGGTTGCCTCCAACAAAGGTGCAATACCCCGAAGTCAATCTCCTATCCGTTACTGATCTAGCCCAGTCAACATCTATATAGGCTTTCACACGAAGATGATCATGTTTTGAAAAATAAAGATCCTTACTAGGAGCAGACTTCAAGTACCTCAAAATTCTTATGACAGCCTCAAAGTGAATCTGATGAGGAGCATGCATAAATTGGCTAATCATACTGACAGCAACAACAATATTAGGACAGGAGTAAGATAGGTAGATGAGCTTACCCACTAAATGCTGATAGTTCCCCCTATCAACAACTTCTCCTCCTTCATCATCCCCCAATTTTTGATTGAGTTCCATTAGAGTGTCATAGGCCTTGCTGCCAAGCATCCCAGTTTCCTTCAATAGGTCAAGCATATATTTCCTTTGTGAGATACATGTCCCATCCTTGGAGCGAGCAACTTCAATTTCCATAAAATACTTCAAGCTCCCCAAGTCTTTGATTTCAAACTCACTTGTTAAATATTTCTTCAACAGAGGTATTTCCTTACTATTATCACATGTAAGAACAATTTCATCCACATAAACGATGAGCGCTGTAGTCTTACCACATGAGGAATGTTTCACAAACAAGGTGTGATTTGTCTAACTCTGTTTGAAGCGATATTTAAGTATAGCCTGAGTGAATCTCTCAAACCGAGCCCTTGGAGACTGGTTGAGACCATATAATGATTTCCGAAGCCGACATACTTTAACCTCTGTCTGATGATTCTCAAAATCAGGAGGAATGTCCATATATACCTCTTCTTCGAGGTCACCATGGAGAAAGGCATTTTTTACATCAAACTGATGAAGTAGCCAATCTAGATTAGCTGCTACATAGATAAGTACTCTGATTGAATTCATCTTAGCCACGAGTGCAAAGGTCTCCTGATAGTCAACGTGATATGTCTGAGTGAACCCTTTTGCCACAAGTCTACCCTTGTAACGCTCAATAGAACCATCCGCTTTGTGTTTCACAGTATACACTCATTTGTATCCCACAGGTCGTTTTGCCCTTGGGTAACTTAGTCAATTTCCAAGTGCCATTCTTTCTAAGTGCATTCATTTCCTCAATCATGGCAAGTTTCCACTCAGAGGTAGCAAGAGCATCCTGAAAATGATTAGGAATGCTAATAGAGAAAATATTTGACACAAAAGCTCTATATAAGGACGACAAATGAGAGTAGAACACAAAATTTGAGAAAGAATGCTGAGTATAGGATCTCACACCATTTTTCTTGGCAATAGAAACATCAAGATCAATAAGAGTATCAAGATCAGTGGACTCAAGAGATTCAAAGTTACTTGGACTCTTATCAGAAGCAGAAGATGGTAGTGGGTGAGCAGAAATGGTCTCTTGTATCCAGTTAACTTTTTGTCTGTCTTTGCCCTTGACATAAACTTGTCCTTCCCTATCCTTGGTGACATTGGGTTTTGTAGTCCCAGTAAGAGGTGGTGGTGCAAGAACAACTGGTTGCACCATAGGAATCACAGGAATCACTTCACACTAAGGCTCCCCTGAAGGGAGGACTGTGACACCGGAGAGGACAAGAAATAGGATTGAGACTCAAAAAAGGTGACATTCATGGATACAAACCACTTACGAGAAGGAGGGTGATAACACTTATACCTCTTTTGAGTAGGAGAGTACCCAAGGAAAATACATTTGAGGGAGCGAGGGTCCAACTTACCACGAGTAAGAGAGTGGTTGTGGACAAAACAGACATAGTCAAATATTTTGGAAGGAATAGAAAATAAGGACTCAGAACCTAGGAGGACTTGAAGGGGAGTTTGTTTTTGCAAGACCTAGGTAGGAAGACGATTAATAAGATGGGCAACAGTGAGAACAGTGTCGCCCCAGTAGGACGGAGGAAGACTCGTAGAAAAACACATGTACCGTGCCATGTCAAGAAGATGACGATTCTTGCGTTCCGCCACCCCATTTTGTTGAAGGGTATTGGTGCAAGAAGTCTGATGGATAATGCCATGGGCAGAAAAATATTGCCCTAACCCAGAATCTATGTATTCCCCTCCATTATCAAAATGAAAGATTTTGACAGTGGCCCCAAATTGAGTACAAATCATCTTATGAAAATTGCGGAACACTGAGAAAACCTCACTCTTGTCTTTCATGAGATACACCCAAGTAGTACGAGAAAAATCATCAATGAATGTAACAAACCATTGATGACCTTTCATAGACATAACACGAGAGACATTAGAATGGATTAATGAAAAATGAACTAAACTTTTATTAAAACTAGGAGAAAAGAAGCTTTGTGTTGTTTTTCAAGTTGATAAGACTCACAAAAAAAGACACATTATTGTTTGCAAAAATAGATAGAAATAAATGCTTAAGTAAATAAAAAGAAGGATGCCCAAGACGCCGATGCCACAATCATAAATCCTCTTTGATAGTAGGACTCATGGTGGAAGAATGAGCAAGCTTGTCTGGTTGATCCAAGAAGTAGGGACCATTTTCCGCACTACGACTGCCAATCGTCCTCCTTGTGACAAGGTCCTGAAAAAGACAATGATCAGGAAAAAAAAGTCACACTATAATTCAAATCCTTTTTAATACGACTCAAGGATAACAGGTTAATAGAAAAATTAGGAACATGGAGAATAAAAGATAGAGGTATGGTAAGAGTGACATGGACTATACCTTTCCCAGAAATAGAAGAAACAATACCATCTACAATCCTAACTTTGTTCTGACCTAAAGAAGGCTTATAGGCAGAGAAAATGTCAGAGGACCCTGACATATGATCTGAGGCACTAGAATCAATAATCCAGGGCAAAGACTTATGAGAAAGAAAAGCACGAGGAGAAGAGGCTAAGTTACCTGAGCAGGCAAACGACGAGGAAGATGTACTGAGAGTAGTAGAAGACCGGCGGTCCAACAAGTGTCGCAGAACATCCTCAAGCTCATGAGTAGTCATGCCAGAGTGGCCATCAAAAGCCTGGTCAATAGAAGTGGAAGTAGAATCAAGTGTATCAACAGCACTAGACTGATGAGCCCATGGATGAGAGCCACATCCTCTAGAATGGCTTGACCGACCTCTTCTAGAACCAGACCGATCACCTCGACTCCCGAATAGAGTCCCATGAAGCTTCCAACACATCTCACTCGCATGCCGCGGCTTGCGATAGTAATCGTAGAATACAGACTCCTTAGCGGCAGACGGAGGGATGAGAGTCAAGCTGAGGTCATCTCTAGGGGTAGACAGTAATATTGAGCAGTCAGTAGAGATAGGTGACATCATAACAGACCGGCGACTCTCATCATTTTGTATGTAGGCGAATGCCTTCTGGAGTGAAAGAAGAGTGTCCATACCCAGAACTCGACTTCAAACCGGATCATACTCCACATTGAGACTTGCCAGAAACTTGAAGACTCGTTCTTGTGCAATGAACTTCCTGTATCCGACTGAATCAGTAGTACAAACAGGCTTATAGTCTTGCAGGTGATCAAGGCGTTTCCAACCATTGGTGAGGAAGGTGAAGTACTGGAGAACAGTCTGCTCCTCCTGAACAGAGCTCTCAATAGAGTGGCGCAACTCAAATGCCTGTGAGAAATTCCCTTTGCAAGAATAGATGGTAGCCACAACATCCCAAATATCCTGGGTAGACTTCATAGACAAGTAGCCCTCACCAATTTCTGGTACCATCGAATGAATAAGCCAACTCATAATCAAAGAGTTGGTAATCTCCCATTGGTCATAACCCGGGTTAGTGGTGCTGGGTGCTTGTATCCTGCCATCAACATACCACATCTTCCCTCTGCTCTTCAAAAACATAGTCAAACTCTGCGACCACGCTAGATAGTTCTGACTATTAAATAGAGAGGTGGTGATTTTCTGACTAGGGTTGGGGTTATCAGTCATAGTAGTAGGTATAATGGAACTCTCACTCTGAGGTGTCTAAGAAGTAGATACACTGGTGGAATCTGCCATGGATACTGTATGACTGAACCCTCAACAAAACTAGTGCCAATCACAAACCCAGAAGGTGGAGGAATACAAGCACAATAGCAACTAGAAAAACATAAAAAAATAAGAATCTTGTTTTTTTTGTTTTTTTTTGGTTTTAAGGTCAATGCTTTTTAAAGAATGTTTAAGGAACAAACATTACAGACGGAAGACGAAGTCCAACAGAGGTAGAGGGCCGAGGAGGAGCGCCCGATAAGGACCAAGGAGGGCAGAGGGGTTGCTAATAGGGGCCAAGAAAGCCAAAGGGATTTTCAACAGGCCCCTAGAAGGCTGGAGGGACTGCTGATAGACCCCTAGAAGGGCCGAGAGATCGCCGTCTGAGCCTAAGAGGCTGTCAGGGAGCCCAGGAGGAGGGCCGAAGACTTGTACAAGGGGGTCGAAGCTTTGGGTTGACTGTGGGTGGCTGGGTGAGAGGCCGACTGGACTGTAGGAGAGAAAGGATTGCCGACGACTGTATCTGAGATAGGGATTGCTGGCAAAAGAGGAGAAGAGCAATGGAGGGATGGCCTAGGGTTTTGGCTTTGATACCATGTAAGTTTAGAGAAGAAAAGAGATTAAGGTATGATTGTGATATCATTCTCTTTTATATTAATGAAGATTAATAATTACAAGGGAGCCCTAAGGCAAAAAATAATTACAATAGAATAATAACCCAACTAATAGATATTATTCTAACAATTTATTACCTTTATCAATGATTTTTCTTGTACTACTTGGGTGTATCTCATGAAAGAAAAAAGTGAGGTTTTCTGTGTTTCAAAATTTTCATAAAATGATTTGTACTCAGTTTGGGGCAATTGTCAAAATCTTGCGTTCTGATAATGAGGGTGAATACATTGATTCGGGGTTAGAGAGTTATTATGGCATTATACATCAGACATCTTGCACCAATATCCCTCAACAAAATGGGGTTGCAGAGCGCAAGAATCGTCGTCTTCTTGATATGGCTCGCTGCATATGTTTTTCTATGAGTCCTATTGGAGCGAGGCCGTTCTCACCGCAACCTATCTCATTAATTGTCTTCCTACTTAGGTTTTACAAAAACCAGCTCCACTTCAAGTTGACCAAAAATAAGATTTTTCTTCCCGTTTTTAACTTTTCTTCAAGTCATCTTTCAGATTTTATAACTTTCTTGATTCTCAACGGTTTTACTTCATTCTTTCGCTAATCTATTCACCTTGCTTCTTACTTCGTCCTACGCTACCTCGCCTTCTCACTCCTTCCCGTAATGGTGGTTTCAGCATGAAGAAAGTTGCCTAAAGGCCGACTTCTAAAATTCCAAAAACTTACCTCATTTGTTTTTTCTTCTCCTCCTTCTAGCTTTCTTCTTCTTCTCTTTCTTTACTTATAACATGTTGTGGAGCGTGGTTCTAGGTGGTAACAGACCTAGCGATGTTGGTGGTGGCAATTCGGCGATGGCGGTGGAGCTCGCGATGATGGTGGTCGTTGAGCTTGATGGTAGTGGTCATGGAACTTGATTGTGAAGGAGGTGGTTTTGGTGTTGAAAGGTGGTGGTGATGGTGATGCTCACAGAGGTGGCAATGGAGTTCAGTGGGGGTGAAGTTGGTGGTTCAGTGGTGGTGTTGATGAAGAGATGTATATATATATGAATATGTATAATATATAGCAGACAGATAAATATTTAATAGAGAGAGGGAAAGATACTGAGAGAGAGTCGAGAAAGAGTTGTGGGAGATGTTGAGGATATGGGATGATGATGCATATGGATATACATATGTATATATTATATAAATAGATAGCTAGGTAGACATATATAGGGAGAGGATGAGAGACAGAGAGGTAAGGGAGGAGAGGGCGTGGGGTGTTAGCATTATTAGAATTATTTACCTTTTCTTTATTCAGTAATTAGTCGGAGCTTAGTTGTAGTATTTCCTTTCTTACCTAAAAGGCTTCTTTTGTAAGCTTCCTATTTTTCTAATATAAAAGGGTGTGATAATCTAATCACTTCCTAAGTTTGATTTCTCCTAAAATAAACATTGTATTAGAGCCTTGAGGCTCCTATCTCACCACAATACCTCCGGCAGCCACCCACCACCACTCTAACAGCCACCAATCCTCCTCCAAGCCTTCTTAAGCCGATGTATACCATGAAACACAAGGCAGATGGTTCGATTGAGCATTATAAAGCTCGGCTTGTGGCAAGGGGTTTTACTCAAACCTATGGAGTTTACTATGAAGAGACATTTGCTCCAGTTGCAAAAATGAATTCAGTTCGGATCTTCTTTCTCTTGTAGCTAATCTTGATTGGCCACTTCACTAGTTTGATGGGAAGAATGCTTTCCTACATGGTGATCTAGAAGAGAAGCTGTACATGGACATTCCTCCGGGCTTTGAAGATCTTCAGATAGAGGGTAAGGTGTGTAGGCTCCGAAAATCATTGTATGGTCTCAAATAGTCCCCTAGAACTTGGTTTTAGAGATTTACACGTGCAATGCATAAATATGGCTTCAAACAGAGTCAAGCTGATCACACTTTATTTGTCAAACATTCCTCACATGGTAACATTATAGCTCTCATTGTATATGTGGATGATATAGTGCTTATAGGTGATGATGTTGAGGAAGTTCCTCGGTTGAAGAAGTATTTGGCAAGTGAGTTTGAAATAAAAGACTTGGGGAACCTGAAGTATTTCCTGGGTATTGAGGTTGCCCGGTCTAAGGATGGGATATTCATTTGTCAAAGGAAATATATTCGTTACCTATTGAAGGAAATTGAGATGCTTGGAAGTAAAGCTTGTGATACACCATTAGAGCCAAATCAAAAACTTCGTGATGATAGTGGGGGAGCTATTGTTGACCGGCGGAGATATCAGAAACTTGTGGGAAAGCTCATTTATTTATCTCATTCTCGTCTCGATGTTGCTATTGCTGTTTCTGTTAGTATAGTTAGCCAATTCATGCATGCTCCTCATGAGGCACAATTGGATGTTGTTATGCAAATCCTTAGGTACTTGAAATCTTCGCCTGGAAAGAGTCTGTACTTTTCCAAGCATGATCATCTTAGGGTGGAAACTTATACAGATGCTTATTAGGCAAGATCAGTAATTGATAGAAGATCCACATCGGAATATTGTACCTTTGTTGGGGGCAATCTGGTTAACCTGTTGGAGCAAGAAACAAAATGTGGTAGCAAGATCTAGTGTAGAGGTAGAGTTTAGACTTATGGCACAAGGTGTGTGTACTCTTGTGGATTAAGTTGCTATTGAGTGGTTTGGGAATTGATCATACGGACTCCATGCGACTATATTGTGATAACAAGGCTGCTATCAACATAGCTCATAATCCCGTTCAACATGACCGGATGAAACACGTTGAGATTGATCGTCACTTCATTAAGGAGAGACTCACTAGTGGCGCCATATGTACTCCTTTCGGGAAGTCTGGCGAACAATTAACAGATATTCTCACTGAGGGAGTTGGGAGTAAATCATTCCGTGATATTCTTGGCAAGCTGGGAATGAAAGATATTTTTGTACCAGCTTGAGGGGGAGTATTAGCATTATTAGAATTATTTACCTTTCCTTTATTCTGTAATTAGCTGGAGTTTAGTTGTAGTATTTCCTTTCTTGCCGAAAAGGCTTCTTTTGTAAGCTTCCTATTTTTCTAATATAAAAGAGTGTGATAACCTAATCAGTCCCTAAGTTTGATTTCTCGGAAATAAACATAGGGCTCTCTAAGCGAGGAACGTGGGGAAGGGGAAACTTGGGGAGAAAGATGGGATTTTTGGTATAGAAAATGCAATGTCTTAGTGTAATTCGATTTGAAAAATTTGAGAAAAAGTATAATAAAAATATCAAAATGTTCATAAAATAATATTGGATAATAATATAAAATTAAAAATATTTTTTTTAATAAATTTTTAGTATGAAAATTATACAGACTATTAAATTCAAAATAATGTTGATAATTATACACAAATTTTGAAAAATATATTATTTTTATTATATAAAAATACGGGGTTTCACAAGGATGATTTTACGGACGTCTAGTGTTATGGTCCATGTGGGATTATGGTTTGGCAACTTCACCTGCCAATGGCAGCTGATGTTACCATCTCGCAATCTTCTTATCGACACTATTTAGTTTGCATCTTCACCATCCTACATAGTTGCGAAGTTGAAAGACAACCCTTAGGTGATGAGAGTTTGCTGATACTTTTTATTGTGTACTGTTGCTTTCTTTGTTACAATGGTTGTATGTGGAGTGATTTAATCAGCTTTGTCATTTCTTCATCTTTCATGCTGACCTTCTTTAAGGTAGGTATTGGAGTGGAGTCTATGCATACAAAAAAGGATTCCTCATATTTTAAGTGTTGTGATATATTTATTTCCTGGTGAAGTTTCCATGGTTTAATTTCGTATTTTCTTAAAAGGTTGCTTAAAGGTTATTACTTCTTGTGATTATAGGTGGGCGGTTTAGGGGATGTCGTGACTGGTCTTGGTAAAGCATTACAGAAGAGAGGACATCTTGTTGAAATTGTTCTTCCTAAGTATGATTGCATGCAATATGAATGTATTCGTGACTTAAGGGTATGTCCATTGTTTGAAAACATGATCATCATATTTTTAAGGAACTGATATTCATGGAACTTTGTAATTACCCAATTGCTTAACATGTTTAGGCCCTGGATGTGGTAGTAGAGTCATACTTTGATGGTCACCTTTTCAAAAATAAGGTCTGGGTTGGCACTGTTGAAGGTAAGACGATATTTCACTTGTATACACACACACACACACACATATGCATGTTTGTGCACATTTCAGTTTTTGATTTTATTATAAATTGATTTTTGCAGGCCTTCCTGTCTATTTTATTGAGCCTCATCATCCTGGTAATTTTTTTTGGAGGGGAGAGGTTTATGGGGAGCATGATGACTTTAAACGTTTCTCATTCTTTAGCAGGGCAGCCCTTGAGTTGCTTTTTCAAGCTGGCAAGAAACCAGACATAATTCATTGCCATGATTGGCAGACAGCTTTTGTTGTATGGATGATTACATATTATTCTACTCTTTTCTTTCTTTAATGCATGATGACACTCATTTTTTTTCAATTCAACTAAAATATTTTACTGTCTTTTTAGGCACCCCTTTATTGGGATCTATATGTTCCAAAAGGATTAAATTCAGCTAGAATATGCTTTACGTGTCACAATTTTGAATACCAAGGGAGTGCTCCTGCTTCAGAATTGGCATCCTGTGGTCTTGATGTTCACCAGCTAAATAGACCAGATAGGATGCAAGACAACTCGGCACATGACAGGATCAATCCTGTTAAGGTAGATAGATTATTCCTCCATGATAACCAATTAACTGGTGGTTTTTCTCTACCTCTTCTTTTTTACACGTTCCTGTTGTCTTTTAGGGTGCAATTGTGTTCTCTAACATTGTGACAACAGTTTCACCAACCTATGCACAAGAGGTGCGGACTGCTGAGGTATGGAAATGTCCTGTAGTTGCACTTTACTATGTTTTATTGGGTTAATTACAATTTGCACCCCTGCACTTTCATCAAAATCTTACTCTAGTCCCTCTACTTTCAATTGTTATAGTCAATTCCTTATACTTTTAGTTAAGTTGCAATGTCACCCTTTCGTCCATTTGACATTAATTAGGTCGATAGAACTGTCATTTGAGCCATATGTAGCATTTTTCTCGCCTCATTGGCACCCGTACACTTCCTCAACATCTCACTTTAGTCCTAGCACTTTCACCAAAATCTCACTTTGGTCCCTCCACTTTTTAATTTCCGCCATCCTTGTAGCGGTAGATGGACGAAAGGGTGATATTGCAATTTTGACTTAAAGTGTAAGGGGTTGACTGTCACAATGGAAAGTGAAGGGATTAGAAGTGAAGGGGTACAAAGTGTAATTAAGCCTGTTCTGTTTTAAATTTATATAAGAATTTCTTTGTAGTTGCTTCTGTTTTCAGTCTTTAGCACTAGTAAGTGCTTTTTGATCGTCAACATCACCTCCAAGCAATTGATGAATGTAAATAATTCTTATAAATGTCTGCAAAGAAAATATTGAAGACAAAAGCGAAGAAAAATGCAAAAGAGTTACATGAGGACAAGGAGTCCACCAAAAGAAGACCAAACTAAAAATTACAAGTCACATACAACTCTTCATCTCTAGAAATTGAAAACGAAGGAACCTTCTTAAATGGAGATGACATTGAAGCCCAAAAAGAAACATCAAGTGTAATATGCGGTGGCCTAACTATGATTGGAAGACCCTGACCTTATGGGAATTTAGTAGCGTAATATGTCATTGTATGCTTGCAACAGTGGTGTATATTACTTGGAAAGAGAGGAATGCTCGCCTCCACCAGAATGACTACTGGGACAATAGAACTATACCCAAATGACGATGCCACAGATTAAGGAGATGGAGAGAAGAGCCAGTGGTGCACTGAAGAGCCAGAGTGGAGGACAACAATAATGTGGGAGAAATAGTATCCACGGAGTACAAGCCACCATGCGCTCTACCACTGTTAATTGTTTCCTTGTAGCCAGTTCCTGAAAGACACAATGAGTAGAAAAGAATGTCACTGAGCAGTTGAAAGAGGTAGTACAGCTACTCATAGTAAGTTGGTAGAAAAATTAGGAACATGAAGCACAAAAGAAAGAAAAAGTAAAGATGGGCAATGAACATAATCTTTGCTAGAGCCAGAAGATAAAGTGCCATCAGCCACTCTGACCTTATCCCATCCAGAACAAGGAGAATAAGAATAGAAAAGACTAGACGCACCTGTCATGTGGTTGGTAGCACCGGAATCAATAATCCAAGAAGGCGATGAGGATGTACTAAGGGCACTAGCATGAATACTTGTGTGAGCAAAATTGGAAGAAGCAGAAGTGGAAGGAACTGTGATAGATGGAGAATCAAGCCGAGCCATCAAACGCCTGAGAGTGTATAACTCATCATAGGAAAGAGTACTGGGCTTAACAAAGGTACTGGTAGCAATCTCAGACACATGCACTTGTGGACAAGCTGTACTACCATGGCCACGACCCCTAGTCGGACAACCATTCAATTTCCAACAATGCTCGCGATTATGTTGATCTTTCCCACAATAATCACACTTCAATCAATCTCGATCAACCAGGGGACCCTTACGAGCAAACGGAACTGAACTAGGCTTAAGATCACGGCTGGATGGAGCAAAAACCAAAGCAAAATGATCCTGAATAGGGGAATAAACCATAGCACTACGTCGACTTTCCTCTTGCTGAACAAGTGCATAGGCCTCGCGTAAGGTGGGGAAAGGAGAACAACCCGACACTTGAATGCGAATCTGATCATACTATAAATTAAGGCTAGCAAGGAAGTCATACACATGCTCTTTCTCCACAGTCTGTTGAAATAAAGTTGCATCCTTGGAATACACAGCCTAGAAACTCTGATAATAATCCAGTTCCTACTACAAGCTACTTAACTCAGCATAGTACACTGCAAGTGAGACCCTTCTGATCCAAACCCCAAAGCTTCTTTCTCAACTCATACGCCTATGCATCATTACCCTGTTGAGAGTACATCTGGGAGGCAGCGGTCCATATTTTATGAGTAGTATCTAGGAGAAGAAAAGACCGACTGATAGTGGGTTGCATAGAGTTAATGAGCCAAGTCATAACCAAAGCGTTCTCGAAAGCCCATTGATAGAGGGCTGTATTTTTTGAAAATTCCCTTGTTAGCGTGTCTATGTCGTATTCATGTCGTGTCACGTGTCCGTGTTTGTGCTTTTTAGCCTTTCCACCTAGCTTATGATAATCACTCACTGCTGCCTCCCCATCAATGATGACACAGGTCTCCAACTTCTCCTCCTCGGACCACCTGTGACTTCAAAAGGCATATTATGTGGTGTAGGGTTTGAGGGTGAACTTAGATTGGTTAATATTGTTTACTTGTCTTGTGTATTAAATCAAAAACTGTGCATGTTGAATGTTTTATGTGTCATGTCCAAGCACCAATTTTTTATCCTTGTTAGTTGAGCTCCAGTTTGATAATTGGAAGACAGTCAAATCCAACACCTAGACATGCGCCTAATGCCCTTTCCTGAGTTTTATACCGCAGATTTTAGATTTTTTGACATAATACATGCAAGTTCAAATTTGCTAAGATTAGTGGAGATTATTTCTTCTCATATGCCCCAAATTTGCCAAGATTTGTCAGATAATACCCTCTAAATTCATAAGTATTTGAAGCTTTACCTTCCAAACTGGACATTACATGAAAAATTGCAAAAACTTGGATTTTGACTAGTTAGTTGACCGAATTTTAATTCATCAAAATTTGGACAGAAAAAGATTGGCCAAAAAGTTGGAAAGTTTGGAATATTAAAAATATATATATATATATTGATTTAGAATTTGGGAAAATGGTTTTTCAATATTTTTATTATTTCAGTTCAAAAGTAGGCTAGATTTCTAATAATTCGGATGAAATTCAGAAAAAAGTTTGTCAAAAAATAAAACGAACTAAAATTCAGATTTTCAAACTTGGCCAAACCAAACCAAGCCAAGCCTTAAGTCCCATCAAATGGGGTCGGCTACATGAATCCTTCTTCTCCACGCGGCCCTATCAAAGGCCATTTCATTAGTCAAATTAAGTAGATTCATATCTCTATTTATAACACTAGTCAACGTTAATCTAGGCCTACCCCGTCCCCTAACACTACCATCTACCGTTACGGCATCGCATCTCTTCACTACTGCCTCTGTTGGTCTCCGTTGAATATGACCAAACCATCTCAAACGATTCTCTCTCAACTTATCTTCTATCGGTGCTACTCCTACCCATTCCCGAATACACTCATTCCTAATCCTGTCTTGTCTAGTCTTACCACACATCCACCTTAGCATCCTCATCTCAGCCACACTCATCTTATCTACATGTTGTTTCTTGGTTGCCCAACACTCTGTCCCATACAACATAGCCGGTCTAATAGCCGTTCTATAAAACTTACCTTTTAGTCTAGTGGGTATTCGTTTATCGCACAAAACCCCAGATGTACTTCTCCACTTACACCATCCCGCCTTAATCCTATGGGCTACATCTGCATCAATCTCTCCCGCTGTTGTGATAATCGACCCTAAATAACGAAAATGTTCACTCTTAGGCAGTTCTTGGTTCTCAATCTTCACTTCTCCTCTGCTTTCATTATTACTGTTACTAAATTTACACTCCATGTACTCTGTCTTAGTTCTGCTTATCCGGAATCCTTTAGCTTCAAGAGCTTTTCTCCAAATCTCTAGCTTTGTGTTAACTCCTTCTCTAGTCTCATCCACTAGCACAATATCGTCTGCAAAAAGCATGCACCATGGCACGTCATCCTGAATATTTATCGTCAACTCGTCCATAACTAAAGCAAAAAGATAAGGACTTAAGGTAGATCCTTGGTGTAACCCTACAGTGATAGGAAATTCATTTGTCTCTCCAGCTGGCGATCTAATAGTGGTCACCACCCCTTCATACATGTCCCTAATCACGTCAATGTAACCTTTTGTCACCCCTTTCTTCTCTAACACCCACCATATTATATCCCGGGGCACTCTATCATATGCTTTCTCAAGGTCAATAAACACCATATGAATGTCTCTTTTCTTTTCTTTATACTTTTCTATTACTCTCCTCAAAAGATAGATCGCTTCCATTGTTGACCTACCAGGCATAAACCCAAATTGATTCTCTGACACCTCTGTTATATCTCGCAATCGGCGTTCCATCACCCTCTCCCACACTTTCATTATATGACACATTAGCTTGATTCCTCTATAGTTGTTACAATTCTGGACATCACCTTTATTCTTATAGATTGGCACTAAAATACTCTTCCTCCACTCATCTGGCATGTTCCTAATCAACAAAATTTTGCTAAACAACTTAGTCAACCGAGCAACTCCCTTTTTGCCCAAACACTTCCAAGCTTCAATAGGGATATCATCAGGTCCTAAAGCCTTATTAGATTTCATCTTCTTAAGTGCAAACTCCACTTCAAAGTTCCTAATCCTGCGACAGAACCTATAGTCTTGGTTTATCGTATTATTGGCTATTTCTTCCCTTATTGTCGTACCTCCATGTTCCTCATTTAATAGTTTCTCAAAATAATTCTTCCATCTTTCCTTAATCTCATCATCCTTCACCAATACCTTAGAATCCTCACTCTTGATGCACTTTACTTGATTAAAATCTCTTGTTTTCCTCTCCCGCATCTTAGCAAGTTTGTATACCCTCTTCTCTCCCTCCTTACTATCTAGTTTAGTGTATAAGTCATCATAAACTTTCAACTTAGTCTCTCTCACTACTTTCTTGACCTCCTTATTAGCCAATCTATAGCTCTTAAGGTTTTCCTCAGTTCTATCCTTCTGCCACTCTTTAAAGTACTCTTTTTTTGCCTTAACTACCGCTTGAACCTCTTCCCTCCACCACCAAGTTTCCCTAGAGCTGGGTCTCGTTCCTTTCGACTCTCCAAGCACTTCCCTTGAGATTCTCCTCATACAATTGGCCATCGAGTTCCACATAGTGTTAGCATCACCTTCTAAGTCCCAAGTACCTTCATTTTCCATTCGATTCTTAAAAATTTCTAATTTATCCCCTTTTAGGTCCCACCATCTCGTCCTACGACGCCCACCATCCTTCTTAGCTTGGTATTGCCCTCTAAAACATAAATCTAGTACCAAAATCCTATGTTGAGAGACCAGACTCTCTCCAGGAATCACCTTACAATCATTGCATTTTAGGCGGTCCACTTTTCTCACTAAGAAGTAATCTATTTAACTCTTAACTAATCCACTCTTAAAGGTTATCAAATGCTCCTCCCTCTTCTTATACATAGTATTGGCCACCACCAGGTCAGAAGCCAACGCAAAATCTAAGATACTCTCTCCAGCCTCATTTCTGTCGCCAAAACCGTATCCACCATGTACCCTTTCATAACCTAATTTATCTATGCCCACACGACCATTAAAATCTCCACCTATAACCAGGTTCTCTCCTACGGGTATCTCATGTAAGATCTCATCCATTTGCTCCCAAAAATCCCTCTTAGTCTGATCATCTAACCCTACTTGAGGGGCGTATGCGCTAATAATGTTCACTATATTCCCTCCAATAACTAGTTTAACTAGCATAATCCTATCTCCTTTCCTATTGACCGCCACTACACTTTCCACAAGACCCTTGGCAATTATGATTCCTACCCCATTCCTACGTCTATCCTTACCACTATAATATAGTTTAAAACCGGTATCCTCAATTTCCCTAGCTTTCTCTCCCGTCCATTTAGTTTCTTGTAAACAAGCTATACTAACTCTCCTCCTAATCATAACATCTACCAATTCCATCGTCTTACCAGTTAAGGTTCCTATGTTCCAAGTGGCTACCCTAAACCTATAGTCTTGGACTAGCTTCTTTACCCGCGCCCGTCCAGAAAAACGCGGAAACCTTTGCCCATTTTTCACCGCACCCAGGCGTCGATGCGGCGCCCCTTGCTCACTTTTCGAAACACCCGGAGGCAGGCGCCACGCGTCACTTGAGGGGAACGACCTAGCATTTAAACGATTCAAAGTAGGATTCATTTTTATAAGGGATCCGAGCGGCTTTTTTACGTGTTGGCTGTCAGCTACCTAACACACAACCCTCCTCCTTAACCCAGGCTTGGGACCGGCGGAGTTGTTAACAACCCCGGCGGAGTTATTTTCAAACTTGGCCATGAAGTAAAAAAAATTGGAAAGCAGTATATCTTGATTCAGTTCATGTTCCAGTGCCATTGATTTTTTTTTGAGGGTTTACTTACAAGTTCTGTTTATGTTAACAGCAAGGACGAGGCCTTCATGTGACCCTTAATTCTCACGCTAAAAAGTTCATAGGAATTCTGAATGGAATTGATACTGATGTATGGAATCCTGCAGCTGATACTTCTCTCAAAGTTCAGTACAGTGCCAATGATCTTCAGGGGAAAGCAGAAAACAAAGAAGCTATAAGAAGGCATCTTGGTCTTTCTTCTGCAGATGTCAGGCAGCCATTGGTAATCTTGTTTCCGTAGTAATTTCTTTTCTTTGCAATATTTTAATTTCAAAATACCTGCAGAATTAAGCGGTGTTTTAACTTTTATTATACTTACCATGACATATTGTGTCATAATTTAGTTTGTGATGTTTGGAGCTGTGTTATTCTTTTAATACCATGTATTTATGAGAGAACTCTATACCTGGAAACTCAAGTGGAAACTATGTATGTGGTGCATCAACCATTGAAATGTTGTATTCTTAATCTCAAGTGATATTTTGAGTTGGCAAGTGTTATGCTGTCTATGTCAAATGTTGATGAGTAGTGTGCTGTCTATGTCAAGTGTGTGTTAGAAACTTTACAATACAGAAATTAAAATGTCTACTTGTGTCTGTCTTCGTTAAACTAGTCATTTTGCTTCCCGTTTGTATGCAGATTGTGTACTCATATTTACAAAAGATAGTTGAAACACTAACATCTATAGAATTTTATGATCTTGAATATTTTTATTTAATAATTGTTTATATATATTTAATTATTTATTGCATTATTCCTTCTGTTTGGTGGAAAGTAGGCCGTAGAAGTTGCAGAAACAAGATATTTTAGTAACTTTTTAGCTTTTTACGAAAAGATGTGTAAAAAAATAGAGAGTGATGTGACAACTTATAGTGACTTTTTGGCTAAAACATGTAGTTGCCAAATGAGGCCTAAGTGGGGATTATTATTGTTAATTGTACTATCACCATTGTTATGATTAATATTTTGTGGGATAGGGTTGAAAGAGCATTTGTGGGTGGTTTTTTTTTTTTTTTTTTTTTTTTTTTTTTCGCTGCTGAGAAGTATAGGATTTTCAATAAGCTTGATTTGATGGTTTTGGATATATGCTTATTGGAGAATTTTATGGAGATTTTTGGTGGAAGAGAAGTATGGGGATTTATGGGAAGGGTCTTGTTTAAAAGAATTGATAAGGACTTGGGTTTTTTAGAAGCAGGAAGGTTTCACAAATTGTTATCTCACTAAAGTAGGAATTTAACGGTCTATTTGATTTTTTCATGATTCATAATGTTTTGTATGGTTAGATGGCTTTCAAGTAAGTATTTTTGGCTTTATTTTAGGTTGGCGCTGTCCATTCTATTATTTACGCTCCGTTTGTTTTGTTGGAAAACATTTTCCAGAACTTTTTTTTTTGTATTTTCTAGCGTTTAGTACAATGAAAAACGAAAGTCAGCGAACAACATTTTCTATGGTTAACGAAAAATAAGCGTATTTAGGCATAAAAAGTTTTCTAGTTTTTTAAAGGCAAAAAATGTTTTTCGAACTAAAGTCTCACCATTGTCACCCCACTACCACCTCTACGCTTATCTCCACCACTATCATCACCATTGCCATTGCCATTGTGAATATGTATTTTATATTAGTGTTATTTTGTATCTTAATTAAGGGCAGTTTAGTCTTATTCTTGTAACTTGGATATTAGGGTTTTGATAGTTTAGTATATATATTGTACTTAGCCTTTGGTTTTATTATTCAATACACAACAACTTCACTTCTCTTATATGGTATCAGAGCTATACCTTAGTAGCCTTCGCACATAGGATTGCATCTATATGTCTGTCTTTTTCCACTTTGCAAGCGTATGATAGCAGACCAAGAGTTGTGTATCTCCAGCCATCAGAACTGCTACGTGTGATTCGTTATCTATTCGCGACCCATCTCTAGGTTTGTAGCCTTCTAGCTACCTCTCTCCAGTCCTCGCAACTACTTTTGCCAGCCTTCTGCAGACATCATAGCCTTCAAACGAAGGTTTCTCCAGCTATTCGCAACATGCTAGTTCTCTCTAGCCACTAGCAATCTATTCGGGTCTTCGGGTTGAAGGGTTTAACCCATCTCTCTGTGGGTCTTTGCCCTATTGATCAGTCGGCTCTGTTTTGGTCTCTGTTCTGCGCTTAAAGATGGTCCTCTAGTTTGTTGGGTATTTTGGGGCTGGTTATAGTGTTTTTTTTTTTCCTTTTCATCTTGCGATATGTCTATTGATAAGATACATGTTGTTAATATCAGGTTGGATGGTTCCAACTATTCATATTGGTCTCATGTTATGAAAAAATTTATAGTAGGCAAAAGGAATGTGGGGTTGCAAATGGGTTTATAAGGTAAAAACTCTTGCTAATGGTTCTTTGGAACGGTATAAAGCTCATTTGGTTGCACAGGGATTCTCTCAGGAATATGGGTTTGATTATGACAAGACTTTTGCCCCCGTTGCCAAGATGACTACTGATGATTGACACTCTTTTCTCTGTTCTTGCTGCGCACCAATGGCCTTTGTTTTAGTTAGATGTTAAGAATGCTTTTTTTAATGGGCATCTTCCTTGAGAAGTGCATATGCGTCCTACACCTGGACTCTTCCACCCTCCCGGTGTTGTTTGTTGTCTTCACCGTGCTCTCTATGGTCTCAAGCAGTGCCCTTGTGCTTGGTATGAGCGATTTCACTCTGTTGCTCTTCAGCTTGGATTTCGCCCTAGTCTTCATGGTTGTGTTCCATTTGCTCATCGTACTTCTATTGGCCTTGTTATCCTTCTCTTTTATGTGGATGATATGATTATCACTGGATCTAATTTTGGCATTATTCAGGAGGTCAAGCATTAGCTGTTTCAGGAGTTCAAAATGAAGGATTTGAGGTCTTTTCGGTATTTTTCTTGGTATTGAGGTTTCCATTTCTCCTACCATCATCTTCTCAGTGTTCATTGGTTTTTGTCTTCTCTGGAAGCTCTGTTAGTTGCCACTTTTCGAGTCAACTCTAACTCATCTGAAGTCTCTCTTGTTCAACCTATCTAAGTCGTTTGTTTGACCTATTTAGTTGCTTCATCTAGTTCGATTGGTTTGAGAGACCAAAGGTTCGTTAGCTCTATCTCTGCTTGTGACTCGCGATAGGTCTCTCTCCCCTTTTGTTGTTGTTCACGATAGGGTTCTCTCTCTTCTGTTGCTATTCGATACTTCTCTCCTTGGTTTCGTCACTGGTATTAATTGTTGACTTGGTGAAAGATCCTTATTTACATTTTGGCCCATCTATTTGTAATCATCTGATCACTTGGTACCAAACTTTTGTTTTATTACAATGTCAGATGATAAGATTGCTAGGCCCAAAAATAGGCCACTGGCTTTAGATAAGTGTGCATTTTGTCATTAGAATGGCCATTAGAAGTATCACTGTCCTAAGAAGGGATGTCTGCTTGCCACATCTTCTTAACAGTCTCAAACCTAGTTTTGCGCTCCTCATCCGAGTACCTTTTGGCCTCCCTTCACTTATACTGTATCTACTCTGACTCTTGATGCTGGCTTGGCTTCCTTGAGTGCTCAGATTGCTCAGCTTCAACATATAGTCTACCCCCAGCCATCCCTGTCTATGTCCGCTGTTTTTTCTCTTCATTCAGGTTTGCTTAGGTTTTCTTCAAGTATCTCTCCGTTTGTTTGGCTTTTTGATTCTGGTGCCTCTCATTATATGACTCCTCATCCTTCCTTACTTTAAAATTGTATTCCCCTTCCTTTTCCTGTTAATGCTGTTAATAAATCTGGTATGTCTGTTATATTTGTTGGATCTGGTTCTATAGTCCACTATGTCTGTCGTCACTATTTTATCTATCCTTTATGTTTCTCAGTTATCTATCAATTTATGAGGCCAGCTTAATGCCTTCGGTTTTGATCTTCTAGGGATGGACATTTTCTCCCACCCCGCGCCGCACCCGCATTGCCCGCCCCGCCCCGCCCCGCCCCCACCCCGCATAGATTCTCCCCACCCCAATTGAAAAGTGGGGCAAGGACGGGTTTTGCTTCTCCTGCTCCATTCCACCAGAACCCTGCCCCGATTATATTTATTAAATATATTTGTATGTATATAATATATATAATTTATTTATTTTTCATTATAATAAAGTTAAATCACTGAAATATTATACTGCATATTAATTTTTATTCATTTATTTTCTATCTTATATAATATAATTCTCATTAAGTTTAAGTTATTATTCGTAACATATTATATTATTTATAATTTTTACTAATATTTTCATTTTTCAACTTAGAAAATTCACCCACAACTCGGCCCGCACCCATCCCGCTTTCGACACTCCTTGATTTGCCCCACCCCCAATATGATACGAAATGGAAGCGGATATCTATAAACCCGCCCCAAACCCGACTCATGACCATCCCTATTATCTTCCCTTCTTCTATCTGTTCTATGCAGGATCAGATATCCAAGCAGCAGATTGTGATCGGTTGTAGAGTTGGAGACCTCTATGTAATAGAGAGTTTGCATCTGCTTATGACTACTTCTCCGGCTACATTTTCCTCTTTTCAGTTAAATTCTCTATCGAGTCCTTTTCATTTGTGGTATTCTAGATTAGGGTATTTGTCTGCCGACTGCTTACTGTCTTTAGCTCAATCATGTTTATTGGGTAAAGTTTCTCCTAGTCACCTTACCAAATGTTGGGGGTGTATAAACTTGCCAAAATGATAGTGTTACCTTTTCGTAAAAATACTTATATTTTTGATACATCATTTTCTATAGTTCATACTCATGTTTAGGGTTTTCTCTTGTTCTCGCCAAAGGGAGTTTTGCATACTATGTGTCATTTCTTAATGACTACACCTGTTACACTTGAATTTATTTTATGACGCATAAATCTGACTTCTATTAGATATACCGTACTTTTCAGTCTATGATCACTACATAGTCTGGGTCTACTATTAAACTTTTACGATCTGACTAGGGTGGAGAATATTTTAAAGCTTAGTTCTATGAGTATTTGGCCAATTTGGATACCATTTACCAAACTTCCTATTCTATACATCTGCTCAGAATGGCAGGGCGGAGCATAAACATCGTCATCTACTTGAGACTACTCGGTCTCTTTTTCTTTCTACCTCTACTCCGGCCTCGTTTAGGGTGAGGTTGTTCTTATTGTTGCTTTTCTTCTCAACTGTATGCCTACTCTTCTCTCTGGTTGTTCTCCTTATGAGGCTCTGTTTTGTTAAATCCCCAATTACTCCCTCTTTTGAGTCTTTGAGTCTGCTTGTTTTGTCCTTCTTTCCCGTAAATATAGAACCAAACTTAATACCCGTTCTATCTTGTGTGTCTTTTTAGGTTACAGTCTTACTCAAAAAGGCTATTGCTGTTATGATCTTGCCTCTCGTCGCCTTTATATCTCATGCCATGTTGCCTTTCTCAAATGCTTGTCTTACTTTAAGTTTCCTTTTATCACTGCCCCTGTTTCCAAAGAGGATTTGGTTCACATCAACCCTTTTCCTTCTGAAGTTCCTCCTGATAAGTACATCTCTACTGTCCTCCATGAGCTTGTTCCTACTTATCCTCCTGCTTCCCCTCTTGCTCTTCCTGTGTTGTTAGTTCATTCTCATCGCAAGGCTCTTCCCTCACTAGTTGTTTCCTTCCCTACTACTGATCCTCCAACTTCTAAAGACATTGATCTTGATGACCGTCGGTATCCCTTTCGCCACCTTAAACAGGTAGTCAAACTTGGTTTTTCCAAAACATGTTTTTCTTCTTCATACTGCACCTTCTTGTCTACTATTCATTCTATTTCAAAACCCTAATCTTGTAAGGAGGCTTGTTAGGATCCTAATTGGGTTCGAATTATTGAGAATGAGTTGTCTGCCTTACAAAAGACTACAATTTGGGAGCTGGTTCCTTTGCCTGCTAGCAAGAATCAAGTTGATGCAAATAGGTCTATAAAGTTAAGACTCATTCTGATAGTTTTTTTGAGCGCTTTCTAGTTGCAAAAGGTTTCTTACAGGAGTATGGTCTTGATTATGACGAGATATTTACCCCTATTGCCAAGATGACTACTGTCCGTACTTAAATTTCTATCATTGTTGTTCGTTATTGGCCTCTCTATTAGATGGATGTTAAGAATGCTTTTCTTAATGGCCATCTCATTGAGGAGGTTTACATGCGTCCTACCCATGACCTTCCTCATTCCCGTGGACAGGTTTGTCGTCTTTGGCGTGGTCTACATGGTATGAAACAATCTCCTCATAGTTGGTATGATCGCTTTCAGACGGATGTTACCTAGGAAGCACAAGTGCGGCTACATATACAAGTACGGGTACACCAATACGACAAATTTTAAAAAAAGTAGGATACGGGTATGGCTGGAGTACATTAATTGTTTTTATTATTACTTTTTAATTTTAATTTATAGCTAAACATCCAACATACAAATCGAAATTTAATATCATAATTAAAAAGAGAAATTACAAAACCAAAAAGTAAATCATTCTTTAACACAAGCATTAACAAAATAATTTGTGAATCTGTACTTCCTGATGAACTCATCTTCCTATAATATAACCATTAACAAAACAATTTGTGAATTCTTTCACTTCATTCGAGTATATAATTTTTCAAATATTTAAATAACAATTATCTGATTGTGTCTACCACAGTCTACAATAGTAAGAAGAGGGCAAAGTTACTCAAATAACAAAGTGGGTGATTCTACATTACCATTTTTCTTAAGAAGATTAAAGAGAAGGCTCCAGACTTGCATGAAATTCCAGCTGCTGTGGGGAAAAAATGTAAAATATATATATATATATATATATTAGAAAAAAGAAGAAGAAAAAAAACGAATGAGAGTTCAAGAAAGATGAAGAAGAATCGAATCAAAGAAAGAGAAAATTAAAGGAGAGAATTTGATCGATTCAGAAAGAATATAACTTACGGAACGGAATAATCTCTTTCTCTTTTATATTAATAAAAAATAACTTAATTACAAGGAAGCCCTAAGGCATAAAATCATGAACTAGCTAATTACAACTAAGGTAAATAAAAACAAATAAATATAACATTATATTATTCTAACACTCCTCTCAAGTTGGTGTGAAGATATCTCTTATACCCTAAGAAGCATGGACACTTCTAAGAAGGTGACTTATTCCGTGTCGTGTTCGTGTCGGACACCGACACTCTTTGGATACCTCCCTGACACGTGTCCGACACTCTTCAAAACGTGTCATATTTTTAATTTTTTTTAAAGACCTGGACATTATTTGGACACTTAGAGGCACATGTGTCTATTGCTTAAACACACATGTCTCTCGATTAGACACATGAAATTAATTATAAGTTTGAATAAAACAACTTAAGATACAATAATAAAACAAAAATCATATAAATTTATAGGAATTAGTGTCATATTTTTTTTTATTATCTTTGAATGATATATTCATATATATAACATTTAATAAATATATAAAATTATATATTTCACGCATGTCTCCCATGTGTCGTGTCCTATATTTTTTAAAAATTGGGGTGTCGGCATGTTCGTGTCATATCTGTGTCATGTTGCATGTCCTTGTCCATGTCTGTGTCTGTGTCTGTGTCCGTGTCCGTGTCCGTGCTTCTTAGCTCATACCCAATTTGCTAAGGATGTCATGAAACGGTTTACTCCCAACCCCCTTGGTAAGAATATCAGCTAGTTGTTCACCAGACTTCACAAATGGAGTACATATTGTACCACTAGTGAGTTTCTCATTGATGAAGTGTCGATCAATCTCAACATGCTTTGTCCTGTTGTGTTGAATAGGATTGTGAGCTATGTTGATAGCAACCTTATTATCACAACATAGCCGCATGGAATCTGTCTGGTTAATGCCCAAGTCACTCAACAACTTGATCCACAAGAGTTCACACACACCTTGGGTAATGGCTCTAAACTCAGCTTCTGCACTAGACTTGGCAACCACATTCTATTTCTTACTTCTCTAAGTAACTAGATTTCCTCCAACAAAGGTACAATACCCCGAAGTAGACCTCCTATCAGTTACTGATCTTGCCCAATTAGCATCTGTATAGGCCTCCACGCTAAGATAATCATGTATGGAAAAATAGAGATCCTTTCCAGGAGATGATTTTTGTTGGAATTAGGAAATAGTGATATTATAATTATGGTAGTGTTAAATTTGGAAATAGTGAATATTGTAATTATGGTAGTATGTATAAAATATGTGATTGTGTCAATCACGGATTTAATGCCTTTTTTATTTTCGTTTCCTATTTTGTTCGTTTCCTATTTTGTAATATTGTTTCATTATAAATACAAGGCTTTGCCTCATTTATAGGTAAGCCATAACAATTCTTTTCATCCTTTTTGGTATTAGAGCCAAAGATCAGCCACCCTAGCCCTCCTCTCTCTTTGTCGGCACCACCTAGTCCCACCTATCACCACCGTTAGCCTTCTTTTTCCTCTCTCAGCCACCGACAGCCCTACCCACACCTTCTAGACCACCCAACAGCGCTTCTTCTTCCCTGTTTTCCCCTCAGTAGGTCTCCTACACTCCTGCCGAGGCTCTGTTTGCTGCTAACCAGACTTTGTTCTGGTCCCGTGTGCTTCAGCTACCCCTCTAGGGTGGTCCGGGTCCCTTTTCCCCTTCTCGGGGTGTTGTGCTAATGTTTTAGGCACCTTTTTTCTATCATCTTGATTCATTGGGCTACAAGTTTTGTTCGGTAGCATTTATTTGGATAAGTCGTTGAGTTTTTTCCGGCTTCTTGCATTATTTCAGCCATTGTTGCTGTGATTTTGTGTGTTTTTCAGCCCCTATTCTTCCACCATGACTGAGCCATCTCTTATTGTCTCTTCTGATGTACCCACCAAACCTATTCCTGTTGGTTCTTATTTTTCTCTTTCTCATCACACTCCTATTCATCGTATTGCGAGTGTGGTGTTGAATGGGAAAAATTTTGCTGCTTGGAGCCGTTCCCTTAAACTCTATCTTGGGAGAAAGGAGAAGGCCTATTGGCTTTTATCTACTATTACCCCCACTAGCTGCGATAGACCCTATATGTACTCAGTGGGATATCGATAACTGTACTATATTGGGATGGATGTTCAATTCCATGGAAGATCGGATTTATCATATGTTCCTTTATTGCGATACAGTTTCGAGTTTGTGGCAAGCATTGTCACAAATGTACGCTCATGCTCACAATGATGCCCGTAACTTCGAGCTTTACTAGGATATAGCCCGGGCCTCTCAGTCCTCTCTTGGCCTTTCTGTCGCTAAATTCTTTGGATATCTTCAGGCTTGTTGGGAGAAACTTGCTCAATATGAGCCGTTGACTGACCTTCCACCAGCAGCCGCCTCCCTTGTATCTAAGAGGCTTGCCCGACAGCACACTTATCAGTTTCTCATTGGTTTAAACTTTGAATTTGAATCTCTTCGAATTCAGATTCTAAACACATCACCCATGCCATCTCTTTATGAGGTTTTTGCCACTATTGACCATGATGAGCGTCGTCGACGATTGGTTCAGCCTAGCGTTCCTTCAGTCCCTCCAGTTTTAGCAGATCAAATGGCTCTTTCTGCGAGTTCTAGTTCTCGAAGTTCCACTGGTTCTATTACTTGTCATCATTGTGGTGTGCCTGGACATGTCAAAGCTCGTTGCTTCAAACTTCATCCTGAGTTGAGGCAACGCTCTTCCTGTCCTCGTGGTCCTGCTACACATGGTTCTGGCTTTGCTCGCACTGCTGCTTTGGTGGAAGTTACTTTTGCTTCTAAGCCTCCTAATGTCCCTAATCTACAGCAGTTATAGACTCAGATTGGTCAGCTTCAGGCTCAACTTGGGTCTCTCACCACTAGTTCTCTTGGTCCATCATCCTCTACTGTCACTCTTGCTACAGGTACTTCTACTGCTTTCCATGTTCGGTCTGCTAGTCCTTTACGGATTCTGGATTCTGGGGCTACTGATCATATGACTGGTGAGTTTTCTTTTCTTTCCTCTCTTGAACCCACCATTGTTGCCCCATCTGTGTGTCTTGCTGATGGTTCTTGCTCTTCTGTCCAACATAAGGGTGTTGTGTCTTTATCCCCCGCTATCACTTTATCTTCTGTGTTGGATGTTCCCAAGTTTGCTTAAAATCTTTTATCTATTAGTCGTCTTGCAAAAACCTTTAACTGCGCTGTTATCTTCTTCCCTTCTTCATGTCTTTTACAAGACCTGAGTTCGAAGAGGATTTTTGGCAGGGGATATGAGCGTGATGGGCTATACTACTTTGGGGATCCACCGGACCAGCCTTTGACTTTAGCCAGTTTTCAGGCGTCTGTTTTGCCTACTTCTATATCTTGTGCTTTTTCTGTTCAAACTTTAGAGTTATGACACGCCTGTATGGGTCATGTTAACTTTCAATATTTATGTCAACATTTCCCTTTATTGAATAAAGCTTGCAAGGATTCTAAATTTCATTGTGTTACTTGTGAGTTGTCTAAACATATTCGTACTAGTTATATACCACATATGACACGGGCCCCTAGTGCTTTTGACCTTATTCATTTTGATGTTTGGGGCCCCTCTCCTATTTCTGCTTTTTGGGGTCATCGTTATTATGTGACTTTTATTGATGATCACACTAGGTGCACTTGGGTCTATTTACTTCGCCGCAAGTCTGATGTGTTTTCCATATTCGTTCAGTTTTTGCAAATGGTTAAGACACAATTTCATACAGTTGTTAGGAATATCCGCTCTGATAATGGTGAGGAATACATCTCCAACGAGTTTCGTTCCCACCTTAATCGAACGGGTATTCTTCAACAACGTACATGTCCTCGGAGCCCTGGACAAAATGGTGTGGCTCAACGTAAAAACCGTCATATTATGTCTGTCGTACGTTGTCTTCTTCGTGATATGCGTGTGCCCAAGTCTTATTGGCAACATGGTTGTTCTTACTGCTATCTATCTCATTAATAGGACTTCTAGTCGTGTGTTACATGGCCTTACCCCATCCATATTCTTGTGCCTAATACTATCCTTTTTCCACTTTTACCTTGTATTTTTGGGTGTACATGTTTTGTTCAGGATCGCTGTCCTACTCGCACTAAGTTAGATGACAAGTCTATTTGTTGTATCTTTTTGGGGTATTCCTCCATGTTTAAAGGGTATAGATGTTTTGATCCTGTGTCTCGTCACTTTCATTACACTCTGGATGTTACTTTTTGTGTGGATCTTTCTTTTTTTAGTCCTAACCCCCCTTTGCAGGTTTCCCCTTCAGATACTCCGAGTGTTCGCCTGGTCCCATTTTAGAAGAGGTTGCGGATGAGGTTGTCCCCCCCCCCCCCCCTCATCCTCCACCTTCGCCTCCTTCCCCTCCCTTGCAGGTATACTCTCGTCGTCCTCGTGCTCAACCCCCTCCTACTACCTCTCCGGCTATTGGGTCAGGTAATTCTTCCCTTTTACATACATCTCCTTCCCTTCCTTGTCGTAATCCTCCTCAAGATCGACATCCCCCCAACCGTTGGGGTTATCTGTGTAGTACTGATCATCCCATTTCCCAATTTCTCTCATATGCCAGGGTTTCAAACTCATATCATTCTTTTCTTGGCAAGCTTGAGTCCGAGTCTATTCCTCGGTTTGTGTTCGAGGCCCTTCAGAATCCAAAATGGGTGGTGGCCATGCAGACTGAAATGGCAGCTTTAGAACAAAATCATACTTGGGATTTGGTCCCTTTACCTTCTGGCGAGAGTACCGTGGGTTGCAAATGGGTCTTTGCTATTAAGTACCTACCTGATGGTTCCATTGACCGTTGTAAGGCCCGCTTAGTGGCCAAGGGCTTCACTCAAGTTCCTGGCAAGGATTTTGGTGCAACCTTTGCCCTTGTTGCCAAGCTTACATCTGTTTGTCTATTCATCTCTCTTGCCGCATCCCATTATTGGCCCCTTCATCAGCTTGATGTCAAAAATGCCTTTCTACATGGGGATCTTCTTGAGACAATTTATATGGCCTCTTCTCCTGGTTTTTGAGCTGAGGGGGAGTATTTAGGGAAAGTGTGTCAACTGCGCAAGTCTTTGTATGGCTTGAAACAGTCTCCACGAGCTTGGTTTAGTCATTTCAACTCAGTCATCATCTCGATGGGCTTTGTTCAGTGCCATTCAGACCATACGTGCTTCATTCGTCGTAATTCCGCAGGTCAATGTATAGTCTTGTTGGTTTATGTGGATGATATCATTCTCACCGGTGAGGCATTGATCAAGTAAAACGGGATTTGGGACACACCTTTGATAATAAGGATTTGGGAAATCTCAAGTATTTTCTAAGGATTGAGGTGGCTCACTCACAGCAAGGGATCTCCTTATCTCAAAGGAAGTACACTCTTAACTTACTTAAGAATACTGGTATGTTGGGGTGTAAACCTGCTTCTACTCCTATGGATCCCAATGTTAAGTTCACATCAGAGTCTGGCAAATTACTAGAGAACCCAGTCATGTATCAGCGTCTTGTTGGGCGTCTCATCTATCGGACCAATACTAGACCTGACTTGACATTTGCGGTTAGTGTGGTTAGCCAATTCATGCATGCACCTCGTACAGAACATCTTGATGTGGTTCATCACATCTTGAGATATTTGAAGACCTCTCCTGGCTTGGGATTGTTCTTCACAGCTGATAGTCAATCTGGACTCTCCTATTTTACTGATGCTGACTATGTAGGATCTAGAACGGATAGGCATTCTACTTCTCACTTCTGTACCTTCTATGGTGATCATCTTATATCATGGAAAAGTAAGAAGTAAGCAATTGTTTCTAGGTCTTCTACAGAAGCTAAGTATAGGGCTATGGCACAAGGCACTTGTGAGATTCTATGGCTACGTTCTATTTTGGCAGAGTTGGGATTTGAGGAGACTGCTCCTGCATCTTTGTTTTGTGACAATAAGTCTACTATTATGCTATCTTCTGATTATGTCCTACATGAGCGTATTACGCATATAAAGGTTGATATACATTTCATTTGAGAGAAGGTTCGGATTGGTATTGTGAGACCATCCTTTGTCTCTTCTGCTCAGTAGTTAGCAGATATGTTCACCAAGTCTGTAGGCCCAACATTACTCCAGTCATCTATCGGCAAGCAACGTTTATTGAATATCTTCACACCAGCTTGAGAGGGAGTGTTGGAATTAAGAAATAGTGATATTATAATTATTGTTGTGTTAAATTAGGAAATAGTGAATATTGTAATTATGATAGTATGTATAAAATCTGTGATTGTGTCGATCACAGACTCAATGCCTTTTTTATCTTCGTTTCCAATTTTATAATATTGTTTCATTATAAATATAAGGCTCTACCTCATTCATAGGTAAGCCAAAACAATTCTTTTCATCCTTTTATTTTAAATGCCTCAGAATTCTCATAACTGCCTCCAAGTGTACTGCATGAGGAGCATGCATAAAATAACTAACTACACTAATTGCAATAGCAATATGAGGATGAGAATGGGATACGTAAATGTGCTTACCCACTAGGCTCTGATAGCTCCCTCTATCAACAGCTGCTTCTCCACTATCATCACTAAGTTTCTAGTTTGGCTCTAGTGCTGTATCACAAGCTTTAATTCCAAGCATCCCAATCGCCTTTAACAGATTAAGCACATATTTCCTTTGACAGGTGAAGATTCCATCTTTGGACCGAGCAACTTCACTACCTAGGAAGTACTTTAAGTTTCCCAAGTCTTTGATTTCAAACTCTTTAGCCAAATACTCAACCGAGGAATCTCTTCAACATTATCTCCGATAAGTACTATGTCATTCACATATACAATGAGAGCTATAGTCTTACCATTTGGGGAATGCTTAAAAAATAAAGTGTGATCAGCTTGACTCTGTTTGAATCTATATCTAAGCATTGCCTGAGTAAATCTCTCAAATCAAGCCTTCGGGGACTGCTTGAGATCATATAATGATTTCCGAAGCCTACACATCTTACCCTTTGTTTAAAGATATTCAAAGCCATGAGGAATGTCCGTATACACCTCTTCTTCTAGATTACCATGTAAAAAAGCATTGTTCACATCAAACTGGTGAAGCGGCCAATCCAGATTAGCTGCAAGAGAAAGGAGTACCCTGACTGAATTCATCTTAGCAACCGGTGCAAATGTCTCTTAATAGTCTACTGCATAAGTTTGAGTAAAGCCCTTTGCCACAAGTCTAGCCTTGTAACGCTCAATTGAACCATTTGTTTTGTGTTTCACAGTATATACCCACTTGCATTTCACATGTCGTTTGCCCTTAGATAACTCGGTCAATTCCCAAGTGTCATTTTTACGAAGTGCTCTCATCTCTTCAATCATGGCATGTTTCTACTCAGGATCCTGAAAATGATTGGGCATACTTGATAACAGAGAAGAATAGGAATATTATATTACTTAATTAATCAATCAAAAGCAGAGTACAAATATGTAATCTAATAGAATAAAACCCTAACAACCTAGAAGACTAAACTACCCTTAATGAATAATATAAAATATAGAAGAGTCAAAATAAGTGATGATCATATCATCTACATATAGAAATAACACAACAAATCCAGCAGAGGTGTGGAGAAGAAATAAAGCAGAGTCCTGGGCACAAGGATGAAACCCAAGCTCAATAACAGCAATCTGAAAACAATCATACCAAGCACAAGGAGACTCCTTCAGACCATACAGAGCACGCCGAAGGCGACAAACCTGTCCAGAGGAATGGTGAAGGCTAGGGGGAGGACGCATGTAAACCTCCTCAGTGAGATGGCCATTAAGAAAAGCATTCTTAACATCCATCTGATAAAGAGGCCAAGAACGAATAGCAGCGACAGAGATCAAAGTACGAACAGTAGTCATCATAGCAACAGGAGCAAAGGTCTCCTCATAATCAATACCATACTCCTGTGTGAAACCTTCGGCAACCAGACGAGCTTTGTAGCGCTCAAGAGAATCATCAAAATGAGTCTTAACTTTGTAGACCCATTTGTAACCAACTAGATTCTTACCAGTAGGCAAAGGAACCAACTCCCAAGTACTAGTTTTCTGTAAAGCAGATAACTCATCCTCCATAGCTTGAACCTAATGAGGATCCTGATAGGCCTCCTTGTAAGACTGAGGTTCTGAAAAAGAGTGAATAGCAGACAAAAAAGTATGATAGGAAGCAGAAAAACATGTATTAGACCAACCTAACTTGTTTGGAGGATGACGCGCTCGAGTAGGATATCGGAGTGCAACAAGATCAGAATCGTCAGAAACAGGAGGATCAGCAGCAGGGGCAGAGACAACTAGTGGAGGAGGAGCCTTGCGACGAGAATAAACTAACAACGGAGAAGGAGAAGAAACCGAAGGCGGAGAAGCAGACAGAGGTGAAGCAGGAGGAGAAGATGGAACAAGCTCAGGAGAAACTATGGAGATGTACCCATCAGACGAGACCTCAGAAGGAAATGGATCAATATGAACCAAATCCTCTTTGGAAACTGGGGCCGTAAGAGGAGGCAGCTGAAAGTAAGGTAGACGTTTGAGAAAAGAAACATAACGGGAGACATAAAGACGACGAGAAGGAGGTTCGTAACACCGATAGCTTTCCTGAGTAAGACTATAATCCAAAAAGACACAGAGGACAGACTGGGCACTAAGTTTGGTCCTATCTTTGCGGGGAAGAAGGACAAAATAGACATACCCAAACACATGAAGGAGGGAGTAGTTAGGAATTTGGGAGAACAGAGCCTCATAAGGGGACTGACCAGAAAGAAGGGGAGTAGGCATGCGGTTGAGAAGAAAAGTAGTAGTAAGAACTGCCTCCCCCCAGAATGGAGCCGGAACTAAGGCAGAGAGAAGAAGAGACCTAGCTGTCTCAAGGAAATGACGGTGTTTACGCTCGGCTCGACCATTTTGGGTAGGTGTATCTATACAGGAAGTTTGGTGTATGGTACCCAAATTGGCCAAATACTCACAAAACTCATTTTTAAATTATTCCCCACCCAAGTCAAACCGTAACAATTTAATTGTAGACCTAAACTGAGTAGTAATCATAAACTGAAAGGTACGGTATATCTGATAGAAATCAAACTTATGAGTCATAAGATAAACCCTAGTGAAATGGGTACAGTCATCAACAAATGACACATAGTATGCAGAACTCCCTTTGGTGAGAACAAAAGAAGGGCCCCAAATATCAGTATGGATTAAAGAAAATGGTGTATTAGATATAGAAGTATTTTTACGAAAAGGTAAGGCTGTCATTTTGGCAAGTTTACACCCTCGACATTCAGTAAGTTCATTAGGAGAAGCTTTACCCAATATACCTAACTGGGCTAAAGACCGTAAGCGATCAGCAAACAAATGCCCTAATTTAGAATGCCACAAGTAGAAAGGATTGGACAGAGAATCTACCTGAAAAGAGGAAAAAGCAGTTGTAGAAGTTGTCATAGGCAGACGCAAGCTCTCCACCACATAGAGGTCTCCAACTCTATGGCTAGTCCCAATCTGCTGCTTGGACATCTAATCCTGCACAAAAACAGATACAAGAAGAAAAGATAACATCAAAACCGGAGGCATCAAGCTGACTGATAGATAATAAACTGACAGATAACTGAGGAACATAAATGACAGATGGAATAGAGACAATAGACATAATAGATGGTAAGACAGACCCAACAGATATAACAGACATGCCAGACCCTTTAGCAGCATTAACAGTAATAAGAAAATGAGGGGGAGTACAATTTTGAAGTAAGAAGAGATGGGGAGTCATATGATGAGAGGCACCAGAGTCAAAAATCCAGACAGACGAAGAGATACCTAAAGAAGGCCCAAGCAAACTTGAATGAAGAGAGGAAACAATAGAGGCAGACGGGGATGGCTGGGAGGTAGACAGTGAATGCTGAAGCTGACTAATCTGAGTACTCAAGGAAGCCAAGTCAGGATTAGGAGCTGGAGCAGATGTAAGTAGAACTAGCGGAAGCCTGAAAATTACTCGGAGAAGAAAACTGGGTCTGAGACTGCTGAGAATACGAGCTAGACAGACATCCCTTCTTGGGACAGTGATACTTCCAATGGCCCCTCTGGTGGCAGAAGACACACTCATTCAGAGCTAGAGACATCATAATCATAGTTGTCAAATCGGAATTCGTATCGTGAATCGAAATGACTTCGTATCGAATCGCAAATCGAATTGATTCGTGAATCGTAAAAATTCGGTCACTTTTTCTAAATTACTTAAAAACATATATCTACACATTTAGATGTTAAATATATCTTATGAATATAAAATATTTAGACTTAAATCTATAAAAATGTTATTTTGAATGATAATCACGTAGTTTAATAAGTAAGAAGTTAGCAAAGGTTTCTATATAAGATCACCATTACCTTTTTTTTTTCTTTTTTCTTTTTTAGATATTTCTTATCAACCATTCTTAATAAAGATAATAACCAAATACACAAACTATCAATTTCTAAAATAACAATAATTAACAACGATATTGATATTTGGACGATAAGCATACATACTTTTCTAAGTAACAATGAGTAAATAATAAAAAAGAATTATTTAGAATCTTTTATTTTAAAGTCTAAAACATTTTAAAAGGTATAACTGATCTCACAAATGTAATATTCAATTTAATAAAATAGCAATAGATAATTCATAATGTAACTTTAATCTTAAACATCTTTAGAAGATATATTATGATTTTTTAAAAGGAAAAAATGAGAAGAAAGGTTAAAAGTATGGTGGGTCTGACTGAATCTGATTGGATCTTATTAAAAACTTCATGATCACTAAAATAATAACAAATCATGTATATATGTTGGTTATTTTGGTATTAAACACTACTAGAAGTTGCATTATGTCATTTTCACCAAAAAGATAGAGAAAAAAAGAGTCGAAAATATGTCGGACACAATAATTTCAAAAATTGCATGAATCGTAAAAGTGAATCAAATCGTGAATTGATTGTGAATCGTGCGATTCACTAGAGATTCACTTCCAAAATAGATTCACCCATAGATCCGTATCGATTTTGCAAAAATTGCAAATCGAATCATGAATTGAATCGCGAATCGTAAGATTCTAATAACAGAGATCATAATAACCAAAAAGCTAAGGGGTTCAAGTGTAACAAACCCTCAGATGGGTCACGCAATCTGACCTAGAACCATCGAGAGAGAGAAAGCAAACCATCGCAAGAGGGAGCTTAATCGTGAAGCAAAATTGAGGAAGAGTGAACCAACCAAAGAACCAGAAGTTGAGGTCGAGCGAGAAGAACAAGGTCAGATAGAGGTGCGAGAGAGAGAGAGAGACCCTCACGAACCAAAACGAGAGAGAGAAAGATCCCTCGTATGAACCAGATGGGTCAACATGTTGTCGAATTGCAATTCTAGTGATAAATACGACTTCGATGAACACCCAATGGCAACGAAACAAACACTAAAGATCCAGACGAACCAAATGAAACGACCAGATGAAGTACCCAACTCAGATAGGTCGACTTCGTGAGACCAGAGATCAGAATCAGAGATGACTACTAGGGTTTCGAGTCCTTCAGGTTTCGAACCAAGCTTTGATACCATGTTAGTTTTCTGAAGAAAACTATATATTCAATTATGTTTTAATACAATGTGTACATCTGATATATATAGCAATTCTAGACCTAATCCTAAATAGGAAACAAGAATAAATCTAAACCAATCCTAAATAGGAAACAATATTCACATAATATATACTATACTAATATTATTCTCACACATCTTAAGTTCATACTGTTTTGCAAAATTAGACTCAAGGTACATAGTTTTCAAATAATCCCAAACTTGTTTAGAAGTAGAATACTTGGATAAATTCATATCAATGGAAGTTTGAATTGAATTATGAAACCAAGTAAGAATTTGTGCATTTTCCTTATCCCATTTAGAAACATCAGCCTCAGTTTCTGTGGATTCCATAGGTCTAATAATTACACTAATAACATAATTCCACATGCCTTTACCCATTATAAAATTCTTCATTACATGAGACCAATAAGAATAATTGGTACCATCCAACTTAGTGGTGATAGCTTGCAATTTATCATCAACCATATTGCTATAACCAAACTATGCAGTGAAATCAAAGCAGAGTGAAAAGCAGCAGAAGAGAGAGAGAGAGAGAGAGAGAGAGAGAGAGAGATGAATGACCAGCAAGGAAACAAATATCACATGAACAAACTACTATCGACTAGAAGTCGAACAACAAGGGGCTGTGAGACAGAGAAGATTTGAACCACGTACCAAAAAAAAATTGCGAACTTGAAGGTTGAAGAGGGAGACGAGTCACGAACCACTTGCGAGAACAGAGAGTGATGTTGCGAAGACTAGCAAAGAGGAAACGATGATTGAAGATTGGAGAAGTTTGCGATGAACTGAGATGGACAGAAGCGATGGTCAATGATGCGAGAGAGAACCAGCAATAGACCTGCGATTGCAAAACGATGATCGATGCCTGCGAGAGAATGATGACCTGCAATGTCCAACTTCTGGTGCTAAGAATAACCTAGGTTCGTTGTTAATTGAGCTCTGATACCATGATAACAGAGAAGAATAGGAATATTGTATTACTTAATTAATCAATCAAAAGCAGAGTACAAATATATAATCTAATAGAATAAAACCCTAATAACCTAGAAGACTAAACTACCCTTAATGAATAATATAAAATACAATTAGTCACAATACTAACAGAAGAAACTTTGGATAGAAAGGCTTTATAAGAAGGAGACAAATTAGAGTATGATACAAAATTAGAGATAGGACGTTAAGTACAAGACCTCACCCCCTTCCGTTTGGCAATAAAAATATCAAGATCAGAATACTTAGAAGATTTAGGAATATCAATATCAATATACTCAGGAGGAACAAGGGTTTCAGAGTTACCTGGACTCTCATCAGAAGAAGGAGATAGTGGTGGAGGATCAAAAGTGGTCTTTTGTATCCAAGTAACTTTCTGTCTGTTTTTGTCCCTGACATAAACTCACCCTTCCTTGAGAACATTAGATTTTGTATTTCCAACAACTGGTCCACATTCTACTTTTTCAACCACCAGTAATGTTCCTGGAACTGATAAAGATCCAGAAATTTCTTCACACCAAGGCTCCCCCTAAAGAGATGACTGGGACACCGAAGAGGACAAGAAGTAAGACTGAGACTCAAAGAAAGTAACATTTATGGATGTAAACTACTTGTGAGACGGTGGATGATAACACTTATAGCCATTTTGAGTAGGCGAATAACCTAGGAAGACACATTTAATAGAATGAGGATCTAATTTATCCCGAGCAGGAGAATGATTGTGAACAAAGCAGACACACCCAAAGGTTTTAGGGGGAATGGAAAACACAAACTTGGATCCTAAGAGCACCTAAAAATGAGCATGCTTGTACAATACTTTGGTTGGGAGGCGGTTGATGAGATAAGCAGCAATGAGAATTGCTACCCTAATCAATTTTGGGGCGACACAAAAACACCTTGAGTTTGACTGGGGATGTGAGAATATTAGGGTTTATGTATATATTCTACAGGATTGAGTAAATATTTTATTTCCTTTCCAGTCTTAGGGTTATGATGGGGATGTGAGAATATTAGGGTTTATGTATATATTCTACGGGATTGAGTAAATATTTTATTTCCTTTTCAGTCTTAGGGTTATGATTGTTATATATACTGATGTATTCTTGTATTACATACACAACTGAATATGTAGAGTTATTCAGAATTCTTACAATTGTCGGGCAATTCCTTCATATCATCCAACCAGACATGCCTTAGCTTCCTCTACATAAGGAGGTTGCCCCAAGTAATGAATCAAGCCAACAATACACTTCATACAACCCTCTCTCTGATATAGAAGACCTTCCCTGCTGCCCTCTCTCTTCGAAGGTTGCCTTAGATCTCTCCTCCTCACCTACAGTGGCCCCGAGCCATTTAAGTGCCTACCATCTTCCCAAAACAGTTTGTCCAGCCACACCAGGCTTGATCATCCACACCTTGAAACATATTTACATATGAATCGAGAGTCTAATATCCATCAACAGGAGTGGGACACAAACAACCCGAGTTTGTTCCCTAAGATGATCCAGTATGGGCAGAACTCTTCTGGAACAGTTGCAACAGCTCTCTTAGAGAGCCTATGGGAGTAGTTCTTGGAGGACAGGATTCTTCTACATAGGGCTTCTGGGGAAGAAGGGTTCAGAAATGGTGAAGAAAATGGGCAGTGCGGAAGCAATAAAGAGATAGAAAGAGGGAAGACGGAAATGAAAGAGGTGAATGAGTATTGAAGCAGAGGATTGGGTGGCAAGTTATGCTGGTTTGAATTTTAAATTAAAAAAATATATTCTTTCCTAGGTTGCCGTGCACTTGAAGACTTAAAAGGCAATGATGATATGTGACAATATGGCTCCTGTCGTTTACATCTGGCCACTTCTGACAAGAATTTCAGACACTTTCCTGCACGGTAAATGTTTCAAAAGGGGTGCAATGTTTGTGCCGAAGTTGACCGTCCAAGGAAATGGGGCCACATGGCATAGCTGTGAGTTAAAAGAGGTAACTGAAAGGAATTTAGTGAAAGTCCAGCTGTGTGTAACCACATGAGGAGAGAATGTTGTGTGATCCCAAATTTTATAAGCTGACTCCAAATAGTCTAGGACATAAAAATCAGACAAAAAATTCATATATAAAATATCAAAAACGGTGGTTAGAAATCAATTGTCTCCAAAAAACCATGAAATTTATTATGGGGACTCCTTATGTATGTATAATATCCAATTAAAACAACTTCTGTGAACTACATATTGTTTAAGAGAAAAATCTTTGGAAGAAAATACTCAAAAAATAGAGAAAGTACTAAAACCCTTATTTTGATGCAAACCTATGCATGATTCATGTGAACATGCAATTTCTAACTAATTTTAAAATGTTATTAAATATGAGAAACTAAACATAAGAGGTTCTATAGCAATAAATGTCAGAGCTGACTTCCTCTATTAGAGATGATTTATGTTCCAAATTTAAATGGTTTGCTAAGTTGTATGATTGCTTGTAATTAGGGAATTAGCTGTAAATGTCTTAGCCTTTGGGATTTGGTAGCTTAAACATTCCTTGTATAGATTAGTCAAGATTATAAGAAGAAGAGAGTCTTCCTTATGGAAGGACAGTAAAACCACTTTGTCATCTACATCTATTCCTACATCTTATACACAAGCCATGCAACATTCATGTTTGCAACAAGCAGTGCAGGAAGAATTGGAAGCTCTAGCAAAAAACCATACCTGGGACATTGTTCCTTGTCCAGTTGGACATAAACCAATAGGCTGCAAATGGGTCTACTTAAACTGAGATCTGATGGCTCCTTGGAAAGTAAAAGGCTTGTTTAGTTGCTCTTGGGAATTGGCAAAAATATGGCATTAATTATGAGGAAACTTTTGCTCCCCGTTTACCAACTTCCTCCAGGTGTTACCCAAACTTCCAATTCAGATGTACGTCATCTCAGATGATCCCTTTATGGGCTTAAAGAAGCACCACGGGCCTGGTTTGAAAAGTTTTGTAAGACTCTTCATCAACTTGGCTTTCACCAGAGTACAAATGATCCTTCTCTGTTTATTCGCCGTTGTGAAGCTGGTATAACTGTTCTTGTATATATTGACGACATCATTATCACTGGCACCGATACAAAAGGTATTCATCAGCTACAAGATTCTTTGAACTCTTCTTTCCATATGAAGGATCTTGGAACATCAACATAGTTTTTACTCAATGGGTTTTTATCAATCAACACAAATATACTAAAGATCTTGTTGCTTTAACTGGTCCTGAGAACTCAACTCCAGTTGACACTCCACTTGAACTTAATGTCAAATATCGAAAAGATAATGGCCAATTGCTCTAGATCCTACAGTTTATAGACAGCTAGTTGAGAGCTTGGTGTACTTCACAATCACTCGACCTGGTATTTCTTATACAGTTAATTTGACGAGCCAGTTTATGCATCAACCTTGGTATCGTCATCTAGCAGCTGTCAAATGAATCATTCGCTACTTATGGGGTACCTCTGAGTGTGGATTATTTTACAAAGTTGGTTCCTCTCTCGAGCTTACAGCTTTTAGTGATGCTAATTGGGCTGGATGTCCAGACTCCCGTCGTTCTACAACAGGGTGGTGCATGTATCTTGGTGATGCCCTTGTATCATAGAAATGTAAGCAGGATAGGGTTTCCACAGAAGCAGAATATCGAGCCATGTCCTCTACTTGTTCTAAGATTGTTTGGCTTCGTTGCCTACTATCTGAATTAGGCTTCCCTACAATCAATCCTACTCCTTTGCATGTTGATAACTTGATTGGCATCCAAATAACAGAAAACCCTATCCTGCATGAACGAACTAAACACATTGACGTGGTGATGTAGAGTATAAGAAGTTCAAGGATGACTAAATTCAAAGAAGTGATGATACTTGGACATTGGCATGATTTCTTAGAGAAACTGATAGAAATCTCCTATAATTATGTTTCTAGTATTATTAGTGTCATATTTTATTCTTATTTTTATGTTTTCTAGGATTTTTAAGGTTACGGGTATTTTGGTAATTTTATAGTCACTGACATGGGCTGTGTAGGTTGCCCATGGGTTGTCTTGTGGGTCAAGTTATTTTATTAGTCTTTGTTTTTGTTTCTTATTTGGTCTTAAATTAGTTTTAGAAATTAAAGATATTTTAGTAGTTTCCTTTTTTGGTTCTAGTTGGTTCAAGAAGTCTCCTAGTCCTATATAAAGCCTTGTAATGCTTATAATTGATAGAGTTGATATTTTATAAAAATTTGAGTGCTTGGAAGCTTTTTTATGAATTGTGTGATGCAATCAAACCCTAGGTGTGATGCTTAACAGATTCTAGGAGTGATTCATAAACCTATCTTTTTCTTCTCCTTTCTTTCTTAAATTTCAGCACTTTCACAGGCCCAGAACTGACCTCACAACACTGTCCTGCATCAGGTGAACTGCCATTACATCCTGGAAGCCTATTCTGATCACATCATTACTTTGCCTCATGTGTTGACAAATTTCCAAACTGCAGATATTTACACAAAATCCTTAACTAAACTTGGCACCAGTTCTTAGTTGACAAATTGCTGCTAGTTGATTCACCAGCATCAATTTGAGGGGAGGTGTCAGAGCTGACTTCCTCTATTAGAGATGATTTACATTCCAAATTTAAATGGTTTGCTAAGTTGTATGATTGCTTGTAATTAGGGAATTAGCTGTAAATGTATTAGTCTTTGGGACTTGGTAGCTTAAGCATTCCTTGTATAGAATACTCAAGATTAAGTCTTCCGTATGGAAGGACAGAAAAGTTTTCCTAGAAAATATTCTTGTTCTCATTGTTTTGTCAATAAATAACTATGAACTATTATTTTAGAGACTAATCTTAGTCATGCATAAGAAATATAAATTCTAATCTAAACATGAGAACCATAGTTTAAAACAAAAAATAAAATGACGACTAACCTCAAAGAGGAGAGAACCGTTGCTGAACCACAGAAACCCTTGGACTCAAACCCACAATCTCTTAAAAACTCCACGGACTCGTCTCAATGTGAACCCGCCTAAGAAGTAAATTTTGGACTAAAGAAGCACTGGGCTAGACTAGCGCGAAAGTTGCACCCTAACTCGTGGTTCCTTTGAGGAAATTTGATACATTCTTGGAGTGCCTTGTCCAGTTTAGAGGTCGGGGGTATTCTAGTTACTTGATTTTGGGCCATTCTCAGACTCAACTTTGTGGACTCGCTTTGGGCTCCTGCAAAGTCCATTTCTAGCAATCTACCTTCCGTTTTAAATCTTAAAGTGACTACTGTCAAACCCAAGTATTTTTGTGTCCATACCCCAAGTATTTTTTGAGAAATGAAATGTTCGGAAGTCATTCAAGGCCCATGATATATGCTTGGAAACATATTTCAAAGTACTAAGGGATGGTTGAAGCCCCTTTCACAAATTAAGAAAATCTGATAGTGAAATATTGCTTGAAAGTTGACCTTTCAATAGGACACCAGGGGGCAATTTTGTCATCTTTAAGGTTTCACCTCAGCAAGGTACTTTTGATCAGGAGTACGCAACTTGAAAATTTGCAGGGGGGGGGGGGGGGGAGAGACAGCAATATAACGAACAAGATTTTTGAAGTAAAACATTAAAAGAGGAAATATTTATGATGAATATATCTTCTATATATATATTGTCGTTGATAAGTGAAGATATCAAATATAATAATGTGAAGATAAAATTTAGTGGAAGTGATTTAAAAGCAATCACTTGTTAATAGCCACAAAATTGATGTGATGACTTTTGCCAATTGGATCTAATAAAGATCATATCCACGAATATAACAATTAAATAGTTGCAATGTTTATTTTATATATCTTTATCTTTATGTAAAAAAGCGCATTATATATCTGCATGATAATGTTTTCTTACTAGGTACGCTTTGTCCATTGTTGAATAGGTTGGTTGCATTACAAGATTGGTGCCACAGAAGGGCGTGCATCTTATTAGACATGCAATATATCGGACAATGGAGCTGGGAGGACAGTTTGTACTCTTGGGTTCAAGCCCAGTACCACATATTCAGGTCATTTTGTACTATCATGGCTTCGGTAATGATTGATGATTGATGAACAAAGAGGATAGAGAAATAAAATTAAACAAAGTAATATGTTAATTACTTGGAACAATAAGAATTTCATATAAGTATGTAACCAACTAATTAGTTCCTTACCTATGGAGTCTTGGTTTTAATTCTTTTTTATTCTTTCATGGTTGAATTTTGTAGTCTAGCTAAGATCAACAAAAGATATTCAAGAATGGTTGTCAAAACATATAAAATCTTCCTCTTATTCCATCAATGGTATACATTGGAATCTTCTCTTTCATTCCATACGGTATTTGTTAGTAATATAATATAGTGCCTAAATATAGTGCAACTTTCGGCTAATATAATACAGTGCATTGCTTTTGGATTGTTTTCGGCTCTTTTCATCATGAGCCATCATTGTCCATTGTCTGTAAGGATTGTATCTTCTCCTATATAAGGAGCCCCTCACTATTTGTAATATACAACATTCAATACTGAATACATCAATAGATACATTATTCTCTTTCTCTATACATTAATACATTAATTCTAATATGGTATCAGAGCTATAAGATTTAGGCCTATAGGATTTAGGCCTATATTTCTTTCTCCCCGGCGGGCAGCCGGCTCGCAACTTTGCCTTCGCTGCCCGCTGAAGTTTTCTACACATACCTTCACTCCTCTTTCTCAGCACTATTGCCCGACGACTTCATCGGAACCTCTGCTTTTGGACCTCTACTGGATGGTTTTCACAGCATGATGCGCAGCATCCTGAACCACAGGATCATGCGTTGGCATTGCTTGCCATCCTGGGCTATGCCCATCTTTCTTAACACCACGATCTGACGAGGTTAATGCAGGAGTATCACCAACATCACCAGCATGCTTGAATTCCTGCAATTCCTTGAAGTTCATCCATGGCTTCACCCAAACATGTACAAACGACTCCTCTCTCCACTGCGCCTACCATATCCACGGAAGCAAGGTGTCCCTCTGTGGAGCAAGAGACGAACACGACCAGGTCTGGGGTTGTACACATGGTTGGCGGCCTTGCTCTCCAACACCACCGACGCAGCCGCCGCCGCCTCCTACATCTGCAGCCAATACGCCGCCGGTGGCCTCTTCTACTACCTCTTCGGCTTCGCTCTCGCCTTCGGCTCCCCCTCCAACGGCTTCATCGGCCACCACAACTTTGCACTCTCTCTCTCTCTCTCTCTCTCTCTCTCCATGGACCCAACATCTTATTGCTTTATGATCAGATGCTTGAAATTGTGAGTCAGCTGCATACACGTCGGCGAAGCGCCACCCCACTGGACATAGTGCCTCCACAATGGACAATAACCCATGCCTTCTCTCTCTCTAACAATAATTTTCCACCACCCAACTTTCTTTTTATTTTATTTTATTTTATTTTATCACACATACTTAAACGAGAGACAACCCCATGTGAAGTGAGAGAGACCATTCACACGGCAGGCCACTTTTCACAATTTCACTTTTCAACCCATCATCCACATCTTTATTTTTGACAAACACCCAACTTTAATTTTTATTTTATTTTATGTTTTTCCTTTCCATCATCACATGTTCCTACTTTCCATCATCACATATTTTTTATTATAATATCCACATACCATTTACCAGCCCACAGATTCAAACCACTTTTGATTTTTCAAATCTTTATTTTATTTCCTTTCACAAAAAACAAAAAAAAGAAAAACAAAAAACAAAACAAAAAAAGCAAAAACAAAATGTAACAACAACAACACCATAACAGCTTTTTTTGTCTCCTCCGGTCCCAGCCCGGCAGCGATGCTTCCACCCCACCTTCATTTGCCACCAGTTTCATCCCTCGCCTTCTCCGCTCTTGACGATTCTGCCTCTGCCTTGGCCGCACTTCCAAATGTAATTACTCCCCGCTGGCCGTCAAATGCAGCATATGAGGACACTCCAAATCGGGCCTTGGAGGTGACTTGCCGTTTCAGCTCTTTATTCTCCTTCTTCAGTGAGCTGATCTCTCCTCGAGCATCTTTATACATCCGTTGCAACAGGGAGAGTTGCGCTGCCAATTGATTCACTTCAAACATCCTGTTCTGCAATCGTCGGGACAAGTTCGTGACCGCAGTCATGGTCTCCATACATGACTTTAGCGTATACGAGTTCGCCTCAATGTCCGATTGTGTTGCCATTATCTGCTCTACTGTCATTTCAGGATAGCTAAGCACAGGGGACGGCGGAAGGTCGCTTGGTTGAGGTTCAAGGGCAACTGCACCAGTTATCTCTCTTGTGGACTCGTTGAAGTCTGGAAAGAGGGTGAGTGGACCACAGGAAGAAGTGGCCATGTTATGGGTTGCCGAGTGTTTCAGATGTTACAGAGTGTTTCAGGGTTTGCAGCTCTCAGGGAACGAAGAGGTTTTCAACCTGTTTTGTTTTGCACAGCCTCAGCCTCTGCCTAGGCCTCCGTTTAAATATACCATGCAACAAACCGGGAGCACAAGCCGAGGCCGACACATCGCACGCCGCTCGACGCCTTAATGTTGAGCACGCCTTTTGATGGATTGGGCACGCCTTTTGATGGATTGGGCACGCCTTTTGAGGGTGATATATATATATGTATATCTTTGGGCAGCCTATATACACGAACATACAGTGTATTCTCAACGGCCTGACACGACCACAAAGTGTCTGCTACATCGGTCCGGCATGACCCCGTAAACTGTCCCGACATTGATTCCGGTTAGCTTCTACAACGGTCTGACACGACCACACAATGTCTGCTACTTCGGTCCGGCATGACCCTGTAAACTGTCCCGACATTGATTCTGGTTAGCTTCTACAACGGTCTGACACGACCACACAGTGTCTGCTACATCGGTCCGGCATGACCCCATAAATTGTCCCGACATTGATTCCGGTTAGCTTCTACAATGGTCTGACACGACCACACAATGTCTGCTACTTCGGTCTGGCATGACCCCGTAAACTGTTCCGACATTGATTCTGGTTAGCTTCTACAACGGTTCGACACGACCATACAGTGTCTCCTATCCTATTTTATTTTATTTTATTTTCCCCTGTTTTGTTACTCTCTCTAAACTCAAATTCGTTTGTATTTATCCTCCTTGAGTTTGAGGGGGGCTGTTAGTAATATAATATAGTGCCTAAATATAGTGCAACTTTCAGCTAATATAATACAGTGCATTGCTTTTGGATTGTTTTCGGCTCTTTTCATCATGAGCCATCATTGTCCATTGTCTGTAAGGATTGTATATTCTCCTATATAAGGAGCCCCTCACTATTTGTAATATATAACATTCAATACTGAATACATCAATAGATACATTATTCTCTTTCTCTATACATTAATACATTAATTCTAATAGTATTTACCATTTAACTTCTATAAAAACAGTGAACAGACATGTTTGGAGGGATACTAAAGTGAATGATGCTCAAATTGAACTTAAAAGTATTAAAATGAAAATTCCATAGAACCCTAGGCCATGTTACATAACCTGTGAAGAATAGTATGGTGTACACTATGTACTTGATAAATAGGAAGTCATTCGTCACTTACCACATAAAAAAGGGAAATGATATTGACACTCCCTTGCGAGAGGCAAGAGATTATAAGAAAAAGAGTGTGACAGGCTAAAAGGCGTGTGACTGTCATTTTCTTATATAGAAAGGGTGATGCTAGAGACACTGTTATTCTTGTACGGTTCAATCTGGACCATTAGATCAGTGGTTGGTTTTAGATCCTTTGTGCTTGGTTTGAATCCTATATGTTGTACATGGGAATTCCTTAACAATTATTCTAGTACTACAAGGCAAAATTGTATAATAGCAGCTAAAACTTCATGCTGAGGCCTTAGAAAAATAACAATAATATCAATATGCCCTTATTTGAATTTTCACCTCCTCCAAAGCAAGCTCCAAGCTTGGAGGTGCTCCAAGCTTGGAGGTACTCCAAAGAGAAGAAAAAGATGCAAATGACAAACATAGTTGAGAATCAAGTCTTTTATCTGGAAAGAGTTGAGCACAAATATGGACAGAGCATAGAACACTCACCCACATTTTTTTTAGAGAGAGAGAGAGAGGTGAGAGAGTTTCCATTCTTCCATCAATGGCTTCTCCATGATTTCAAGATGACTAGCCAAGTTTTTTTCCATGTTTTCTACTTGAAGATGGAAGACCCAAGAATAGCCCAAAGAGGGCTTTGATCGCCCACGGTTTTAGGGGGAGGGACAGAGAGGAGTCCGATATGGGAGGGGGTGAGGAGGGATTGCCTACCAATTTTTTTTTTACATCAAGAAAAGAGGGAGAGGGACTAGGGTTTGGACTACTAGGGGGATGGAGAAGAGGGAGAGCTTTAGAGAAAGAAGGGGGAAATTGAAACACAAAATGAAAAATGGGGAGGGGTCATTTTCGGTTGACCATGGAGATGGGGGTAGCTCACCAACCAGTCAAAGCCAAGGGAGAGGAGAGAGAGAGAGTGTGTGTAGAATACAATTTTAAATTCAAAAAGTAGTCTTCTATATACGTACACAACGTTTATCTATGGACAGAGAGAGATTATTCAAGGAAAAGGTGACAAAGTAAAGGCTAGGCTTACCCTACCCTAGGGTGACCAGCCATGCGGTTGAGGGTTCCAATTTTGTTTGTTTTGGTGTCAAAAAATACATTAAAGTGTGTATAAACTGTGTCCTCAAAAGTTGTAGGCAAACAAGGTACAAAAAAATGTGTTGGGTTTTTTAACTATGATTAAAAATACTAAGATAAAATGAAGTTTGTCAAGAAAAACGCAAACTGCGCCTCGCAAAGGCTAAGTGGGAAAATCATGCAGTCATGTCGTAGAAATTAACAAATAGACCTACATGCTATTAATAACATACAATAGAGTGTAACATGCAAAACACTTCATGCACATATACATATTTCAATTATGCTCATAATCAGGTCAAGTTTCATACAGTTCAATCAATCTCAAGAGAAAAATTCTACCCATATATATACTCAATAAATTACACGTCATAATGATTATAACATCGGTTAATTACATTTTACCCCCTTACAGTTTGGCCTGAAAAACACAACCTCTCTTTGGTTCAAAAATGTACCCATAACCCCCTTACAGTTTGGAGTGAAGTGTAACTCCTAACTTCCTTAACGATTTTTACAAAAATGTCTATATTGCCCTTAATTCTTTATCTAGTTTTCTGTGTACCACTTTGTCTCTTCCTCTCTCTAATAATGTTTCAAAACTACTCTCTCTGTCTCTCTAAGACCACACCGCCATTTTCCAAACCACCCATACTGCTCTCTATTCCTCTCACTCGTTAATTCTAGAGCCATGACTCACTCTTTTGATGACAGACCTGATTATTACATTGCTTCAAAACTAGTTGGAATTGATTGGCACAAGCCTCCAAATCTACCCAGGTCAAATGCGAAATCCAGTTCCTATTTTCTGTGCCAAACATAACCTGATATATTGCTATTACACAATATGTTCTTAAATATTTCTAGGATGGCTCCTCATATTGGAAGTTCTACCAATAAATCTTTACTTACTGAAATTGTGCACATGCCAATGGAGCTCTCCACCATACACACACACGCACATACATGTTTTGGTGTGTACAGATATTAGATGGTGAAAATTTTGGGGGTGATGTTTTGGTTGAGGTGGGTTTTCTGATTTTAGAGAGAGATGCTTGTTCATGTTTAAATTACAAATTTCTTAGCTTTGAATGTTCAATATAATTACAATATCCAATCATTACTTAGGCCTGACTTACTGTCACACATTATACTCTAAAGAAGAGAAAATTCCATTATTGCAAAAAAAATTTACTATAGCTGTGTGAGAATATTGGGTTAGGTTTATATATATGTAAAACCCAAGTTTTGAATATTATTATTTTTGGATAGATTGGTAATTACATTAATTTATATGGGTCATTTAGTAATATCAAGAAATTAGTTATAAGATGGTATTATAATTTCTATATCATAGATGGGCAATTTTGTAAGTTTGAGAACTAGGTTAATAAACCCACATCTTTTGCTTCAAGTCTAGGAGAAGAACAAAAAGAAAACAGAGGGCTCTGGAGGGTTTTCCGAAGGCTGCGCAAGGTTTGAAAAAAAAAAAAAAAAAAAAAAAGAAAACAAAACAAAAGCAAAGTGAAGAAAGGGGATTCATGGAGTGGTGATTTTCTTTATTTCATCACTTAGGTAAGATTTATTTTGTTGTATCCCTATCTATGATTTTAGTGTTAATATATCAATGGATGATTTTATAGGCTTATATGATTAAATAATTATATTGATGTAGTTTATGTTGGGGTTCTCGATTTTGCTTAATTTTAGAGTGTATTTTTGTATTCCGTTTGGGTGGTTCATATTTTGAGATTAATATGTGATAGGTTAGGTTTAATGGTGGTGTGTTTGTGGGATACAAGATTGATTACAAGCAATTACAAATTTTTACGTGTATATAAACAACAATAGAATAATATGGGTTGAGAATTTCCAGAACCATGATGGCTTTGTTTTGATGCTAAATTGTGGGAGTTCTTAATAGGCAATTAGGTTAATTTATTTTATTGTTGTTACAAGAAGAGATAGATGGGTGCACATAATAATTGTTTATGTGGTGTAATATTTTATTAGGTTTGTGAGATTGAGGTGGATCTTGGTAATTTGAGATTAGCTTGGGAATTATTATTTTAGCTGTTTGAGGTAAGTAACCCTCTATCACTGTTGGTTCATTTTTATTCCTATCGAATCGTTTAAAATAATAAATATATATTTATAGCCTTCGTGTTCTCTTAAAATAAAACATGGGTCAAGTATAAAACAACATCGAATATTATTATGAAAGTTATTTGAATATTTTGTAAAACTATTCTGAAAATTGTACCAAATGTTTATTCCGAAAATATCGAATATTTTATTTGAAAGTTGTGTATTGTTTGAATTTTGAACATCACTCTAGTCTGACTATGATTTGGACCCTAGCCAATGGGGGTTATTTATTGGCACAGAAACTAGTTTCTTTTGGGGCTTTACCACCGGCCTATGTGTGGTTCTGGGCCTTGTCACGGGCTAAGTGACCATAGTCATTAAGACTCGGGTTTTGTGAATCGAATCATTGAACTATCTGAATATCGAACCATCGATTTGAACAACGAATTACTTTGAATTATCACATTGGCTTTTTATTTAAAATGTATTGTACATTGTTTATTTTTAGCTTTGAAACCATCTTACAAATAATTGTTCATTTATTGAACTGTAGAAAAATTATATTTATTAGTTATCGATTTCTTTATTTATTTTTGTATACTTGATCCAGCTAGCAGTGATGGTTGGTTATTTACTGGGCTTTCTAGCTTACCCTTATTTTTTTTTTCAGATTTTGAAGAGTAGAGCTGCGTGGGATTTTTACATGTGAAAGTGCTGAGAGTAGGACTGTGATTTAAGTACTTAGATTATTGTTTTGTTAGTGGATTAAATTAGTGGACTTGGTGGACTTTTTCATATAAGAACTATTTATTTTTATGGATTTTGACATTATGACAATTAAGGATTTAATTTGAGAATTTTACATTGTGGGTTATGTGATTGGATTTTTAGCCTTGCATGCTCACTTATATGAGTGTGCGGCGTTGTCACGGAGCTTGGGGCGTGACAATTTTATGGTATCAGAGCCAGGTTGTAATTTTAAAAGTTGGTATAGAATAGTGGTGAGATTGGGTAGATGTAGGATTGGGAACGCTTATAATTTGATAAAATGTTAATTTTATTTACGTGCTATAGGGACTTGAGAATAGAATAAGATGTGGTTTTATTATTGATGCATATAGGTTGCAATGGAACATGAGGAGACATTGGCAAATATGGCTAGGAATACACGCCAGGGTCAAACGAATCGACGAACTGATAATAACAATCGGTAAGGGAATGTGATTAATATTGGTAGTGGTTCTCAAGCAGTCAGAGGAAATCAGGGGCAAGAGTTGAAGGAACAATTATAAGAGTTACTAGATAAGGGCTTTATTAGGCCTAGTGTTTCTCCTTGGGGTGTGCCCGTTTTATTTGTGAAAAAGAAGGATGGTAGTTTTTGCCTTTACATTGATTATAGAGGGTTGAACAAGGTAACAATTCGAAATAAATATCATTTGCCTAGGATAAATGACTCATTTGATCAATTGCAAGGAGCACAAGTCTTTTCTAAGATTGACCTTCGTTCTGGATATCATCAGTTGAAGGTTAAAGCGGAAGATATACCTAAGACAGCCTTCCAAACTAGATATGGGCATTATGAATTTTTAGTGATGTCGTTTGGGTTGACCAATACGCCTGCAGCTTTTATGGATTTAATGAACAGAGTATTTAAACCCTTTCTTAGATCAGTTTGTGGTAATTTTTTTATTTATGACATTCTTGTGTACTTGAAGAGTAAAGAGCAGCATGAAGAACATCTGAGAATAGTGTTGCAGATATTAAGGGAGAAGAAATTTTTTTTTTTTTTTTTTTGCTAAATTAAATAAGTGTGAATTTTGGCTGGAGAGTGTATCATTTTTGGGTCATGTGATATCTAGAGATGGGGTGTCTGTTGACCCCAAGAAAGTAGAGGCGGTGGTAGAGTGGAATAGGCCTACTAGTGTCACTGAAATTCGTAGTTTCTTGGGTTTAGCAGGATATTATAGAAGGTTTGTTAAGGAATTTTCCTGAATTTCTATACCTTTGACTTGTTTAACACAAAAAGGAGGGGTTAAATTTGAATGGTCTGAAGATTGTGAGAAGAGTTTCCAGGATCTAAAGAGTCGATTAGTGTGTGTTCCAGTACTTATAGTTCCATCCGGAGATGAAGGTTTTACCATCTATAGTGATGCATCGAAGATGGGCTTGGGTTGTGTTCTGATGCAGAACGATAAGGTAGTGGCATATGCGTCTAGGCAGTTGAAGAGATATGAGCAGATTATCCTACGCATGATTTGGAGTTGGCTACAGTGGTGTTTGCATTGAAAATCTAGAGGCACTAACTATATGGGGTGAAATGTGAGATATTCACTGATCATAAAAGTCTGAAGTATATTTTCACTCAAAAAGAATTGAATAAGAGGCAAAGGCGATGGTTGGAGCTTTTAAAGGACTATGATTTGACTATCAATTATCATCCAGGAAAAGCCAATGCAGTGGCTGATGCCTTGAGTAGAAAGACCCCAAGTAATTTGGCTACCTTGATCAGTGACCAAAAGAATATCTTGGAGGACTTGCGAAGGTTGAATATCAATATTAGATGGCATAACCATGGAGTGCAATTGGCAAACCTTAGAGTTCAACCCACATTGATTGATAGAATTAAAGATGCTCAGGGAAGAGATCCTCAGTTGCAAAAACTTAAGGCTGAAATGGAAATAGGGCTACAGATGGAATTTTGTATGCATAAAGATGGAACCTTGAGATTTGGAGAGAGGCTATATGTGCCTAATGATTTGGAGCTCAAGAGAGAAATCCTGAAAGAAGCTCATAGTTCAGGATATACGGTACACCCAGGGAGCACTAAAATGTATAAAGACTTGAAGAGGAACTTTTGGTGGAATAATATGAAGAGGGAAATTGCTCAGTATATTGCTCAATGTTTGGTATGTCAACAAGTGAAAGTTGAACATCAGAGACCTGCAGGTAAGTTACAACCTCTTCCTATTCCCGAGTGGAAGTGGGAACATATTACCATGGATTTTGTGACAGGGTTGCCTAGGACCCAAGGTGGTAACAATGCTATTTGGGTTATCGTTGATCGATTGACCAAATCCGCTCACTTTCTAGCTTTTAAGGTAGGGTTCTCCTTAGAGAAGTTTGCAAAATTGTATATCAAGGAGATTGTGAAGTTGCATGGTATTTCGGTGACCATAGTGTCTGATAAAGATAGCAGATTTGTATCTATGTTTTGGAGGAGTTTGCATACAGCTTTGGGCACTAGTTTGAATTTTAGCACTGCCTTTCATCCTCAAACTGATGGGCAGTTAGAGAGAACTATTCAAACCTTGGAAGACATGTTGAGGGCTTGTGTTATCGATCTTGGAGGTTCTTGGGATGAGCATTTAGCCTTAGTGGAATTCTCTTATAATAACAGTTATCATGCGAGCATTCAGATGGCACCATATGAGGCTTTATATGGACGAAAGTGTAGATCACCTATTTGTTGGGATGATGTGGGTGAAAGGAAGTTGTTAGGGCCTGAGATTGTGCAACAAATAGTGGACAAGATCAATCTTATTAGAGAGCGACTTTGCACGGCACAGAGTAGACAGAAAAGTTATGCAGATAACAGGAGACGTGATTTGGTGTTTGGGGTTGGAGACCATGTATTCCTTAAGGTGTCTCCTATGAAAGGAGTAATGAGGTTTGGTGTTCGTGGTAAATTGAGTCCTAGATTTGTTGGGCCATTTGAGGTTTTAGATCGGATTGGTGAGGTAGCTTACAGACTTGCCCTACCACCTTCACTAGTTGGAGTTCATAATGTTTTTCATGTCTCAATGTTAAGGAAGTATATACCGGATCCTAGTCATGTGATTGATCATGCATCGTTGCAGTTTAAGGAGGATTTGACATATGAGGAACACCCTATACGAATTGTTGATAGGAAGGAACAGGTTTTGAGGCGTCGAGTCATCCACTATGTTAAGGTTCAATGGAGTAATCACTCAGAAAGAGAAGCAACTTGGGAACTCGAGAATGAAATGAAACGGAAGTATCCACAACTTTTTGAGATTTCAGGTATGTCAAATTTCGAGGACGAAATTTCTTTTAAGGAGGGAAGGATGTAAAACCCAAGTTTTGAATATTATTATTTTTGGATAGATTGGTAATTACATTAATTTATATGGGTCATTTAGTAATATCAAGAAATTAGTTATAAGATGGTATTATAATTTCTATATCATAGATGGGCAATTTTGTAAGTTTGAGAACTAGGTTAATAAACCCACATCTTTTGCTTCAAGTCTAGGAGAAGAACAAAAAGAAAACAGAGGGCTCTGGAGGGTTTTCCGAAGGCTGCGCAAGGTTTGAAAAAAAAAAAAAAAAAAAAAAAAGAAAACAAAACAAAAGCAAAGTGAAGAAAGGGGATTCATGGAGTGGTGATTTTCTTTATTTCATCACTTAGGTAAGATTTATTTTGTTGTATCCCTATCTATGATTTTAGTGTTAATATATCAATGGATGATTTTATAGGCTTATATGATTAAATAATTATATTGATGTAGTTTATGTTGGGGTTCTCGATTTTGCTTAATTTTAGAGTGTATTTTTGTATTCCGTTTGGGTGGTTCATATTTTGAGATTAATATGTGATAGGTTAGGTTTAATGGTGGTGTGTTTGTGGGATACAAGATTGATTACAAGCAATTACAAATTTTTACGTGTATATAAACAACAATAGAATAATATGGGTTGAGAATTTCCAGAACCATGATGGCTTTGTTTTGATGCTAAATTGTGGGAGTTCTTAATAGGCAATTAGGTTAATTTATTTTATTGTTGTTACAAGAAGAGATAGATGGGTGCACATAATAATTGTTTATGTGGTGTAATATTTTATTAGGTTTGTGAGATTGAGGTGGATCTTGGTAATTTGAGATTAGCTTGGGAATTATTATTTTAGCTGTTTGAGGTAAGTAACCCTCTATCACTGTTGGTTCATTTTTATTCCTATCGAATCGTTTAAAATAATAAATATATATTTATAGCCTTCGTGTTCTCTTAAAATAAAACATGGGTCAAGTATAAAACAACATCGAATATTATTATGAAAGTTATTTGAATATTTTGTAAAACTATTCTGAAAATTGTACCAAATGTTTATTCCGAAAATATCGAATATTTTATTTGAAAGTTGTGTATTGTTTGAATTTTGAACATCACTCTAGTCTGACTATGATTTGGACCCTAGCCAATGGGGGTTATTTATTGGCACAGAAACTAGTTTCTTTTGGGGCTTTACCACCGGCCTATGTGTGGTTCTGGGCCTTGTCACGGGCTAAGTGACCATAGTCATTAAGACTCGGGTTTTGTGAATCGAATCATTGAACTATCTGAATATCGAACCATCGATTTGAACAACGAATTACTTTGAATTATCACATTGGCTTTTTATTTAAAATGTATTGTACATTGTTTATTTTTAGCTTTGAAACCATCTTACAAATAATTGTTCATTTATTGAACTGTAGAAAAATTATATTTATTAGTTATCGATTTCTTTATTTATTTTTGTATACTTGATCCAGCTAGCAGTGATGGTTGGTTATTTACTGGGCTTTCTAGCTTACCCTTATTTTTTTTTTCAGATTTTGAAGAGTAGAGCTGCGTGGGATTTTTACATGTGAAAGTGCTGAGAGTAGGACTGTGATTTAAGTACTTAGATTATTGTTTTGTTAGTGGATTAAATTAGTGGACTTGGTGGACTTTTTCATATAAGAACTATTTATTTTTATGGATTTTGACATTATGACAATTAAGGATTTAATTTGAGAATTTTACATTGTGGGTTATGTGATTGGATTTTTAGCCTTGCATGCTCACTTATATGAGTGTGCGGCGTTGTCACGGAGCTTGGGGCGTGACAATATATGACTGTATTTCCTTTTCTAAGAGATTATATAGGTGTATATATATGGCAGTGTTTTAGGTGTATATATGGTAGTGTTTCCTGGTGGGGATGTATGATCCACAGCCAATTTGAATAAGAAGTTGGGTATACCCTTTGTTAAACAATTCCCGTTTAACCTCCGGAGTGTCCACCACTTTAACAAGAGTGTCAAAACAAGTTGTTCCTACAGTCACAAAAACTATCCTCTCGGGCTTTATACTATCATCAATATCTGCCATATATATATACACCTAAAATACTGCCATAGTAAACCTAACTCTTAAGACTAAAAAGGAAACACTGTCATATATATAAACCTAATCTAATATTCTCACACTCCCGCTCAAACTCAATGTGTTATAGTAGAAAACATTGAGAATTTGCCAAGAAGAAACTGAAACCGAGTAGTGATGTGAGTCTTGATCTTAGTTGCACGAAGCGGGAGTGGGGGCGGGAGCGGGAGCGGGAGCAGGGAAACGTGGCCACTTAGAGGAGTCGTAAATTAGGAGCGCTTATATATTATTTTTATTAATTATATTTTATTTATTATAATAAATAATGAATAATAAATTATGTTCAAATAAATAAAAAATAAAAATTATATCTTTTATTTTATAAATTTTTTAACTCTTTTTTTTTATTATATATGATTTAAATAGATTTCTTTTAAATAATTAGATGATTTATTTTATTTATTATATGTTAAAAAGTTAGGAATAATAAATTTTAATAAATAATTTTTTATTTTAGACAGAAGAATTATATTATCTATGACAAATTATATTATATATGATAAATATTATATATATTAAATATAATAAATTGTATTGTATTACATATATATGATAGATATTATATATATTAAATATAATAAATTATATTATATTATATATATATGATAAATTATATTTATATTATATAATATAAAACGGAGAGGGAGAGGGAGAGGGAGAGGGAGAGGGAGAGGGAGGGGGAGGGAGAACAGAGATCGAGAGAGAGAGAGAGAGAGAGAGGGAGAACAGAGACGAGAGAGGGAGACGAACAGAGAGACGAAGCAAACAGAGACGAGAGAGGGAGACGAAGCAAACAGAGGCGAAGATAGACGAAGAGGAGATCGAGACTGAGAGAAGAGAGAGCGACAAAGACAGTCGAGATCGACCGTGAGAGAAGGTCTCAGCCCTAATTGCGATTCTTTCGCATTAGAAGCGCGATTCTCTCGTATTAGAAGCGCGATTCTTGTGCGCTTCTTCCTTGGAAGCGCAAAATCGCGCTTCTTCCTTAGAAGCGTGAGTCCCTTCCACGATTCCTGCTACTAAGGTCTTGATAAAAAAGTTAGCAAGTTACAGAGCCGAAGAGACAAAAGGAAGTGAGATAAAGCCAGATTACAGATGTTGACGGATAAAATGAAAATCAATCTCAATGTGCTTTGTTCGCTAATAGAAGACAGTGTTATGGGCAATCTGAATAGCACTACGGTTATCAAAATAGAGGGAGGTTGGAGAAGACTGAGGGACGCCCAAGTCAAAGAGAAGACAACGAAGCTAGACAACTTTAGCAGTAGTGTAAGCCATAGCATACTCAACTTCGGCAGTAGAACGAGTAACAACAGTTTGTTTCTTGCTTTTTTAAGAAATCAAAGAATCGCCAAGAAACATATAAAAACCAGAAGTGGGCTTACAATCTGTAACATCACCAGCCCAATTAGCATCAACATAGGCGACTAAAGCCAAGGAAAAAGTAGAGGACAACAGCAATCCTTGGAAGATAGTACCGTGAAGATAGCAAAGTCAGGATCAAGAACCGGAGTAGATGCAGTATAAGCGGCGGGAGCTTGAAAATTACTCGGAGGAGAAGGGAAAAACTGGGTCTGAGACTGCTGAGAAGAGGCAGCAGACATGCATCCCTTCTTGGGGCAGCGATACTTCCAATGACCCTTCTGAAGTTACTAGGCAAGTGAGATATAACAGAAAAGATAACTTCTTAAGTTACTGAATTTGTGGGAGAACTCAATCTGGCAGCCTTCTGTGATTTTGTCATTTTCATGGCTGATTACTTGGTGTCGTAATACATTTTGCAGAGACGGAAGTAGAATTTGTAAAAGGAGAAAGTTAAGAGGACTTATATTCTGGTGACACGATCTTAAATGGAATCAGGACCAGATCCAATCACGGCAATGCTTTTAAAAATTTGGATAGTGATTTGATAAGGATTGAGGCCTTTTATGTTTTGACTCAAGGACTGGTTATAACTTGATCTACTTTTTGAATGTGATTATGTTATAAACAAATATCTATCATGAGAAATTCCAATAAGGTCTTTGTGAAAAAGAAAAAAGAAGGGTTGGAAGTTTTCTTGTTTTCAGTTTTTTTGATACAGTTGGAGTAGGTAGTTTCTTTTCAAATGACTGTTATGACTTGGATTGAAGATTCATTTGAATATATCATGCTCACAGAAAACTCTCTGACCGTACTCAGGTGACTTTTTATCTGATTAGATCAGGATTCACCCTCATTTTATTATCCACATACACTCTGCTTAGAGATCCACCCGCAAAATTATGCAGAGTTTAGCCATCCATTCATACTTTATGGAACTGTATTTGAAGAGAGCACAAATTTTGAGAAGGCATGGGTCAGTTTGCTGATATTTGTTAGACTCAATGAACTTTTGAGGTGCCATCTTAATGTAAAGTCTTCATTCTTTGAAAAAATTGCTTGAGATAATGTGTGATCTGTTCATTTTACTGCAATTGGACCCCTCACCAAATGATAAAATTTCCTAGATAGCTGTATATGTTCCATCAGCAGTCAGCACTGACGAATATATCTACAGCATTTCTTGTGCAAGTTCTTTGTTTGAAATTTGCCTTATGTATATATATATTCTTTTGGATATTTTGTTGCTTGTTGAACATTAAATATGATGTGAGGTGATAGGTTTCTAGTATATTTCTAGGGTTTTTAGGATTTTTAGGGGTTTGAGGTGTCCATAAAAATAAATGAAAATTTAAATTTTAGAGTAGGGTGTTCAAAGTGATGGGGTGCCCAGTATAATTTTTGGAGTGCATTTAGAGCCACCCATAAATATATGTTTCAGTGGAGTGTGTTTAGTTAACCTAATTTTTGTTCTCTCTGACTCTTCTCTTTCCTCTTCTCTCTCATTCCAACCCTAATCTTGTATATTCTATTATCTTACTATAAGCTTGAGAAGAAAAAATTTGGAGATTACTGGGCAAGTGAGATATAACAAAAAAGATAACTTCTGAAGCTACTGAATTTGTGGCAGAACTCAATCTGACAGCCTTCTGGGATTTTGTCATTTTCATGGCTGATTACTTAGTGTTGTAATACATTTTGCAGAGACGGAAGTTGAATTTGTGAAAGGAGAAAGTTAAGAGGACTTATATTCTGGTGACATAATCTTAAATGGAATCAGGACCAGATCCAATCACGGCAATGCTTTAAAAAATTTGGATAGTGATTTGATAAGGATAGAGACCTGTTATGTTTTGACTCAAGGACTGGTTATAACTTGATCTACTTTTTGATTGTGATTATGTTATAAACAAATATCTGTCATGAGAAATTCCAATAAGGTCTTTGTGAAAAAAAAATAAAGGGTTGAAAGTTTTCTTGTTTTCAGTTTTTTTGATACAGTTGGAGTAGGCAGTTTCTTTTCAAATGACTGTTATGACTTGGATTGAAGATTCATTTGAATATATCATGCTCACAGAAAACTCTTTGACCATACTCAGGTGACTTTTTATCTGATTAGATCAGGATTCACCCTTATTTTATTATCCACACACACTCTGCTTAGAGATCCACCCACCAAATTATGCAGAGTTTAGCCATCCATTCATACTTTATGGAACTGTATTTGAAGAGAGCACAAATTTTGAGTAGGCATGGGTCAGTTTGTTGATATTTATTAGACTCAATGAACTTTTGAGGTGCCATCTTAATGTAAAGTCTTCATTCTTTGAAAAAATTGCTTGAGATAATTGTGTGATCTGTTCATTTTACTGCAATTGGACCCCTCACCAAATGATAAAATTCCCTAGATAGTATATGTTCCATCAGCAGTCAGCACTGATGAATATATGCTACGGCATTTCTTGTATAAGTTCTTTGTTTGAAATTTGCCTTATGTATATATATATATTCTTTTGGATATTTTGTTGCTTGTTGAACATTAAATATGATGTGAGGTATTTTTTCTTTTGTAAATTCTCTAATTTTCATGAACAATATGGCATTGATTTACATCCTTTTCAGTTCTAAAATTATACAAATCATAAAGTATCACTTTTGGATTGTCTAATATATGTTACTTTACATTGATTTAGATCCTTTTTAGTTAAAGTGATACATATCATAAAATATAATATATGAAGCGCCCAAAAGCCAGTTTATATCCATACCTCTTCGGCTTCCCTTCTGGTTGATGACCAATCCATCATGAGGAAAGCTCGTGGAATGTCCTTTTACATTTAGCAGCCAAGAGTGTGCTTATCATGCTTATGCCTGGTGTGTTTTAAGTCTGAAAATTGAATGAGTTGAAGTTTTATCTGAATGTTAATGCTTTATCATGATTTTATCAGACCTTCCTGCTTTATCATACTTGATTTTACTTCATTAGTATACTAATTGTCTCAACTAAAAAATTCAAACACTCTTTCTTTCTTTCTGGCTTTATTATCTTTCCTCTCTGTTTAATGTGTCCACTGTGAATTTAAATGTTCTGTCAACTGATGAGGCTGATGTTTTTTTTGCAGAGAGAATTCGAAGAAATTGCGAACCATTTTCAGAGTCACAAACATGTTCGGTTAATATTGAAGTATGATGAGTCTCTTTCCCACTTAATTTTTGCAGCATCTGACATGTTCATTATCCCATCTATCTTTGAGCCTTGCGGCCTTACACAGGTATTGTATTCACTCTTTCCTAAACAAGAACTCCTGAATAGAAATCAACTTGAGCAAACAACAAAACAACAACAATAATAATAATAACAATTTAAAGATCTTCCGTTTCATGTTCATCTGCATGTTTTCACTTTGGAGCCAGCCTTGTTTTGTGAACAAAGAAAAACATGTGCCAATGTTTTGTGAGTTCAAAATTTTTTTTAACAGAAATACAAAATCACGAAACAAAGCATGAAATAAGCCCTAAGTTACCAAACCTCCTGCTAATAAATTTAGAGCCAAGTCTTTTTTTTATTTTTATTTTTTTTTATGGGTGGTTTTTAACCGATCCTCCTGCATAGATTTTATTTCATGTAAGCACCAGCATGTATGCATAAAAGAAAAAGAGAAAAAAGGGAGATAGTTATTATACAAGCAGCTTTCATTGTTGAGCCTGATTTCTTTATTAAAGTAATGTTAAGCATATAAGCCTAAGGGGGCTCTCACCTCAATAACTAGAGTTGAAGTGTAAAAGTATGGAAAACTTTGATTAGGGCTAGAGAGAAAAAGAGAGAAGGAAGAAAGAGAAGATTGTATGTATTATTAAACGTATATTTCTTGATTCCTTTCATAAACCTAAAAAATCAGCAAATATAGATAATACAATATGACCATAGTACCCTCACTCAACACAAAAAATAACATATATCACTATATATCCTTACACTCTCCCTCAAGCTGGAGCATAGAGATCGAACATGCCCAGCTTGGTAGAGAGACGCTCAAACGAAGAACGAGCAAGTAGTTTGGTGAAAATATCACCCAATTGATCATCAGAGCGAACATATGGTGTCTCAAGTTACTGACGCAACAACAAATCCCGTATAAAATGACAATCAACATCAATATGCTTCGTACGCTCATGAAACACGGGGTTATTGGCAATGAAAATAGCAGCTTGATTATCACAACTCATGCTCATAGGAGTAGGAACACGAACCAAAATCCTATAGAAGATAATAAACCCATAACATCTTAGAGGCGGTATGCGCTATAGCACGATACTCAGCCTCAGCACCCGAACGAGCAACAACTAGCTGTTTCTTGCTATGCCAAGTAACTAGGTTACCTCCAACAAAGGTGCAATATCTAGATGTAGAACAACGGTCAATCCGACTATCGGCCTAATCAGCATCACTAAAGCCAGTGACAATCAAGGAAGAAGGATGATAAAGTAAACTATAACCTGGAGCACATTTGAGATAATGCAAGATTCGACACACAGCATCAAAATGGGGTTCACGAGGAGCATGCATAAATTGGTTAACAACACTCACAGCATAAGTGATATCCGGACGAGTGACGGTAAGATAAATCAATTTCCCAACTAAACGACGATACCGACCAATATCAGGAAACATCTCTCCGTTCTCACCATCAAGTTTAACCGAGGAGTCCATAGGAGTATCTGTGGGACGAGTGCCCAGCAGTCCAATTTCAGCAAGATCAAGAACATACTTATGATGAGAAAGAAACAAACCCCGAGAGGAGTGAGCAATCTCAATCCCAAGAAAATACCGCAGATTACCCAAGTCCTTTGTGTGAAACTGCTTACCCAAATAAAGCTTCAGATTAGCAATACCGGCGGAGTCACTGCTAGAGATGATGATGTCGTCCACATAAACAATGAGAACAATAACCCCAGTAGATGAGTGGCAAACAAAAGCAGAGTTATCAGAAGTGGAACGGCGGAACCCATATGCAAGCACAACAGTACTAAAGCGATTAAACCAAGCATGAGGAGATTGTTTGAGACCATACAAAGCCTTCCGTAACCGACAAACCATATGCTCATCACCAGGAACAACATAGTCAGAGGGCTGATCCATATTGACCTCCTCGTTGAGATCGCTATGAAGAAAGGCATTCTTTATATCGAGCTGATATAAAAGCCAAGACTGACTAACGGCAACAGAGAGGAGAATCCGAACAGAATTAAGGCGAGCCACGGGAGAGAAGGTCTCCAGATAATCAACGCCATAGGTTTGAACATAACCTTTGGCCACGAGACAAGCTTTAAGCCGCTCAACAATATGATCAGGAAGATACTTAACAGTATAAATCCACCGACAGCCAACAACAGGTTTCCCAAAAGGAAGAGGTGTAAGTTCCCAACTCTGATTTTGATGAAGAGCACTCATCTCCTCGTCCATAGCATGTTTCCAACCCGATATCAACATAGCCTGCTGATAAGAAGATGGAATAGAAAGACATGACAAGCTATATGCAAAGGAGTGAAAACTAGGGGCAAGACGAGCATAAGAAACAAAATTCGAAATAGGATGCTAAGTATAAGTACGTTTAACTCAGCACAATGCAATAGGTAAATCATTATCAGATGGCACAAGTAGAGGAGGGGCAGGAACCTCGGACACAGAAGATGAAGTAGCCGGACCATAAAAAACCACGCAACAGGCTTGGGACTACTGATAAACTTGTAGAAGAGATAACGGAGAAGAATCCAAACCGAGGAAAGATGACGGGGGAACAAAGGGCACCGGAAGAGTAGGAGTTGGAACGGATGTCTTCCCCTCACAACAAGTGATAAGATCCTCTAACAATTGCTGACCAGATGAAGAGAAAAAAGTAGTGGACTCAAAAAAGGTAACATCGACACTAATAAAGAACTGACGAGACTCGGGATGATAACACCGATAACCTTTTTGTGTATAGATAGCCGACAAAAATACATTTGCGAGCACAGGGAGATAATTTATCCAACCCCGGATCAAGGACATGGACAAAGGCCACAACCAAAAACACGAGGAGGAAGAGGAAACAGAGAACAATTGGGGTATAATTGAGAGAAGGGAGACTCATTATGTAAAACAACAGAGGGCATGCGGTTAATAAGGAATCATGAAGTCAACACAGCATCGCCCCAAAATGGTTTAGGAACATGCCTGTTAAACATCAAGGTCCGGGCAATATCTAGCAAATGTTGGTGTTTCCGCTCAGCAACACCATGTTGTTGGGATGTGTGAGCATAACTAGTTTGATGGATAATACCACGAGCATCACAAAAATCATTCATAATAGATTGCACATATTCTAAGGCATTATCATACCGAAATTTCTTAATGCATTTCCCAAAACTGAGTAAAAATTTCATTATAAAACTTAGAAATTATTTGGGGCAAGTTCGAACATTGTCGTAATAAAAACAACCAAGCCATCAGAGAAAAATCGTCCACAAAAATAACAAAATAAAAAAAAAAACCATTCACATTGGAAGTGCGAGAAGGACCTATATGTCTATATGGACTAAATCAAAAGACACTGACACACGACTAATACTACAACTAGAAAAAGAACTACGGTGATGCTTGCCGAGCTAACACGCTTCACATTCAAGTTGAGACAAATGGCTTAAACCAGGAATAGCTAACTTAAGCTTGGCCAATGATGGATGACCCAGACAGAAATGCCTCTGTAAGGGAGACATAGTAGCACTCAAAGTAGCAGAACTATAAGGAGGAGAAGCAGCAGTGTCCAAAATATAAGCCATCATTCTCATGCCCTGAACCAATCATCTTCTTGGACTGGTGGTCCTGTAAAACACAAGAAGAGGGAGAAAAGGTTACAGAACATTGTAGAACTTTAGTTAACTGACTACCAGAAAGCAAATTATAAGGAAAGGACGAGACAGAGACTAGAAGGTAAGGAGAGAGAGTGGGCTGAAGAGTGCCCTGGCCACTAACAGGTTGGGAGGATCCATCGGCGAGTATAATATTACGAGTAATAGGACGAAAAGTATGAAAAAGAGCGGAATTACCAGAAATATTGGAACTAGTGCTGGAGTCTAAAAGCCAAGGTTGAGGGGATTGAGTCGTGCATGCAATATTACCTGAGCTAGCTAATGTAGCAGTAGAAGATGAAAGAAAAGTAATACGAAGAGAATTGACTATCTCAGTAAGCTCACTAATCTGGGTGGTGAGTGCATCATGAGAATCAACTGGGGAACCACCTGGTCCAGAGGGAACTGAAGTCGACTGAGAGGATAGAGCATCCATAACTTGATTCACATGATCAAGTTTACCATACTTCTGCTAACACCAAGGTTCAGAATTACCTAAGACACCACAATGAGTACATTTCTGATCACCACGAGATACACCACCAACACCACGGCCACCACCACGAGAACCATGAGAATAACGACCACCACGAGAACCACATGCACCAGTATAGGATCCATGAGAACTAGTGCTGCCAAGAAAATTACCTCAATGGGGCCCTCGGTCACTACTGCTAGAGATCAAGGCAGAAGAGGACAAGGGCTAAGAAGAACCAGATGTAGAAGAAGCCTGTCGCAAAGAAGAACGCAACAATCGAGAATAGGCATTAGCAGTAGAAGGTAAAGTCTCACTGGCGAGAATCTAATCCTTGAAACCCCATAGATCATAATCTAAGCCCATAAGTAAGGATGTCATCATAAACTCCTCCCAATACTTCTTTTGTTGAGCCAAATCAGTAGTAAAAGGTTGGTGTTGCAACAATTGATCCCACAAAGTCTTCAGGCCACTATAATAGTCAAGAAGAGGACGACCAAACTGGCGGGTAGCAGAAATCTGTTCATAAAACTCATATACTCGAGACATTACTCTGATTAGAAAATGACTCAGCAAGGGAGTCCCAAATGGCCTTAGAGGTGTCACAAAATTCAATGGTAGTAGCAACATTAGGCTCCAAACTATGCCAAAGCTATCCCATAACACAGGAATCCTCACTCAACCAATCATTATAACCTTTATCATCCTTAGGAGGTGGAAGGTCAGTAAGAAAACGCGACTTCTTCTTGTCACGCAAGAAAATCTCAACGGCATAAGCCCAAGCTAGATAATTCATACCATTCAATTTCTTAGTGGTAATAGAGTTGGGGAACTCCTCATCCTCAGTTATGGAAGATTTCACATCATGTTTTGGCTCAGCCATGATAAGGAGAACAACCAGCTGATGCAAAGGGAGAAAAACAAAACACAAGGACAATCAACCAATGAGAACAGAGTGGAGTAAGGAAATTACCAACCAACAGTAACCAGCAAGCAGCTAAACAGCCTAAAGGAAGATCCAAAATGATCAACCAAGGCCAAAACAGGAGTGCCGAACAAGGCAAATCCACTAGAAATTGCCAAAAATTGACCCAGCAACAACACGAAGCAAAAAAAATCTCAAAGATGGCCTCCTAGGGTTATTTCGGCTCCCAAGGAAGAGGTTTTAACAAGCAAAAAACTCTAGGTAAGAAGCATTATCGCAAATTAGAAATATGACACCATTAAATCGAAAATCTTTCAAAAATAGAAAACTCACATCAGATGGTCTCAAAAAAATCCACAAAAATCACCATTGAGATTAGAAGAGGAAGACGACCAAGAAGGGGTCACCTTGTCCGTATAGTCTGTGACGTTATGCTGACGTCATCATACAGAAGATGACATCAGCACGTCGTTGTCACCTCAAAGGAATCACGAGTGACTGAAGAACACTTTGATAAGGTTGAATCGAAGCTCTGATACCAAGTTGAAGTATAAAAGTATGGAAAACTGTGGTTAGGGTTAGAGAGAAAAAAAGAGAGAAGGAAGAAGGAGAAGACTGTATATAATATTAAACGTATGTTTCTTGGTTCCTTTCATAATCCGAAAACATCAACAAATATAGAGAATACAATATGACCATATTACCCTCACTCAACACAAAAAATAACATATATCATTATATATTCTAACAATTAGCTTTTGGGGTTGAGTTCTATCCAAGACCGTGTAACATGGTATTAGAACCGAAGTACTCGAGGATAGGTATGGTGTGTGTCCTTGGCCTGCGGATGCTACCAAGTAAGCACTTTGGGCATGAGGAAGTGATGCAAGAAAGAAATAAAAGCAAAGAAGAAGATAGTTTTAGTAATCACTCCTAGAGGCCTTAGGCATCACACTATTTGTTTTGGGAGATGGAGGAAGGAATGGGATTGAGATGGAGGTGGGACCCACTAACATTGTGTTTGTTTTGGGAGATGGAGAGGGGATTCATAAGCCCTCCAGATTAGGATGGGCCTTGGATGTTGGGATTGAGATGGAGGCCAAAGATTTGTTATTAGAAAAATAGTCCTCCAGATTAGCTCTTTTTTTTAAATTTTTTTATCTTTTTTTTACATGTTAGGCATTTTTTTTTTAACATTAATGTTTAATGTTTTTGTATTTTTTGTTAAGTAAAAATCATATTTTTATTATTTTGTATTTCTTTTATATAAAAATAATTTAACAATTCCCACACTAACAACTATCATCAAAACAAATACAATTTTACTTAATCCCCTCACTAACAATCTCCTCACTATTAATCCACTATCAATCCCCTCCATTCTACATTTGAAAACAAAAGGGCCCTTAGGGTTAGGGTTGCATCACACAAATGCAAAGAGGCTTTAAAGCTCTGAAAATTCTTTAAAATATCAACTCTATTAAATAAGAAGTATTACATGACTTTATATAGATTTAGGAGACAGAACTCCAAAATAAGACGACCCATGGGCGACCCACACACAACTCATAGCCAGAAATTCTGCAAATTACCAAAATATTTCCAATCTTAAAACTAACCCAACAGCTTTATTAACTTAAAACAAACATAAACAAGACTCTTCTAAGACTAGAAACATAATTATAGATGGTTCCAATTGATCCCAATTGAATTCGGCTCCAAACCAAGCAATTTTCAAACGTTTTGTTTGGAGCTTTCAAAAATAATTTTCTAAGTTTTCAATTTGTATGTTTGTATTTTTAGTGATTTTTTTTTTAAATATTTTAATCAATTCTTTTTACTTTCAGATCCACTTAATCTTGATATACTTAAAAAGTATAAAATTTATACAAAAATGTTTAAAAAATTCATTGAATACAACAAAATATGAAAATGTACTGAATATTCATTTTTTTTTATTTATTTTTTGTATTTGGTGAATTTTTTAAAATTCCTTTTTTTCACAAATATTATACTTTATAAGTGTATCTAGATAAGGTATATCTAAAAAATAAAAATTTGCGTAAAATATTAAAAAAATTCACTAAAAATAAAAAAACACAGACACTTTTGAGGGAGGATGTGAAATGAAGTCCCACATCACTATAGTACTAAAGTAATGTTAAGTATATAAACGTGAGGGCACCTTTACTATTGGGGACCTAAGCGAAATCTCAAATGGAGTTTTTTAATATTTAAGTAATGCTTATTATTTGTTCACATCATAAAATTTGTTATTGAAAATTTATTTTTCCTTGCATATCTATTCTTGTGGCCTATACTATTGGGGCTATTTAGACAATGAGAGTCTTTATTTTGTCGGGATTTTAAATAATAATTTTTTTTGGTGGACGTTTGGGCAATGAATATGTCTTATTTATTATTTATTATTGAGGGCCTTTGGACAAGGGGAAGGATGGCTTTTATTTTACTGACCTTTGGATAAGGAACTTTTTGTATAGGTCTTTAAATAAGTAGTTTTTCTTATTGATGATGTGCATTAGGATATGGATAATTTATTATTTTCCGGTCCTTTAGACAAGGAGGACTCTTTTATGGGGTAAAAATGTGGGGTCTTGGAAATATTGGCAGCTTTATTCTAACCTGTAAGAAAGGAGTATTTTAATATCCCTGATGCGGAATAAAATTGTTAGAAGCAAAAGCTTGCTTTACAAGCTCCTTCCACACAATATCCAATTGCATTCCATGCAGCTAAAGTGGCTACAAGAGTCCTCTACGCAGATACAGTTTCCAAAAGCCAAAGGTCTAAGATTAGAGAGATCTAAGAAAATATCTGGGAGAGTTCTTAGAATACACCGTAGTACTTTAATTATACGTATTAAACAAAATAATATAAAAGAGAGAACATTTATCTCTTATCACCTGGTAAGTTCAAACCCACTAAGGATTTATCATCTTATCACCTATTCAAAATAAGTGATACCTATAATTGAATATATGCTCGTGTGGATGCACCCGATGAACCCATGCAACATCTCCCACGCATACGTGATGGGCATCTAACATGTCATCTAAAGAATCTCTCGATCATATTCTCATTTTCATACAGGAAAATGGAATGTGCAACCAGTCAAGAAAAGTACAAATGAGGGTTATATTAAGTCACCATCTAACTAGCATGACACTGTAACTCAATATCTCATGTATACCCAAAATCACCTAACCACATAAGTGTCTAAGGAAAGATCATTTGATATCACACTAATAATTTGTGCTTCATATAGCCTGGACGATTGAGTCAATAATAGTTTGTCGACACAATGATGAGCACAAATGCATTAAGAGGTCTTCCATGGCTCTGTATTGATTACAAGAAGGATTAGAGGTGCTACTGCTTTCCTAGACAAACTCCTTTGGACCGCGTGACTATAATGACCCTTGGATAACAAGCTTAAGTAGCACCATCAAGCCTCAATTTCATGACATAGTTCTAAGTCACAAAGGGTACAACTTAAGTTAGTTTATTTGGGAACAAATAAAAAAGCCAACTCTTTTTTTTGAATTTTTTTGTCTTTAGTGACTTTTTTCAAAATTTTGTTAATTTTTTTTGCTTTTCTAGTTTATCTTTAAAAATAAATAAATAAATAAATAATTGAAAAGCCAAAATAAGCTTTAAAAAACCAACTATTTTTGGCTTATTTTTGTTTTTCCTGGACTTTCTTTCAAAAAAATTTAATTTTCTAGTTCATTCTGTCGAGTAGAATCCAAAAGCCTAAAGCTTTTAAAATTTAAAACTAAAAAAATTCACTTCAGACGAAAATGAGACAATAAAAAAGTCACCAAAAAAGCAAATCCCAAACACCTTAGCTCACACAACGATGAAGCAGGGAGCCATTTTGTCTCTCTCCATCACGGTCATCCTAATGCACATATAGTATGATATGTATGCTATGCTGGAACTGTCATGACCCCAACCTGTCCCAAACAGGATGGTGTTACAACCATCCAGTAGTCATGGATTACCAAAGGCCTAATTTACAAAACAAGTCAAACTCCAGCAATAGCTGGGACAAAGTTATTCTTATTTTCAATTGCGGAAACCATTAATTTCTTTAATTGAGTCCATTTGACACATCCATTCAGGGCAATGCATAATTATGTGAAATGAAAGCACACATTCCTCTTGGATTGCTATCGTGTGTTATTACAAGGTCCAAACAAAGAAAAAGTAAAGCACGTCACTTGGGACAAAACCTTACAAAACCAACACAAATATATGCAAGACTGACTTCTAAGCAAACTCCTCTTTATAATCATGCTCTTCATTACCTACATATATATATATAAGGGAGAGGGCTAAGCCATTGTCCAGTGAATAGTAATATAGTAAAGCGGTAAATGAATGAACATCGATAACATTTATAAAACATAGCATGAAATCATAGCTTGAACATAGCCTAACTTGAGCATGATTGACTTGCGAATATTTACATAGAGACGAACATTCCGAGGGTTTTAAAAGTGAATAACTAGTCGAGTACCAGTTAGTCAATCCACGCGAAGGTGGCAAGAGGGGCTCGGCAATCAAGAGGTTATTGGCACGAGTCCCCCAATAACTAGGACATATTCCACAAGTGTCCTCTTCATACATGATACAAGAATATACGATGTTCATTCATAGCAAAACAATAACATAGCTTTCATGATCATAGAATAGGTTTTGCATTTGAATCATAGTTTCTCAAACTTAGCTTTACTACACTACTACTCACAAATCGCTCTTGGACAAAGGATTTCTCCTCCAACGTGCTTGTCCTACACAAAGCACGAACAAACCATTGAAAACAACTTTACTTGCAAGTCCTTATATCAATTTGAATGCTCTAACTTGACTTAGTATTTCTTAATCCCTTTCTTAGATTGTTCAAGACTTATCTAAGCTTAATTCAAGTCCTAAACAAGTGTAAATCAAATGTCAAATGCATTCATGGAAGTGTCCCAAGTGTTTGAGGCTTGAAAAACTTGAAAGTGTGCAAAAACGGGGGTGCCGCATGTGCAGGGATCAGGGCTGCACATGTGGCCTGGTGCAGTGTCAAAATTGTGTTGCTGAAAATGGGGCCGCATGTGCGGGAATGGCTGTTCAAGTGCTGCTCGATCCTCTCTTGTTCTAAGCTATCTTTTCTCAAATTCAAGACTTGGGACCTTGAAAACTTAGTACAAAAAATCTAAAATTCATAGAAAAACAAGGAATCATAATTCTTTTCAAAGCTACAACATCAACACATGATTTATTTCAAAGTATTAAGATCAAAACTTAGGTTTTTGCTAAGAAATTCATGAACTCAACTTCCTATTAAAACCCTTCTTTTTCTTTCTTCCACAACATGAAATTAAGCTTGTAAAACTCTTGAAATTTATAAGAAAACATGAAAACAAAAGTTTCTTATAAAATACGTGTAAGTTTAGAGAAGAGAAAGAGATAAGGAATGAGTGAGACCTTATCCCTTTTTATATTGATAATAATGCGTAATTACAGGAGTGCCATAAAGCATAAATTATGGGCCAGCCCATTACATCAATCAAGAGAAAATAAAATCAAATAAGAATAAAATATAACAAATATTATTTCCTATTCTAACACTCCCCCTCAAACTGGTGCAAATATATCTCTCATGCCTAGCTTGTTGAAAATGTCATGAAATGGTTTGCTCCTTATTCCTTTGGTGAGAACATCTGCTAGTTGGTCTCCAATATTCACAAATGGAGTACATATGGTGCCACTAGTGAGCTTTTCCTTGATGAAGTGTCTATCAATCTCAACATGCTTGGTTTTGTCATATTGAACTGGATTATGAGCTATGTTGATCGCCACCTTGTTGTCACAGTACAATCTCATGGAATCGGTTTGATGGATCCCCAAGTCTCCCAACAATAGTTTAATCCAAAGCAACTCATATACACCCTGAGCCATAGTCTTGAATTCTGCCTCTGCACTAGATCTAGCAACCACATTCAGTTTCTTACTTCGCCATGTGACTAGGTTGCCTCCAACAAATGTGCAATATCCAGAAGTTGATCGTCTGTCAGTGACTGATCTGCCCAATCCGCATCAGTAAATGCCTCCACACTGAGATGTCTATGTTTTGACAAATAGAGACCCTTTCCCGGAGAAGACTTCAGCTACCTCAGGATTCTCATAACTGCCTCTAAGTGAAAATTTCTAGAAGCATGCATAAATTGGCTAACCATGCTCACGGCAATGGCAATGGCAATGTCTGGATGTGAGTGTGATAAGTATATGAGCTTACCCACTAGCCTCTAGTATCTCCCCCTGTCCATTGTATCTCCCCGGTTCTAGAGGTGTATCACATGGTCTATCTCTAAGCATTCCAATTTCTGTTAGCAATTCAAGTACATACTTCCTCTGGCATATGAAGATGCCATCCTTGGACCGAGCTACTTCAATGTCCAAAAAATACATCGAATTGCCTAAGTCTTTGATTTCAAACTCCTTGGCTCAGTATTCCTTCAATTGAGGGATGTCCTCAACATTATCTCCTATCAGAACAATCTCATCAACATAGATAATAAGAGTTGTGGTCTTACCATGTGAGGAGTGTTTCACAAATAAGGTGTGATCAATTTGACTTTGCTTGAACCCATATCGCAACATAGCTTGAGCAAACCGTTCATATCAAGCCCTAGGGGACTGCTTTAGCCCATAAAGTGACTACCAGAGCCTGCACACTTTACCTTTGGACCTAGCATCCTCAAAACCAGGGGGAATATCCATACAGACCTCTTTTTCTAGGTCTCCATGAAGGAATGCATTCTTCGCATCAAACTGATGAAGCGGCCAATCCAAATTTTCTACAAGAGAGAGTAGTATTCTCATAGAGTTCATCTTAGCAACTGGTGCAAATGTCTCCTGGTAATCTACCCCATAAGTCTGAGTAAAGCCCTTAGCAACTAGGCTTGCTTTGTACCGTTCTATGGAACCATCTGCTTTGTGTTTCACAGTGTATACCCACTTACACCCAACTGGATTTTTGCCTTTAGGTAACTCCACTAACTCCCAAGTGTCATTCTTGCTAAGAGCTCTCATCTCCTCCATCATGGCATGTTTCCATTCAGGAGTGGAGAGAGCATCCTGAAAATTGTTAGGCAGACTCACAGAAGAAATTTTAGACAGAAAGGCTTTATATGAGGGAGACATGATTAGGAATTGGATGCTGAGTACATGACCTAACCCCCTTTCTATTAGCAATGGGAACGTCAAGATCTGAGAACTCAGGAATAGGAGCATTAGAATTAGAATTACCTAGACTCTCAAGAAAGGGGGATGACTCTGGACACTCATCCGAAGAAGAAGTTGGCAGTAAATGAGGGAAAGTAGTCTCTTGCATCCAGGTGACTTTCTGTCTATCTTTGTCCCTGACATAAACTTTGCCTTTTTCCTTTTCCACAACAATTGTTGGCTCAACATCCTCTATCTGTTCAACCACTGGTGGTAGTGGCACAGGAATCTCTTCACACCAAGGCTCCCCCTTGAAGGGATGACTATGACAATGAGGAGGTCGGAAAGTAAGATTGAGACTAAAAAAAAGTGACATCCATAGAGACACATCATTTGCGAGATGGAAGATGATAACACTTATAGCCTTTTTAGGTGGCAGAGTAACCCAGGAAAACACACTTAAGAGATCTAGGATCCAATTTATCACGAGTAGGTGAATGATTATGGACAAAACAAACACATCCAAAGGTCTTAGGGGAAATGGAGAGCTCAGAAGACATAAACCTGAACAAAAGTTAGAGAGGGGTTCGTTTTTTAAGGACGTGGGTGGGAAAACGATTAATCAAATAAGCGGCAGTGAAACCCTTTCCACTCAAAATGATCAAGGAACACGCATTTCAAAGGATAGACAACGGGCCACATCAAGGAAATAGCGATTTTTTCGTTTTGCAACACCATTTTGTTAAGGAATATTAGTGCAAGAAGTTAGGTGAATAATGCCATGTGTGGCAAAATAACTTGCAAGACCAAAGTCAATATATTCTCTCCTATTATCAGAACTCAGAATTTTGAAAACCATCCCAAACTGAGTGCAAACCATTCTATGAAAGTTTTGAAACACAGAAAACATTTCACTTTCGTCTTTCATCAGATATACCTATGTGGCCCTAGAATAGTCATCTATGAAAGTAACAAACCATTTTTGACCCTTTAAAAACATAAAACGGGAGGGACTCCATACATCAGAATGAATCAAAGAAAATGAAATTGAACTTTTATTAATAAAAGGAGCAAAAGAAACTCTATATTGTTTTCCAAGTTGACAAGACTCACCTTGAAAATTAGACATATTATTTTTCTAAAAAATAGAAGGAAATAAATGCTCAAGGAGTAAAAAGAAGGGATGTCTTAAGCGGCGGTGCCACAGCTAAAGATCTTCCTTGGAGGATGATAACTGAATAGATGAATAAGCCAGCTTGTCTGTCTGATCCAAAATATAGAAGTCATGTTCCTCTCTACCATTGCCAATCCTCTTCCTCGTGATAAGGTCTTGAAAAAGACAATAATCAAGAAAAAAAACGTCACACTACAATTCAAATCATGAGTAATACGACTCAAAGATAAAAGATTAACACTAAAATTGGCAACATGAAGTGCAGAGGATAAAGGGACGAGGTGGCATGAATTAAATCTTTCCCTAACACAGACGAAATATTACCATCAGCAACACACTTTTTCCTGACCTGAGGAGGGGTTATACTCCGAGAACAAATGAGAGGAACCAGACATATGGTCGGAAGCCCCAGAATTAATAATCCATGGCACAGTAGTATAGGATAGCAATGCACATGTGGAGGAAGCCAAGTTACTTGCATTGACAAATGAAGAAGAGGATGCACCTGTAGCAGATATAGAGGCTCGATGGTCTAGTAAGTGGCGAAGAGCAATCTCAAAATCAGAGGCAAATAACCCTGAAATATCAGTAGCCGGTGAGACAACTGGAGATAAAGGTAGTGGCTCAACCGTGTCTGAAAGATGTGCCCGAGCATTGGCCCCTCGGCCTCTGGACTGACCAGACTGACCCCCTCAAGTACCAGGACGGTCTCCTCGGCCTCCAGAAGGAGTCCCATGCAACTTCCAACAAGTCTCTCTTACGTGGCGAGGTTTATAGTAGTAGTCACAGAAAAGCTAATCCGTCTCAGAGGAAGGACGAGAACCACGAGTCACACGCTCGCCATCTCAAGGGGGTGCAAAAACCGAGGCAGAGCGATAAGTAGTGGCAGGAGGAAGCGTAGCAGAGCGGCGACTTTCTTCATTCTGCACAAAAGCAAAGGCTTCCTAAAGAGATGGAATCACATCCATGCCACGTACTCTGCTCCGAATAGGATTATACTCCACATTCAGGCCTTCCAAGAACTTGAAGACCCGCTCTTTCTCCATAAACTTCTAGTAACTAGCAGAATCAGTGGGATATACAAGCTTGTAATCTTGAAGGTGATCAAGTCACTTCCACTCATTGCTAAGGAAAATAAAATACTAGAGGATAGTCATTTCACCTTGTACCGACCTCTCAATGGAGTGACGTAACTCGAAAGCTTATGAGAAGTTTCCCTTCCTGGAGTAAGTGTAGCTATGGCCTCCCAAATATCCTGAGCAGTGTCCATAGACAAGTAGCCCTCTCCAATCTCCGGAACCATAGAATGTATCAACCAACCCATAATCAAAGAATTGGTGATCTCCCACTAGTCATAACGAGGGTCTATGATACTGGGTGCATGTACCCTCCCATCAACATATCCTATCTTCCCTCTGCTCTTCAAGAAAATTGTCAGACCCTACAACCATGCTAGGTAAATCTGACTATTGAATAGAGAGGTGGTCATTTTAAGGCCAGGGTTGAGGTTATCAGTCATAGTGGAAGGGATAATAGAACTATCGCCCTAAGATGGCTGAGAGGTAGTAGATTCACTAGTCAAATCCACCATGGAGACTTTACTAACTCTTCCTCAAACACGATGCCAATCACAAACCCAGAAGATGAAAGTGGAAGAACAAGCACAGCAGTAACTATAAAAGCATAGAGAATTAAGAATCCAGGGTTTTTTTTGTTTTGGGTACTGTTTTACATCACCAGAAGACTTCTAAAGGGAAGAGACTACCCTAGGCTACCCTAGAAGGGCTACCAAACTCGACCAAACCAGCAAGAAGGCTGGTCGGCCACCTGGGGACCCTCGGCAGTGGCTGGAGAAGCCTGCCGAGGGAGAGGGAAGCCTGGGTGAGGGCTATCAGGAGGAAAGCAAGGGTTGGGTGGCCTAGGTGAAGGCTGTCGAAAGGAAAGAAAGGACTGGGAGACTTGGGTGGAAGCTATTGGGGTTAAAGGAAGGAGAGACGAGGCTGTGGGGTTGTCGAGTGGCTGGGTGGAGGCTGTCGTACGATATACAGTATAGAGGAGATCACCTGTAGTGATGGATAACAAAGAAGGAGAGATGGCTAGGGCATGCCTCTGATACCATGTAAGTTTAGAAAAGAGAAAGAGATAAGGAATGAATGAGACGTCATCCCCTTTTATATTGATAATAATGCGTAATTACAGGAGTGCCATAAGGCATAAATTAGCCCATTATATCAATCAAGGGAAAATAAAATCAAATCAACATAAAATATAACAAATATTATTTCCTATTCTAACAATAAAAACATCAAAAACTAAATCAAAATGGTAAAAATCTAGGCTACCTAGCTTATTCTTAAATTCGTTCTACTCTTCTTCATACTTCTCTTCATAAGTCCATTAATAACCCAATTAAATCCTAACTTCTCAATCTTAGGTAGTAGGATGGATTGGTACAAAAATTAGGGCTCAAAACTTACCTTAGGATGATCAAAGATGAGGTTTTTGATGAGTTCTTCAAGCTCTCTCCTTTTCTCTTCTACTTTCTCCTTTCTTCTAGTTCAATCTTGATCCAACAGATTTTCTTCTTCTTGTTTTGGTTTTATATAGCTAGGTAAGACAAGGGTTGAGTTGAGACGACAAGGGAGGTGTATGCATCACCTACTTGCTTGCGTCACCAAATTTCTCTAATCCATACTCTTGTCGTAGCTAATCAAGGTTAGTACTAATTAAACAAGGTTTAAACTTACTTAATTAAACTTGATTAAGGCTTACTAATCTTACTTAATTAGCACTAATCCTGATTAGCAAATGAACATATGGCATTAAAATAACGAGCACATCAGTCTAAGTCTAAGATCTTTAAGCTTCTCAATTAGTGCATAGCATATCCTAGCATTCACAAATCTAAGCTTAAGGCATCCCCTAACTCTTAATAACCTTCAAGTATATCTATTCTTAAGTTTGTCTTATCAAGGCATGTTTCTCCCTTTTAAATTTATTACTAATTGCGTTCATCTTCTAAGGTTTCATCTTAGCAATCCACGTTTCTATCTTTAGAGTATTGTAAGATAATTAAATTAAGGTAAGTATTCGGTCATGTCATGTGAAAATGCTTTTGATGTGATGCACACTTGCTTACTATGTTCAAGAGGTGACTAGTTCCTAATTCTTAAAATTTGATAATGAAATTCACACATTCAAAGCTTCCTAACTACTCATTTCTATGTTTTACGTTAAGTATTTTGTGTGATGAGATAGTTAATTTGACTTAGGGTATTCAAGGATGGATAATAATATAGTGATGGCACGTGGCATCCTTTGGGGTGTTACAAGAGCTCTCACTTAGGGTTTGTTACACTCTCACACCATATAGACGTTTAGTCTAGTCGCTTTCAATAGCGCCTAACCTGGATTTTTTGAGATAGTTACTTACCAAAGAACCTTCTCAAGAATCTCACATTTGGCTTTATACAGGCTACACGAAGGTGTGGATATACCCATGTTCGACTTGTCCAGTCTCATCGTAGGTCTTACTAAGGTGACATTTAAACGTCATATTTTAACTCTTGCTCGCTTACTAAGCACCAAGGAGATCACATTTTCATGAGATTTTTTATCATTCTATGTCTCATCTTGTGTCTCATCCAGCTTGATATCTAAGCGCCAGGGCGATTGCCCGTGTGAGAGGGCCAATCAAAAGCCTAGTTACATCTATACTAAATCTAAGATGTGTGCTATAATTGATCAACATATCATTATGCAAAATAGAAGAAACTAATCTCATTAATGCATAAGATACTATAAAAGGGTCCAACCAATACAAAATATCTAGTCCTACAAAATTCCAAACCCCTAACATGTCTATGAAAAAAAAAATTCTAGCAATGGGTTTGGTCAAGGGATCAACAACCATGTCGCTAGTGGATACATCATACATGCCTTAGGACCACAAAACCCTTGTGTCCCAATCAAGTTTGTCAGTTAGATGAGCCTTTTTCAAGGGTTTTGTGTTAGGTAGCCTAACCGTTTGCACATAAAGTCACCTCCATATCTCTTATGAACATGAATCCTAGTATGAATATGCAACTAAATTGGTGGCCTTATATTAATTTGAAAGTTAAAAATTATAGGACCAAGCGATTCTAGGCATGAGGATTAGGGCCAAAAATATTTTTTTTTTTTTTTTGTGTGTGTGTGTGTGTCCTTTCGCATATTAGTTTGCCATCCACCCTTATGTGGGGACTTTCATAGAGATGGTTAACAGTTGTAGGTGTTTTTCAAGGCTATAAGGGCCTTGGTGTTTCTTGCTTTTTGTAAGAATTCTATTTTTCAGCTATACAAGAACATATATTTAAATTTGGCCTTCTATATAAGCTTAGGAAGAATTGGAGCCTAAAGCAAGTGCTTCAGTTTAGGCAAGTGCTTCACTTTGGGCATGAGTTGGCCCTATCTTTAATCTATTTTCTAATTGAACTTAGTATGTTCTAATTTTTTAGTTGTTTGGAACAGAGGTTAAGCTTTTATAAGGCCATTTCTTTAAATTTTGACTCATTTGATATCAACGGATTTATTTTTCCCATATTTTTTATTTTTTTATTTAAAAATAACTAGTAGTACTTATTTTAAATTCATAGGAAACAACGATTATCCTAACATGAGGCCAAGGTGTCTAATCTTTAGATGGTCCCATGCTCAGCTAAAGGAGGGTTGTGTTAGGTACTAGAGTAAAACCTTGTTAGACCCCTCATGAACATGAATTAATAATTTTTTTAGCAAATGTTAGGATATTTCCCTTAATTGATGCTTTGTATCAACACTTGGGTGCATTTAAAAGCTGTACCCGAAGAAGCAATGTGATATGGCGAAAAATGGGTAAGGTTTCCTGTATTATTTTGAATGATTGTGGCTAAATAAATTAGTACACGACAATAGGCTTGGCTTAATGACTTGGAATATATGAACAATTACTAGTAAAGGAATGGGGTTGGGAGACAATATGATTAGAAGAATACATTGGTAATGATAGGCATGGAAATGGAATGGATATGACAGATAATACTAATGTAATCTAGAATTGGATGGGTGAATTTGTTAAATGAACACAAGCAGATGGAAAATCAGAAGGAACATGACTGTTATTTAAGAACATTTAATGAATTGGTGAAGGATTTGAAAGATTTAAGGTGCAAAGGAAGATGCTCAAGAAGTGGTTAGACTCCAAGTTGACAATCTTTATGGTAAGTTAGGCACAAAAACAGCATGAAGAATATACACAACTTGCTAACTTTTGAGGGTTGGAAAACTAGAGAAGCGTATCGAGTGTGAGGATTGAAGTATTTTGATTATAAGAGGAAAGCAGAGGTGAAGAATCTAGTTATTGAATAAAATCGTATAGGGTATAGTTTTTTGGGACGAAAAATGTGGTATACTTATGGATGAATTTTATTTTATTATATGTAGAAGCAGGGTGTTTGAGGCGAAAATGAGTTGAATATGATGGGAATGGGAAGGTTTTGCAGATGAATGGGAATTTCTAATGATTGGAAGTGTTTGGGGAACATAGCCTTGTCTTTGTTAAGAAAGTTACTTGACAAGATTATAGTAACTAAGAGGATGCAAGATGAGTGGTTTGGATCTCTGTTTTCAGAGGACAATAGTGGATGCTATTTCTTTCCTGAGGGAATGGATAGAGGAATAGAGAAAAGAAGAAGAATCTGTGTAGGGGTTTTATGAATTGGAAGCCTATGATAGGGTGGTGGGTTTTAGAAAAGAAAGGAGGTGATATATGTACATATATATATTGACACGATAAAGGATATATGAACGAGGGACCTATGACTAGTGAGGACAATCACTAGAGAACTGTGGAATGAGGAAATGAATTCATGCAGCTGACTTTGAATCCATGTATTACAATGAGATTGATGCTTGCTGATTTTGTAAAACTGCAAATAATAATTATCGTTGTTAGCAATTTTTTGCACCTCTTAAAAAATCTGATAGCTAATAAACTGGAAAAAGATGGATTATTTGTGAAAGAATTTATGAGGCTTTACATCGATTAATATTTATTTACTGTGAAAATCCAGATTTCAGCAAGCCATTGAATTTTATTTCGTGTATTATTCTTATGTAGATGATAGCAATGAAATATGGTTCTGTCCCAATTGCACGAAAAACAGGGGGTTTAAATGACAGGTGCGCTAATCAGTGCTTTGTTGTTTAGATAAAAAGCACACCTTTCATTTAAAGTTATTCTGTTTGGAAAGTTTGTTTTTAACTTTTTAATCCTTCTTGCAGTGTTTTCGATGTTGATGATGATACCATACCGACTCAGTTTAGAAATGGATTTACATTTTTGTCACCTGATGAACAGGTAATTTTTTGTATGCTTGACACATTTTCAATTCTAATGTATAGCTACATTTCAATATTTGGCATCCGTGTCAAGTCTAGTTATTTCTTGTGTCAGCCCGGTCTTGGGTATGGACTGACTGTGGAGCATCACAAGCATTTGCACGAATCATTATTGTTTTTTATTTTGTTGTTAACACAAGGAAAATTCTGTCTGTTTGTGATTTTGATGCTTGTGAATTCTATGATAATTGACAGGGAGTGAACAGTGCTTTGGAACGTGCATTGAACCACTATAAGAACAATAGTCAGAGTTGGCAAGAGCTTGTTGAGAAGGTAATGAGAATAGACTTCAGTTGGGACTCATCAGCATCACTTTATGACGAGCTTTATGAGAAATCAGTAACCAGAGCAAGGAGTGCCAGAAGTCGTGTTTAAGCTTCGTTTTGGCACTTATTCCGACATCCCTTCTGCCAAGGCAGGTTTGCAACACAAGACGTCTGTCATAGAATTGCTTCTGGAAATTGGGTGAACTGTCATATCGGATTGTTTGTTGATCCGTTGACATTGATTTAGAATGGCAACAGTAGCAAGTACATATATATATCTAAAGTCAGATAGCAAAAGGCTTTTGAAATCTGTGAATCCTTCAAGGGTTGAAGCCAAGTACAGATTTTACTATTTTCACCTTCCCTGTTTTTTCATTGGTTACTGATAGATAACCATGTCGATTTTGTTTATATGATAAACCTCCATTTTGCAGCTGATGTATACATCACATTTGTATATTGTTGTTCGAAGTGATTTTCTAGTGAGAATCACCCCCTTTTGAACCGACGATACATGATTTACTTATTAAACATGTACGACTTACACATATGAGACCTGGCTGTATGTATTGATAAATAATTTTTTTTGTTCTTCGCCCATTCTTCTTTTTGTCTTCATTGCAAGAATTTTTCTTTTTCCTTTGGTTTTTTTATTATGCCTCCGAGATCAAAGTTTCCTGTATCTGGACAGTAGGTTAATGCACAAGTGAACTTATTGCATGTTCATCTATTCTGTTACTTCACAACAGCTTTAAATTCAGATTTCCACTTGTCCTACTTTTAGGCCATCTTTGGTCTTAAATTTGTAGAGGCAAAGGAAAAAAGATAAGAAAACTTTTTTTATTTTTATTTTTATTTTTTTTGTGTTTTTGTTTTATTCGTTTTGTTTCTCATGTTTTCAGAAACTAAATAATAATAAATAAATAAATAAATAAAAGTTCAAAAACACCAATAATCTTCATGTTGTTTACGTTTTTATGCAAAAGACTCTTTGGTGTTTTCTCAAAAGTGAGCGAGTCTCGGAAAATTTTTCAAATTTTTTTAAAAAATAGTTCATCAAACAAATGTATTTTCTAAGAAGTAATAAGAGAGAACCAAAACAAATCCACATGACATGAGGGAGTAGCTCTTAGCTTTTATGCTCCAATTGCATGGATGTAGATTTTGTTTTTTTTTTTTTTGAGGACGGATGTAGATTTGAAATATATGGATTCAACATTAATGTTATTCTAGGAGAATTACTCAAATTTAAATTTGATAGTTTACTTACGAATTTTAAAATTGAATTAAATAGTTTTATTATGATGAATTTAAAATGACTATATATAGTAGTTGTTATTTGAAATCATATTAAGAAGTATCTTTTAATAGGGTTAATTACACTTAGATCACGTCAACTATTAGCGAATATTACTTTACATCCCTCATTTAGTAACTCGTACATATTAAAAATGGTACAAATGCACCTCTTTTGGAGGGGTTCTAGAGGGAGTTTGTAGGGATAAAAGTGATATACTATTTTATAGTTGAAATGGTTAAAATGTACAAATTTATAAATGAGGGAGATAAAGTGATATTCACTAATAGTTCTTTCGATGAATAATATTCGCTAATAGTTGATAGGAATTTGGTGTTAATAACCTCTTTTAATAAAAGCATCCTAGTAAAAATACATCTGTTTATCTCTAACATATTTCTTCTCTCCAACTACGAAACCCCATATCCATTAATTTGAAATCCACATCGATCCAGAACAAACTGTTAATGAATTGGAATTCTTGCATAGTTCCATTGAAGGAAAGTAATATTTTAGCCATAATTTTTCTGAAGTTTTTCTTGGTCTTGTTACTTTGGTATACACATAAATAGCACAAATGAGAAATCAAAAATAGATTCACTAGTGGAGAATAATAGCACACAAAATTCAAAGCATATTTCTTCATTAATTCACACCAATTTTACGAAACAGTGATTGAGTGTAATACAATTCCTCTCATGAAGAAGCTCTCTCATTTGCCGGGGACAAAGTTGGTAGCATAAGCCCAAGCATTGTTGTTAACTGGGTCAGCAAGATGGTCAGCCAGGTTCTCCAACGGTCCCTTTCCTGTCACAATGGCCTGAACATAGAACCCAAACATTGAGAACATAGCTAGTCTTCCATTCTTGATCTCCTTCACCTTGAGCTCTGCAAAAGCCTCTGGATCATCAGCTAGGCCCAACGGGTCAAAGCTTCCACCGGGGTAGAGCGGGTCAGTCACCTCTCCTAGTGGCCCACCGGCAATACGGTAACCCTCAACAGCCCCCATCAAGATAACTTGGCAAGCCCAGATGGCCAGAATGCTTTGGGCATGGATCAAGCTAGGGTTGCCCAAGTAGTCAAGCCCACCCTCACTGAAGATTTGGGCACCGGCCTTGAACCACACAGCCTCGCCGAACTTGACACCGTTGCGGGCCAAAAGCTCGGGGAAGACGCAACCCAAAGCTCCAAGCATGGCCCATCTGCAGTGAATCACCTCAAGCTCACGGTTCTTGGCAAAAGTTTCTGGATCGGCTGAAAGCCCAGCAGTGTCCCAACCATAATCACCAGGGAATTCTCCAGTGAGGTAAGATGGGGGATCACCAGACAATGGACCCAAATACAAGACTCGGTCTGGACCGTACCACGGGCTTCCAGATGGGATTTGCTTGCCGGTCTTCCTCATACTGATCCTTCCACCACCAAGAACCTCCGGGGCAAGTTTCACCGCCTTTCCGGCGAAAGATGGGGAAGAGAGAGCCATGGTAGAAGCAGCCATGGTGGAAGAAAGAAGCCTTTGGAGAAGTAAGTGGTGGAAGTGTTAGGAACAAGTTTGTTGGTGGTGGGAGATTGAAGGGGAGTTTTGTGGGTATTAATAAAAGTAGAGAGCAAGGCATCTTCTTATCTTACCAAATCGTTATCTCTCTTCTTATTGGTTGCCAAGATTCTGTTTTTGTTTCCCTCTCTCCACTTGGCACTCTCTAATCTAACTCCTAAGATTTTTAGTACTTGCGCCCTAACCAATGCCTGGTTCCCAAGTGTACACCTTGTGGGATTGCACTCATCCATATCTACCTTATCATCATGCAAAAACTTATAAATTTTGTCCTTTGATTACCTCATGAAATTTATTTATTTATTTATTTCGATAACAATAAGCAATGGTTGTTTGTCAACCTAACTCTGAGACCAATAACTCTCGCATTGACACTACAAGAATTCACACTTTTAGCAACAAAAAAATTGGTCGCTAAAAGTCAATTTTTGATCGGCAAAAGTTATCCGCGACCAATTTTTTTAGTCGCTAGTTTGGTCGCCAATTGAGGGTCGCGAAAAGTAATTCGCGACCAAAATTTTCGTTGGTCGGGAAAAGTTGCATTTGCCGACTAAATTTTTGGTCGCTAAATATTTAATTACCGCGACTAATTTATTTTGTCGCCAAAACACTTTGGTCGCGAAAAGTGATATTTTCCCGACCAAATTTCTTAGTCGCCAATTGTCACATTTCGCGACCAAAAAGTTTGGTCGCCAATTATTACATCTCGCGACCAATTTTTTTGGTCGCCAATTATCACATTTTGCGACCAAAAAAATTGGTCGCCATTTGTGTCTTTTCGCGACCAAAACTTTAGGTCGGCAAAAGTGTGTCTTTTCGCGACCAAGAGCTGTTTTGGTCGGCAATACATGCATTTTTTGCAACCAAAACTCTTGGTCGGCAATTGTCATTTTTTGCGAAAAAAAATTATTTTGGATGTCGCGACTAATAAATTAGTCGTCAAAACAGGAAAACAATACACCTGTAATGATGTTATAATTCAATCAATCCATGATAAACCTATAATTTTAAAGCATCATTCAAATTAACTGAATCATTAACATTCGACACAATACATAATTCATTAACATTCGACACAATACAACTTTTTCTTGGATACATAATTCATTAACATTCATTAACATTCGACACAATACACAATACACAATACAAAGTAAAGCTAGCTAGTACCATTAACATATTTACGAGTCACCAACATACATATATAAAATTCCTGTTTTGCACTCTCAGCTCTTTCTTGGATGCCAAACAATCAGTATATCAACCCACCCAAAACAGCAAATCCCTCTCATGATAGACCTAAAAATAAAGACAAGTCATAGTAATATATCTAAGAACATTTCTAATGAGCTTAAAAAAAAAAAGCAAACCCTTTACATGTTGAAACCTTAAATTGAAACCAGGTTTATCCATGAGTAGAGTCATCGAGTGCAGGGGTGGGATTAGCCAGGGCCAGCCAGGTCCCCACTCCTTTTGGCAAGCACGTGGTGGAGGCGGCGGAGGTGGAGGAGCTTCCCCCTTTCTCTTGCTGCTGCTGATTTGATTTATGTCTACATTTCGAAGGCTCAAAGGTTTTAAGCATGTTCATCACAACCATAGTGCGCACACAAAGGCATGGGCATGGGCATAAGCACATGCACTGTGTTAAATGGACTTAGGTATGAGCATTGGGTGCAGGTACATGTCTACATTTCGGATTCATCTAATTCTTATGTCAAGGACTCCAGGACATGGCTCCAATGCATATGACTTGTGTCATGTACTGTGCATTCAGCATTCAATGTAAAAGCTAAATCCATAAAATTTTCATGTCAAGGATTCCAGGACAAGGCTATTTTACCCTTAAATAATAGAATAAACATTTTCCCCTTAGTTTCATAAAGGAATTATTATATAAGAATACAATAAATACTTACAAATTATGAAAAGATTTAACATTTTTTCTGTATTATTAGTATTGACATCAAAAGTTCAAAGGAAAAGCATTGCAAAAGACGTCTCTGCACACCTATATATATACGTACTAATATATCATCTAGAGTAAGTAAACATTCTTACCAATATCTTATTTTTATTATGTAAATGACACATAGGCATGTACACCAGCACATGCACACACCAAAAAAGTGAAGCACACTATCTGAAACCTGGCCTACGCACCAATCTGGCTCAAACATTATCTATCATCTTAACCAAGGATATGACATCTAATCAAGCCAACTGGAGGAAATGGATCTATGTACCAACCTCAACTAATTGGGCCAAACGCTTACTGATTTTAGTACATAAATATGAGAACTATCCATAGAGTTAGGATTAGGATCGTGTTTCCAGTCTGATATGATTTACATTCTAGCATAAAGCTACTACCGCTGTGTAATTATTTGTGCAATTTGGATTGATTTGGGTCATCTGGCTTTTATGGATCGTAAAATCTTACTTTTCATCATATATCCGGATAGCATTTCTAACAACCGTAAAAGCAAATGAACTTCTTACATCAAGTCAGTCTCAAAAACAGTTAACAACCACCACCAGCTTTTAGCTTTAAGTGGTATCTCCTTCCATCCCTTCCATGTTGCAAGGAACATATACTTCAAATATATACTAGTAAAGCCAAAATATCACATTAAAAAAATAGTATATTTTTCTTCAATTTCTTTTTTCAATATATAACATGAATATTGAGTAAAAAATACAGCAAATGGAACTAGTTGCAACTTATAATGGAGAATTGCTACATAATGAAAGAAAAAAATTGAAAGATAGACATGTACAATACCTGTAAAGCCAAACCATATCCACCATTGACATCTTGTTCGAAATAAAGAAGCTGTAAATACCATAAAGGCAATTATGATTTTTGCATAATGCAGGTAACACTTTGGGAGAGATTACCATAACATAAAATGCACACAAGTTAGTCAGTGCAAATGGTACTGTATACCTTAAATTTGCTTTGTGCAGCAGAAGTAACTCTAACTACAATTCCTGACTCAGCTTGCTCGTCACTGATAGTTACACCAAAGAAGTGCGCACGTTGCTTTTCTACCTGCAGAAAAACTTAACAGTAGTGAAAGAGAGTATAACTTACCAACTATGGATTATCCCACACACAAACCGAGTATGCACCTTTCCACTAACTGATGTCCCAATTGGAAGAGGTCTGACCGTGACAGTCCCGCTTAAAGCTTCTTCAAGAACATTAGCAGAAATAGTAGTCTTGATAGGGACACCTAGCTTGCTATAAACAAATGAAAGAGTAACTAAGTAACTAATACAAGCCACAGTAATAAAACATTGCTGAATTTCAGGAAAAAGAAAAACCTGAATAATGCTGCAAACATTGTATTAACCGTTCCAAGGTTAGAGAGGTCAATTTCCAAATCCATGCCATCAGTATCAAGAGCCTGTTCATTTAATTTTTCAATTAAATGTCAAAAAAGCATTAGAAGGATTACAACTTCAAACTAATTAGTGCAAAAACTTGAAAGATATGAAACTGGGAAAAACTAAACATTCTATGAAACAAACAATGCTAAACATGAGTGATAGATTAATGAAAGGTATAAAAGAAAAGTGAACATAAAATCAATGGACTCTGGCAAAGCTATAGAAGATCTATACCCCATGTACACACAACAAAAGTTGCTAATGCCTGAAAATCATTATGCATTTTCTTAACAAATAGAAAATCAACCCAAAAAATGCATGCAAAGACAGATCATTCCCCAACATCTGACAGAACATTGGATAAAAATGCAGGAGCATTTCAATGTTTTCCCCAAGGAAGCTCTAATTACTTGGGTGTAAGAATAACAAACAGGAGGGAGAAACAGAACTACACAACCAGGCACACAAAAAATACTTTCACAATGTTGAAGGATAATAATAAAAAAATAAAAAAGTCAAATAACAAGTGAACTAATGAAAATTTGCCGATCTAAAGACAACTATAGTGCTTAAATTTCAATTCAATAGCAATTCCAAGGTTCATTTTTTTTTTTTTTTTTTGGGAGTAATGCTGTACAAACAAATTTATAAACAAACTGATATAAGTAATGAGTTGTTCCTATTATGTATTTAAATTCAATAGATCCTATTTCAAGTTTCAAATATTCACTTTTGTAAGAAAACTCTGTTTGTATATCATCTCCTCATAAACCAAACAGACAACTGTATACAGACCAACCTGATCACTCCAAAATGCTCGATCGCACAAACTGGAACCCAAGCCATCGATCAAACTATCTGGACCCCTCGAATTTGACCCGATTGATCGGGTTTGATCGGCAGAGAGAGTGATTTGGTGAGAGAAAGAACGAGCACAGCGAGAAGAATGCCGAGGAGATCAGCAACAGCGTCTTTGGCGGAGGCTCCGGCCGACTTGAAGAAGCCAAGCTCGTCGGCGACCTCTTTGGCGGCGCCGGCGGAGAGGGAGACGATGGATCCGAACCAGATGGTCCGGCGGCGGAGGAAGGAATAGCGAGTTAGGGAAGCGAGGAGAGAGAAAATAATGGTGATGGAGAAGCAGAAGAGAATGTGTTGTAGCTTATTCGGGGACCAACCACACGTCCCCATTCTCCATTACAGACAGAGAGAGAGAGAGAGAGAGAAAGAGAGAGAGAGTTGGAAGGGGGCAGCGGTTTAGGGTTTATAAATGGCAACACTTAGAAATGGCGACCAAATTTTAGAAGATGGCGACCAAATTTTTAGGCAAAGTGGGTACAAAACGACGTCGTTTTATAAATGGTGACCAAATTTTTTTTTGTCACAAAAAATTTTCATTTCCCCCTCTACGTTTCAAACTTCCCTCCCAAACTTTTCGCGACCAAATGACCAGATTAGTCGCAGAAAAGGTACCTTTGCCGACAAACTTTTTTAGTCGCCAAATCTCAATCAACAGCGACCAAAATATTAGTCGCTAAAATTACAAATTTGGCGACTAATTTTTTTTGGTCGCCAAAATGTAACCTTCCGCGACCAAATTTGAAGTTGGTCGCCAAAAGCATACCAATTTCTGCGACTAACTCATTTTTGGTCGCCAAAATGTGACCTTCTGCAACCAACTCATTTTGGTCCCCAAAAATAATGATCATTCGCGATTAATTAATATTTTGGTCGGCAAATGTCATTTTTTTGCGATCAAAATGTTTTTGGTCGGCAAAAGTGGTCGCAAAATGTGTAAATTCTTGTAGTGTGAGTGAATGTCAATACGTGGATTTGCATCATAGGTTGCAGGAAAATACTTGGCTAAATTACAAATACAACCCCGAGGTTTGTTAAAAGTATAAATTGTCTCTTGTGTTTTGAAAAAGTACAAATACCCTCTTATTAGAATTTTTTATTTAACAGAATTGACTAAAAAAATGAAATTCATATTTGCTCTCCTATACAATAATAAAATTACTAAATTATTAATTGAAACATATTTCCAACATTATTAAAAAATTGTTAATTGACTTCATGATTTATTAATAAAATTGACAATTTGTTATGAAATTAGAAATCTCCAGGGGGTAGAATGTAATTTCCAGAACCACAGGAGGCGATTCGTATTTTAATTAAATCTCAAAGATGTATTTATAATTTACTCAAAATATTTAGATTTATGGTTTTTGACAGAGACGAAATTAAACAAAATAACTATTCATCCAATTAAGACATTCCATTCAAGAAAACATCTAGTTAGTGATCTTTTTGAAGTCATATTAGAGGTCTCTTTGTCTTTCTTTCCACTAAAAACAACATTCAGCTTAAACAAAGAAAAATTCTTGTTAAGGTTGGTCATTAAATCATTTGATATATTAATTAATTGATTAATTAAGGTCTATGTCACCTATAGCAGATGTACATTACCCTCATTCTATGAACACTAGAATCAGTAAATTTACAAGTGTGACTTCTAAACTCTAATGGCTGCTAAAAAAAAATTTGATTAACAGTGTGCTTGAATTTGATTAACCAATTGTTTGGCTTCTAAACTCTAATGGCTGCTAAAAAAAATTGTTGGCGCATATTGCAAGTGTGACTCTTATGACAAAATCCAAAAATAAATTTCTCACCATATCTTATTAGCATCTCGAATCACCTAGATATTTAAAAAGGTGCTCAAAATGCCTAAAAAACCCCAATCTAAATGCCTGGTATTAGTCACGGTTGAACTGAATTATTTTTTAGTACTGATTATAAAGTTGAATATTCATTTAAGTTTTTACCTTCCTTTGGTTTTGGTTTTTTTAATATTTTATATCCTTTAGAACTTTTTTTTTGGTTTTCGTTAAATTTCTTCGATGGTACAAGTAGTAACTAAATCGTGAATGTAAGACTAAAAAGTGTATATAGAAGTGACAACTCTTCTCCATCGAATCTCAAGAGAGGAAGAAAATCAAAAATCACAACTAGAAAGTGCTAATTTTTCGACTCCAAAGGGGAGGAGTCAAAGAAGGGCAAGGGCCATGTGCACCCCGCCCCCCTAATTTTGATTTTGATTTTGATTTTTTTTTTTTTTTTTGGTTTTTGTTTTTGGTCATATGTAAAATGTATTTTCTTTTATCTTAACATGTTTTTGGCTAAGGATATTTGTATTGTTCATAATACAGAATTATTTGATACTTTGAGGGCATGTTTAATTGGGTGGATTAGAGTATGGGATTGAGATTATTAATCCGTGGGTCCAATTATCCTATCTTTGTTTTAACCTTTTGGTTTAAAATTATTAATCCAATAGATAATTAATCCAACAAATTTGTAGGATTATTAGTAATGGGATAGGGGTAGGATTATTAATCCAATGGATATTAATCCAATTGGATAGTGAATACCACACTAATTTAATAGGATTATTAATACTTCACTATTAATCTTGTGAATCAAACATGACCTGAGAGTATTATGTGGTATTGTTTATATAATAGTCTAAACCAATAGTATGGAGAGAAATCTTATGGATTAGATATAATAAATAAACTCATCATTTTTAGGTAGTTAAGAAATAACGATAGACCACTTAATGTGAATTGTGGTTTCCCATATTGTAAGCATTATATAGGCAACGTCATATGGTACTCTAAGACTATTGTAATAATTTTCATTCAAAATACATGATTTATAAGTAATATCATCTCTCTAATATTTTTCTATCAAATAAAAATTAAACAAATTTTATAATAATTTGTGTTATAAATGATGTGTTTTTTTAATTTTCTAAAATTAGGAATTTTGATCCATAATTTTTTGTGGTAAAATTACAAATTTACATCACTATCATACTAAGCTATTCCATACTATTACAAAATTTTGATTTGTTGCTATTAACATTGAATATTTAATTTTTTATGTTTAAATTTAGTCCATAAAATTATTATTATCGTAACGTTAATCATATTTTTTTTTTAAAATTATAATTAATAAGTACTCATCTCTAACTTAATTTTTTGATTCCACCACTGATTCCAAATCGAAGACACTTTGACAGCACAGTTAGTGGAGTCTTTTACCCATGCCATCAAAAGCTGCCAAGCAAGGAACAAATTAAAACTTGATCGGGATCAAGCCTCTCGGCCCTCATCTAAGTTCCTCAATTTCATTTCCAAAGACTTGGTTCGAGATCAAGCCTCTCCAACTTTTGTTCAAGTTTCTTTTCAAGCCTTTTGTAGGAAAAATAGGAAATAATACACAACGAAAATAAACGGATTCAGACATACCTTTTGCGCTTAAATTGAATCTATAGATTGTGTTACTGAATCACGTGCCTCTATTAATATCTTTAAATAATTCTCAGCAATGGAGTAGAACTATTAGAGTACTACCTACACTCTTCACAGTACAAAGGTATGGTTATGTGTTTCTATAGAGAGAGAAAAAAAAATAGAGAAGACTCCAATAGACTGATCATCAGATACGGTTAAAATTAACTCTCACCATATAATACTTATATTATATGCAAGTGTTATAACCACCCACAACTCTATCTCCTCAACCGATGAGATAGTGGATTAATCGCACTTATCCCCAAGTTAATCTAAGTCCACTTTAACTAGATCTCTTCTTATGGGTCTTGGGGCATGCCACCATGAGCGACCCAATCGGGTATGGGTTTTAAACCCGACCCAATTTCCAACATCTCCTACTCGAAAATGCGCTGGCATGACACCGTGCTTCCTTTATCTCAATATATCCATCAAATACAATCATACTAGCCAATAGATCATGCAACCGCTGAAAACACCTGCATGTGGGAGTTCTACACTAGAAACTCAAAAAGAGCCAACATAGCGACATCAACCCAAAAATAAAAATAATGTCTCATATACCCCAGACCCATCTAATTACACCAGTCCAAAAAACATCTCTAATCCCTCAAAAGAGTATGTTTGACCATCTTAATTCTTGCAATATATTCACACTCATTCCACCTCTCATACAGAGCGATGTGAGTTGCCGACAGTGAATGTACAACAGTGGTGTAATACTAGATGATCTTCCCTTTGCCCTCATGCCATTTAGTTTAGGATTGACTATTTTCCCAATGATGTCCCTTAAGGTCGAATCATACATGACCGTAGGCAACATACCAAAATAGCAGAACATCAACCTATTACCTTATGACGTAGTCAAAGGTCACAAAAAGGGTACATAAGTGAAAGTCATATCAATAATGGCACGTAAAACTCACACGGTAAGGAAATAGGGATCTATTCTCTTACCTCATTACTCAGTTGCCAAGCATATGTAGTATGAATACATGCTACGGTGAAGTAACTCTTCCAAACAGTGACATCATACTCGACTCACCATACAGATCTTAGTCTAGTCGCTTTCTAGCACCTAACCCGAATTCTCTATTTGCTCACCTTCTAGGCCCCGAATGAGATCTTACATTTGACTAATCATAATAGGCACAACATAGAAAGTGGATACTAACATCCATGTTGGGTCTTTAACATGACCTCATCTTGGTTGCAACCAAGGGGACATACATAGCAGATAATTTAAGTCTCTCTTGGCTCCAAATAAAATAAACCACTACTCTCATCATTACTCGCTCCCAAGCGCCAAGGGCGATTGCTCATGTGAGTGAGCCAATCTTGCCTGCTGACATCATCATCTGCTAATCATTATGATACAAACCATAATAGCATCAATATCCCATAACCTCACAAAAATAAGTGATCGATTAAAAAAACACAATCACAATTTGTGCAATTTTAGATTCCAAGCATAAGCCCTATCAGCACATCTTACGATTAGCATATACAACAGAATCTAATCCACCATGTGCGCCTCACATGAAGTGGTTCAAGATCACTACCTCTTGCGCAAGTACCTCTCTAAAGATATTTTGGTGACCAATTTGTGTTCATTCAAGATACACCCAACTAGCACATTGAATCTTACAAGGAACAAATTTATACACAACTAGTAGAGCATCATATCCATTGTCTAATGAGCAAGGTCAATGTCTAAACTACTCAGTTAATTATTTACAAAAGATAACACACATCATGCCGAATACGCCCACATTGCGTACTTCAAGCTCCCACAACAAAAGATCAAGGAACATAGGTTATTTGTTTCTCCCAGAGACAATACGAGGATTTACTCAATAGCTGAGGCTCTAGCTTTTACCAATAGGTAAGTCAATGGGTTTGCAATTTCGCATCTAGAATCATTCTAGGATATTCCTTATGTAAGTCATCAAAGACAATATGAGAATTCCCCTAGAACAATCCCTAAGGATCGTACATCCGAGCATATAAATTACATCACCCATGTCTATCATGTCTAAAACAGATGACTACCAACCCTAGGTGACGATAACTTTATAAATTCCTAGCTAATAATGACTAAGTAAGGAATAACTTCTTTTGGACCATTGATCATGCCTCAATAGTCTTCATCAATCATCGTTGGCCCATCATGGCTCGATGAAATCTAAGAACAACTATTTGGATAAGTGTTTTAGGTTGTAAAAGATTTATTGGAACTAGGAATCCTTTTGCGCTCCTAACTTTTCGCCATAAAGCATAAGGTAAAATCCCTACAGATCTACTTATCCAATTCTCCAATGAGAAGTTGGGTCACAATGTCCACAAAGTAAAGTTCTAAATTCATGTCAATCATAGCCTAAGTTGAAATAACCTCATTCCCCAGGAGAAAGTCTTCTCATGGTCTACACCTTTTTCAATAGTGTGAATTTTTGAAATAACACATTTATTGACACTCGAGACAACTCAAAACAAGAATTGAGACAAACAAAAACAACAAACACAACAAACGAACACTCTGCTATCCATCAGTAGGAGACCTTTCAATTCACGAGGAGCCTGTTTCTTCGGATATTGTTTCCCACCCTTTCTCATTTGTGATTCTCACATCACTCTGACACTCAATCTCTATTTTTCTAAAAAATCCTTTCCTCACTTCTTCTCTCAGCGCACATCTCTCTATTCTTCAATCTCTCTTCTTTTATATCCCTCCCCTAGGTGGTTGATGGATAAAAAGGAAGTTGTGGGCTCTTGCCCCTATCATTCTGCCAAATTCTCCTTCTTTCGTTCACAGCTAGTGAGCTTTTCCCACAGAGGGGTTGTGATGCGATTGGATGTGCAGCAAATCTGCAACTAACATCAGTTGATGATGCCTTTGGCTTAGCTTGACCGAGATGAGTTACAGCAATGCCCCACCAGCCTAGTATACAATTGATTGGTCTCATACATTGCATTTTCTACGTCCCCATTCCGGGTCAGTCGCCAATTTGGATGTGATTGTCTAGATGAGGGAACTGCATATCCCGCTCCAGTTCCAGTTCATGCTTCGCACTTAGCTCGATACCTCGCTGCTTGGAGGATGTGAGAGCTTTCGGCCCTTTGCTGTTAGTTTCAGTTGTGCCTTTTCTGGCGAACACATTGATAAAGGGGGAAAAGACAGGAAACCTTACTCGACTGTGCCCTTAGTTCATCATTTTGACCATTTTTTGTTTTGACTTTCTACTAAAACAAATTTGATCAATATAAGAGTTAGATTAACTTACTTGTTCGATTTTCTGATTCGAAATCATGCAAGTCAGGCTATAAGCACTGAAAATTTTCCTTTTTTGGATCCAAGAAATTGTCCAGTTTTGGAAAAATTGAATAATTTTTGAGAAAATTAGTCAGCTTCATTAAAAATCCCCAAAAACTATTTTTGCAAATGGCCACTGCCCGACCAACATAGAACCTACTCTTGAGATGCACAACCTCAGATCTGAACTTGATTTGACTTGTAGCTGAATTTTCTAACAGAGTAGGACAACTGAGTCTGAACGAAGATGATCATGAAGATGAGCCACTTCACATGGACCAGATAGCCGAGTTGAATAAGGATAAACCAATCAACATGGATGAGCCAAGCAGACTGAAAATGATTGGGGCCGAACTTCAGGATGAAGTTGCCCACGTATCCCAAACATGGGAATCAGGCCTGACGTAGTTCTGGGTTAAGGTACACTCTAGTATTAACCTCTCCTTTTGCGCTCTAACTTTTACTAAGGCCGCCCTTTCAGGTTTTCAACCTTACGAGCTCTGTTTTTCTTTTCTTTTGTTCTCTTTTCTTTTCTTCTTTTTTCTTTTTCTTCTTTTCATTTTCTTTTCATCTTTTCTTTTTATTTTCATCTTTTCTTTTTCTTCTTTTTCTCTGCTCTAACTTTTACCTGAGTCGCCCTTCCGGGTTTTCGGCCTAGCGAGCCTCTCAAGGGTAAAAGAAGTGTAACTTTGTCAATGTTGATTGGCCATAGGATCTCTAAGCCATCTGAATCCAGGAGAATGGCTTGTTGTTCGCTGATGATGTAGAAGTCTATCCAATGGGGCTGAAGTTACCCCTAGTGTTGTGGATAGGAACTCGATTGTTTTTCAGCAATAAACTTTCTTCTTCCAGCTGCTAGAATTTGGCTTTCTGGCCAATCTTCATTAGCTTGAGAAATGACTCATCTTTCATTCTTCGAGCACATCTGGCATTTTTTGCCCCTAGTTTAAGGGTTGCTTCTGATCTAGCTTTGCAAGCTTCCTTTGATAATATCTAATCTCCTTGATCTGACTTTCTTGCCTCTAGTTCGAGGACTGCTTCAAATATGGCCTGGCGGGCCTCCTTTGATGTCATACGACCTTATTGCCCCTAGTTCGTAGGCTGCTTCAAATCTGGCCATACAAGCCTCACATTGTGGTTGACCGTTGAACATTCTGAATTCAAGTTCAAGGTTTGAAAGCAAAAAGGGTTGAGTCTTGAGGCTGAGAGCGATCCTACGCTGCACAATCTCAAGATCAATTCCACGCATGTCTTCATAGAACCACGCAAAACATTTTTTGAAATCTTTTAAGAAAACGACTAATCGCTGGCACTGAAGACAATGTAGAACCAATCTTGGATCAAGCCAGGATCCTTTCCAGTACTCACATTAACAAACATGATCTCATTCATTAAGGGCTTAGCACACCTCTCTTTCTCTCAGTTGATCAAATCTTTGCAAATCTCGAGGAATTCCTTCCTCTTTGTTTTCATCACAGCGTTCAAAAAAAGTTTTGAAAACTTAGGTCAATGCAATGATTTCAAGGCACAGAAAAGTAAGTGAAAATCACTGCCGTTTCATTCAGATCTTCTGGCACAATTGGCTTCAGTAGTAGAAACAGACGCAAGAAAGAGTGTAAATGACAAACACAAAACAAGCAAGTGATGTCCGAGGTGACACCCCTGAAATCACCTGACTACAACACAACAGGACTGGCTCGATACAACAAGACAGACTCGACTGACTCAGTACAAAAAGACTGACTCTATACAACACAACAAGACTGACCCAACACCCAAGTCAGAAAGTAAAATAACCAATATTTGCACATTGCTCAAAACAGTGCGTGCCATCCACCATATTTGGAGTAAACTGAGCGCCATCCGTAGGTGGTTCATCCCCCGATCACATAATCACATTATCCCCCAAGTTCACTGATCTAGTGCCGATAGACTTTGCAGGGCCTGGTGCGACAATGACCTTGTTGTCAATCAGATCTTGTATTTCGTGGCGAAGACGAAAACAAAGGTCAGTGTCATGACCGGTTTGTTGATGAAAAGCACAGTACTTGGTAGCATCATGCTTAGCTGGAAGGGGATCCGGGAGAGGCCGAGGCTCAAGGGGGTTGAAATGGCCTTGTCCTATAAGGATTTGGAGAGCTTTTGACGAAGTCATATAGAGGGGATTGAAGACCCTCTGGCCTCGGGGTAGGTACGTCAAGGTTTGTGAAGTTGTGTTGGATGTACCGGCGAAAGGGTCGGCAGGTGTTGACTGGGTTTTCTGATCTCTTTTGAGTGTAGGATTGGAGCTGAAAGAGACGTTTCTGGCATGACAGCCCTTTTCCCGGATTGCCCATTGTTTCGAAATGCCCTGAACTTGAGTGACGAAAGTGTTATCCACAGTCTTTGCAATAACTGCGAACACTTGCTGTTTGTTTGCCCTTCAGCCTTCAAAGTCTCAACAGCCCACAGAAGGTGTTCAAAGGGACCAATGTCTGCCCCCACTTTGTTCTCACCACTTGCCTATACTTTTATAGCGACCCCGGTCTTTTCTCAGTTAGTTGTTGTATCCGAACTTATGTTCCGTAGATCCCGTTGTTATATAATTGTTGTTGTTGTCCTTTAATTCCTTCTTCTTGAGTTATAGGATGTATTGGGCAGGTTGGTTGCAGGTTAGTTGGGTTGGAAACCTAGTGTTGCTGTCCAGATTTTTGGACCTTCGCTCGAGCGAGGAGTTGGTTGCTCGAGCGAGCTTTTGTTTTTGGTCCTTCGCTCGAGCGAGGGTTTGGTCGCTCGAGCGAGAGTTGGTTTTTGTGTCTGGTGGCTCGAGCCAGAGTGGCTTCGCTCGAGCGAGCGATTGCGTCTGGCTCAGACCTGAAGGTTGCATTTCTTGGCTCGAGCGAGCTTTTCTTCGCTCGAGCGATCTGGTTCGTTCTTCGCTCGAGCGAGGAGTTGGTCGCCCGAGCGAGCTTCTGGGTTGTTGGCTCGAGCAAGGCTATCTTGGCTCGAGCGAGTGTTTCTTGTGTCTGGTCGCTCGAGCGAGCAGGCCTTCGCTCGAGCGAGCCTATCTTTATCAGCGAGGCAGCAGCGGATTTTAAACCATTTTTCACCCACTTTTTGATTTCAAACTCTAAAATCCGAGAGCCTCTCTCTCTAGACTTACCTTCTCTCTAAGAAATCATCTCCCTAGAGTGTGAATCTACCCTAGGGCCTTTGTTAAAAAGATAGAGGGTGTTGAGAGTTTCGATTTAATCTGAAAATCTTTGGATTTGGAGCACATTGGTCTTTGAGTCTTCATCTCCGTTTGAGCTCAAACTTCGAGGTAGGGATAACCTACTCCATCTTATGAGTTTTGTCTTTGAATTTTGGCATTCTGATATGTTGGGGGTTGTTGGGTAATTTTGAGAAAGTTTGGGTCTTTTGTGTAAATTTACAAAAGTTGGGGTTTTATTTATAATAAACCTATATGCAAGTTAGGCATAGAGAAATGAAATTAATGTTGGAACATTGATAGAAATGGAACCTTAGGGTTGTCTCGTGAATTATGGTAATTTGCCCTAATTGGTTTAATTAATTAATGTAGATAATTAATTAAAGAAATTGAAGAATTGAGTTGAGAATGTTGAAGTTGGGAATGTATGGGACTAAAGGGTGTAGTGGAATCATTCATTGCTCACCTAGTTGAAATGTTGATATATTATCCACTTGTGCATTTATTTCCTGTGTAGAGATAATTGCTTTGGACTACCGGTGGAGGGTAGTATTGATTGTTGTAGACAATGCATGATGATTAGGCAAACTAAAACTAATCAATAGGATGTGTCATAGAGTATGACGGTCGGTAGAATACATTAACTTTATGTATTGATTGATTGTGCATACGACCGGTGTGTTTATATGCATTATGTGTGGGCAGTTGTTAGAATACATTGACTTTGTGTATTGATTGATTGCGTATATGATTCTGTGCTTATATGCATTACTTGTGTATGGGAGGAGATGGGGGATGTACTCCACGGTTTAGGGGAAGATGGGGGATGTACCTCTAAGCCGGTTAATGGTTATGGGAAGATGGGGGATGGACCCGGGGATGCAGCTCATATGCTCTCCCATTGTAGTTATGATACAGCTCTTATGCTTATCTATTGAAGTGTTGATATAGCTCATATGCTTATCAATTGAAGTGTTGTTTGGATTGATTTGATATAGCACTAAAATGTATATCGTTATCAATTGTGAAGTATAGAAATGTTTCTATGTTAGGTTGATACAGCACCAAAATGTGTATTCACCTTGGATTTCGAAAGTGTTCTAGTGGTGAACTAAAATCTCATCAAACGTTTTGGCCAGAGTACTGAGCCTTATTTTCAAACTCAAAGTTGAATAAGAAATGGAAAGTGAAGTGTAGCATAGACTTGATTGTCTTGGAATTGTAGTAAGGCGTAAATGAATGTATCAGTGTTGACCATCTTTCAGTTGCTGATCTTTTAGTCATTATTCATAGTTGGTTTAGTGTATTTCTACTGGGCTGTGGCTCACCCTATATGGGAACATCATTTTCAGGTACAGGTAGCATGCCACCTCCAAGGACATCGCCTGGGAGGCTAGAAGCAGGCAGACATTTGTGGTTTTATTATCTTTTGTTGTACTACATGTAAATTTCAAGCCAAGGGCTTAATATGTATTTGAGTTAGTACTCTCTTCTTTGTAACCAAGTGTTAGCTTGGAAAACTGTAAGCCCATAAAGCATTTGCTTCTGTTGTTAATATGTAATGCTTCTTGTAAAGAATTACTCTGTGGAATAGAATGATGTTTGTCTCTCATGTCAATGCATGTCTAAATTGATGGGTTTAATGTTATTATTTTGAGGGCGTTACAACTTTGCCAAGGGGTTGGGTTGCTATATCAGAGCGGAGCCCAGTTGTTGTCGACATGCCACCACCCAAATCTAAGATGGCTTTAGGTTGGCCCTTCTTAATTGCCGCTTGCCCCAAGACCTAGGAGCCTTTTAGCATGAAACTTTTGGCTCGTGATGTGGTCGATGATGGAGCCAGAATTCCAAAGGCTAAATTTGCCACAGTTCTTTGTAAATCTTCAATCATTCTCACTAGCTCAGAAGTAGTGGGTTCATGGGTTTGAGATGATTGGGGTTCAAGTGTATCCATCATGCACAAGTCGGTGCTTTCTGGAATGAACACCTCAGGCTTGGATAGATGAGCCGGGGTGTATATACTAGGATTGTAGGTGGATGGCAGTGTATGGACGAGGTTGAGATATGGATGAGATACTTGGTCATTGGGATCTTGAGGTGGAGCTATCGTCCGGTTGTCGATGAGATTCTGGACCTCATGACGAAGGCGGTAGCAACAATCGATGCCATGGCCGCACTAACTGATGATACACACAGTACTTAGTAGGGTTATGTTTGGCAGGGAGCGGGTCATGCAAAGGTTAAGAATCAAGAGGTTTGAGATACCCTCTCTCCATCAAGACTTTTAGTGCGCTAGTTAGGCTCATATAGAGGGGGGTAAAAGTTTTGCCCTGAGCTCGAGCCGGGCAGGTTGTTTGTAGGCTGGCCTTGGCAAAAGGGTCAGCTATGGCAACTGTATTGATTTTAGTGGGTTTGGGAACAGTGCTACCGCCAGCATTGGTACTCTCGGAAAAAACCCTTTTTACTGGTTTACTTGTTTTGGGAATAATCCCTCTGTTGAACGCATTCTTGATCTGAAACCCCAGTTCATGCAAACTTTTGAAAGTGAACAGTGGCGCCACTATTAACTTTTGCAACATATCATGCTCTAGGTTCTGCACCACTATCCACACTTGATCCCTCTTAGAAGGGTGATCTGTCATTTGTGCTGCATTTGCTCTCCACCTTGCAACAAATTCCACAAAAGGCTTTGTTGGGTTCTGGCGGGTTACTTCAAGCTCTTGCATGGTCATTTCAACCTGGGTGTTGTAAGAATACTGATCAACAAAGGCCTCAACCAACTTTTCCCAGTTTTGTTTCACTGTATCCTCCACCTCGGTGTACCAAGTGACTGCTGCACCCGACAGGGTTCTTCCATACAGAGAGAGTTTCTACGGCTTAGTCAGACCCATTGGTTTTAAGACATCCAAGAAAAGCCAAATATGTACCATAGGATCTCCAGACCCATCGAAACAGTCAATATGTGGCATTTTGAATCCGTTTACGAGTTGCACGGCAGCTTCGGTATACCCATCCTCAATGTCGACTTGTTTTTTGAGGTTGGCAATCTTCACCGAGGTCGGTTCGAGATCATTAGTATCAAGGGGATAAAACCTCTCATTAGGCTGTATCGGGGTTCTGAAAACTCGGGCTTGAGCCAACCCTTTTCGGAGATCCGGACCTTGCAAATCTTCGACTGGCGGAAGTGGATCAAAGTTCGGATGGGGTCCCGAGATTGGATGTGTGGCAAATGCCCCAGATGGGCCTTGCACTTCGGCATTGGTCTCATCCTGCATGGTGAGTCCCTGGTTTAATGCTGCTATTATGGCCACAACTTCTTCTGACCTCTGTGCTATCACGGTCTGCTAAGTTGAACAGAGGTAATGTGACTGGTGACTTTTAGATCAGTTGAACCGGTGAGCCCTGACTAGCCTCTCTTTGCCTTGCTTCTAGCAAAGGAAACACTGGTTGCCCTTGAACTGAATCTCCGACCTGACAAAGTCTATCAACACAAGTCCAATGTACCTAGGGGGATATTGGAGCCTTCTGAAGCTATGGTTCTAGGACTACCTAGCAAAAGAGAAAACAGACAGTACCTCAGCCTGATTTCACCAGAACAGATATGAGCAGAGCTGGATGACTGTGCTCTCTACTGAATTCTGCTCCAAAACTGATACCCAGACTTGTAACTGATACATGCATTCCTGTAGAGACACACCCTAATAGCACATATCAAGCAAGTGAGAGCCAAAACACCCCTATGGTAGGGTAGGGTTTCCCTGTCCTAGTTTCGTCAGGAGCTAGGGTTTCATTACGCACGCATGCGGTTTCAAACAACCTACATTTGGGTGAGCAACTTATCCTAATGTGGAATGGTTTCTATGGCTTCCGATATGTAACCAGGTCAAATGGTCAAAAAGGGTGCCTAGAAGGTGATCCCGATCCAAGGTTTATGTTCCCATTGTGGCAGAGCCCGCAACCGGTTAGCCTTATGGCACGCCTTTCCAAGCAAGCCTCCGGTAAACCGTTCAGGAATAGCAGATGGCAAACACTATGACTTAGACGCACCAATGCAAATGCAATGCAAAGAAACACATAAGCGTAGATAAAACAACATATCATGAGTTCGAGTCAAGTTCTCTAAATCCCCAGCAAAGTTGCCAAAAACTGTAGACCCGACTTTCTTCGCACGCCCCCCTTTCGGAGAGGGCGCGAATTGGTCTTACTACTACAATTTGGACTCCTGTCACGGTTCTAAATCTAATCTCACAAAGTGTAATGTGAGACTAATAAACACTAAAGAATCCAAATCCGACAAATCCTTTTAGAAAATCGATTTTAAATGAAAAGGCGCCAAACATGGACTGCTTTGCCAGATTACAGAGTCGCCACCTAAATATTTTATTTTTGAGAAATTTAGAAAATCCTGACTCGTGCCAAAGGCCACGTGTCCGTCATCACCAAAGTTGCCTTGGCTTGATAACTTGGGTACGAGAGGGGAAGGTTCTGAAATGAGCACCCCCACTCGCCTGATCAAAGGATCGGCCTCTACTAACATGATATGTTGTTTTATAAACCTCATGTGTTCTTATTCGGTTTATTAGTCTAATTTTACTTTGTGATGCGCACAGCATATAAGTGTAGACTCAATCACGAGAATTAGAACAAAACAACTCATGTTTATTTTTTAAAATGGTTTGAAAGTGCTACTCGCAAGTAGGCTAAAGCGCGGATTTGCCACCCTCAAGTGAGCTTAAAACATGATTTTGCCACTTCGCAAAGTGGGCTTAAAACTCACAATCATCGAGTTGTTCCAAATCAAGTAATCGAGCCTTCATCCACAAGCATTCAAACAGTTAATCACTTAAGCAAGTAGTAGCCTCATGGCAAGCATGCTGTCATGGCAACACTCACACTCATACAAGTATGCTAAAGCATAAACACTTACAATGTACTCCGAGCCAAAACAGAAAACTAGTTAGAAAATAATGCATGATCCTAACTATACAAGATGCCTAATGCAATACATGCAAAATGCAGCTAAATAGGCTCGGCTATCTAAAGTGGCATATGAATGCAACACTTGATAACATGCTGTGAAACACATATTCAAGTAGGTATTGAAATACGATGCAGTTTGAATGATGCGCCGAGCCCGGCGCATGCAAGACAAATGAATGATGCAAACATGCAATCATAAGGTATGCTAATTGAAAAATGCCCCAAAACTAACCATCGAAAGCGGTTAAGTAAAAGGAAAAAAGAAATGGGGTTGGAAGACATACACACACACGCACCCTTATTACAACATTGCGTCCTATCGACGGAGGGTCCGAATAAGAGCTAACCTACACTAAGCTAAGCTAATTAAACTAATCTAATTAAACTAATTAGACTAATTATTACAAAACAAAACGAATAACTAGCAAACTACTTACTAATTATTACAACAATTAACTAATTAACAAATTAATTAATTAAATCACAAATTCAAGCTAATTAATAAATAAAGCTTTAAACTAAGCTACCCCAGCTCTGTTTGAAGATGTTGAATATGCATGCACGCATTCGGTTTCTCGCCCGAAAAGCCTTCCGGTTTGCTCTTTAGAGGCTCTGTTTGCAAGGTGTCTTCAAGAACTTGCTGCTGAAACTTACCAAACCAATGCTGGGGAGTGCACCAGTGGCCTGCCGGCCATAAGGAGTTGCTGCCGACCATCTACCGGCCAAGAGTGGGCCCCTGCCAGCCAACAATGCAAGGGTGCCGGCCATCAGTGTGGCACTACCGGCCACTGGTGTGCTGTGATACCGAACTACAACAGAGCACAAAACAAAGGAAATGAAGGGTCTCCCTATGGCATGTATGTACTGTGCCACTCCTTATCATTTCAAAACATCAAGGGAAAGCCACTATTGGATCCAAAATCATCAATCAAGCATTTAATGCATGATGGCCAAAGATCCAACTTGCACGCATTTCAATAAATGCAAGACAAACAAGACTCTAAGACCACTACCTTATCATGGAAGATCAAAGGCAATGGAGACAAAGGGAATTGGCTCATTTTCATCACTTTGAGTATGAAATGGACCAATTCACCTTGTGTTCAATATAACGTCCGATTGAACACAATGCAATGCACACATGCAACATGCTTATTTTGGCATGTTTTACTTGATTCAATTCTTATTTACACATTTTACATTACCAATTAGTCCTTTAACCGGTTAAGTCCAATGTGAAAAGTCCTCTAATTGGAAAGATAGCCTTAGCCACAAGCACCTTAAGCATGAAAGAAGCCTCATGCTGTTGGTTAGTAGAAACCCTCAAGAGAAGGTTAAAACCATTAGGCATGAGAGCCTCAATTCCATGCCCAAGCCAACATGGGGCTTAAGATCACTTTCAAGGCAAGTGAAAGATTGAAACCATGGAGTGCGATGACATACATTTCAGCACTGAAATGACATGCTAAGTAACTTAAAACCATGCAAATAACCCATAATACGCATGTTTAAAGGTTTAAGCATCAAAGCTAGTGAAGTGCTTTACACTAGACCCATGCAATACAATACTCAAATGGCCAAGCTAGCCCTAAACAGACCTCAAACATGCCAAAAGAATTACCAAAATGTGCTGAGATGGTAGCATGAAAAGCAAGAAAGATCATGTTCATGCATTGGCTCACAAACAAGGTATAAGGCTCAACACTCAAAAGCACTTAGATAGTGAAATATGTGAGAGTGTGACAGAGGTATATGCTCTGAAATCACATGCTAAATGATGCTATGTCATGCAAACAACACAAGTAAAGCATGCTAGAGGCCTTAAAACTCAAACCTAGTGAGGCCAACTACACTACAGCTAGACAAAGCAAAGCATATATGACCAAAACCACTCAAAACAGAGTTAAAACATGTCAAAACATTAGTAAAAATGTGTTGGAGTCAAGTTAACACAAGCTAGAATGATAGGCTAAATCATCAAGTACACTAGGCTAGTAAGCATGATTACACTACAAGCGTAAAAAGCAAGCAACAAGTGACTTAACCAACCAAAATCAGAGCTCAAGCAGGTCAAAAAAGTCACAAAAACATGCTGAGATCAAGCCATGAAATGGTAGAAAAACATGCTCAACTATTAGGCTACCAACACATACACACAAGATACAAGGAGGGGAGGCCACCCCCTCCTATTTTGGGCCTCAAAACCAAGTTTCCACCACTGAAATTCCTCTGAGTTTCAGTGGTTAGAAGGCCAAACAAAGGATTGTTTTAAAGGCTTTTAAACATGGCACAAAGCTTAGCAAATAAGCCACAAAAGAGAGGAGAACACCTCTAACCTCAGAAGAACCTCAAACTACCATTTCAAACTCTTAAAAATAAAGGTTTTTGTAGTTGACAACTAGGCCAAAAACAACATGCAAAGGTGGCCAAACTAGTGTACAAAAATAAGCTTAAAAGAGTAAAGTGATTACCTTTGAAGCATAGCAGCAAAAACAGCCAAAATTCTGAGCCAAAACAAGCTTGAGACCTCAAACAAAACCTCCAAAAACCTCAGCTCCAATGGTGAAGGTGTTTGGCTAAGGGGTTGTATACAAATATGTAGATAGTTCCCACTTCTAAGCACAAAATATGAAGAGAGAGAGGATTCTAGAGAGAGAGGCAGAAATTTTGCTCACAAAATTCTGTAGAGAGAGAGAGATTTTAGAGAGCGAGACTCCCAAACTTGCTAAATTGTTCTAACCCTCCAAAACAATAGAGAAGCCTCTCTATATATAGCAAAATGTAGCTTTTGGTCGAAATATCTCCAAAAGGGACAGCTATAACAGTTGGAGAACAAATATCTGCAAAAATCTACTTTTCTGCATCAATGGCCGGCACTGGATCACTGATGGCCGGCACTTGATCATTGTTGGCCAGCATGGGACACTTTTGGATGGCAGGGGGCCGACATAGGCCATTCATGGCCGGCACATGGCCAAAAAATCCCATTTATGGTCAGCATTCTTCACCTCTGGTTGGCCAGAAAAATCTGTTTTTTGGGCCTGACTTCAACCGGACATAACTCCTTCATCTGGACTCATTTGTAGGTCATTCTTAAGCCTAAATTGAAGCCCTTGAAGTATTCTTTCCAATGGTGGAAGCATCACATCAAAATTCCAACTATGCAAAAATTTATGTCTATTTGAGTAAAGACTGCTCAGTTTCGATCCTACCCGGATTCATGCCGAACTTCTCCCAAACTTGGTTTCCTCTCTCCTCTCCCATATTCTTCAAATTCAAACCCCTAAATAAGGTGTTTTGAAAGATTTTTCAGAGAGTTCACCTCTCTTTCATGCATTTCCACTTTGTCCTTGCTCGGTTTATCGAAAAGCGCAACTTTTAACAAAATACGAGCCTCGGAACATCGTAGAATTATTTTTCAAAAATATTTTGAAAAAGAGGGTTTTAAGGTCTAAACTCTTTGGTCAAAGTAGTTTTAGTCCAAAAAAGGGGTGTGAAGTTGGGATTTGAAGCTCCTCTTTTGTTGAAGAAATCGATCATTTGCACTGTACAACTTTCATCACCAAGTAAACAATCAGTGGCGCCCAAGTCTTAAAGGCGGTAAAAAATGGGGTGTCTATAGTTATGTTATTTAATTTGAAATAAAATTGATTCATGATTGCACTGTTCAAAACATCTTCAAAGTAAATGAAATCAAATTATTCCAAAATGAATGATAAAGTCTATATTTGTTTGCTTCACACAATAATTTTTAGGATTTATTATTAATAATTGGAATATGAACATATGAAGTAAATAAAAATCATATCATGATTTAGTAGAGGCCAACCTGTTGATCGGGTGAGCGGAGGTGCTCAATTAATGACCTTCCCCCCTTATACCTAAGGTTCTAAGCCAAGTTATCTTTGGTTACGATGAACAGTGGCCTTGGCACGAGTCATGGGTTTCCTAATTTTTCCAAAATATTAGGTGGCGACTCTGAGATCTGATGATGCCGTCCATTTCTGGCAAATGTTTTGCAATAAAATGGATTTTCTATAAAAAGTTTTCAAATCTGGACTCTCATACATTTCACATTGCACTCGTGAGACTAGATCAAAGAAATCGAGAGTCTGAACTGTTTAATGCGCTAGGGTACCCCTCGAGCATGTTACACCTAGCTAAGGAATCATACAAAGAAGCACATTCTCATATCTCACACTCAAGTGTGGAAATAGTAAATGTTTAGACTTAGACAAGTTGGCCGTGCTAATATATTTTGCAGCCACTAGGCGCTAATCTTCTCACTTAGTGTTAATAGATTTTGCACCTTCTAAGCACTAATCTCTTAACTTTAAGTGATATTTCAACGCACACTATCATAATGCATGAAATTTTGCTCTATCCACTCCCATCAATTGGGTAGAGAGCAAAACACTGCTTATGCTGACTACTCGTCTTATACTTAATGACTAACTCATTTAAACTCGCATTTCTTGGATGACGTGACTCTTGAATGTTGCTTCATCCAATGATGCAATATTATTACAAGTCAAATTGCAAAGTCAATCCGCGTAACTCAATAGTTAGGATCATATCTAGATCTATTGAGGGCTTACTAATTTTACAAGTCCAAACTCGCCAATCAAAGCTACTTACCATGCCACTAATCATAGAGCACACATCCGTTTTTATTGCACCAAACAAGGCAACAAAACCACAGCGACTTTGAGTCATTTTTCCTTGCTTTGGTTCAATTAAGGTCTGACTTAAAGTCTCCAAGACTTTCTACTCATCTAAAGAATATGATTACCTTGTTCATATTTGAACATCTCTACTAAGTCTAGGTCAACCAAATTAAGTTTTATAAGTTAAGTCAATTAGAGAAAAAAAAATGCACATTGGGATTAATTTGATTAGCATATCACAAAATAATTTTACCGCAAAATCTAAGTTAAATAGTGGCAATATTATGTAAGTCGCAAGATCAAAAATACGCTATGCTCGTAATCATCTCTTGTACCACAAGTAACAATAATTATCTAAAATTTAATTTGATTCATGCGCAAAATATTGATTTTCGGGAGAAAATCTACGAAGATTTTTCTCAACCAAATAACCTCCCACTAACTATGGCATGTTTGAAGCATGACAAAATATTTAACTCCATGTGATAACATATCAATGTAATCCATAAAAAAAACATGCTAGAATGTTTAATCATGGAAGTAAAATTCACCAATATAAATAATTCATGCTATTTAAAATGACAACATACTACAAGTTATAATCATTTAAAAGAACTTAACATGCTATAAACTATATTTAAATAATTCCATGACATATTTCTATAATTTCTACAATGTTGTGAAATTTTTTAGAATTACAAGTAATTAATAATTACATAGAAAATCAGAAATAAATACTACAGAATCTGAAAAATACAAAATATATACCAGTAAATAAGATTATGTAGTAGTAGTGTACTGTAAAAATTTTAAGTTCAGAATCCAAGTAATGCTCTCCCAAAAGCAATTTAATATAAAAATATTGAATTATTCATTAATGAAAAATATTTTATTTTTCAAATTTTTTTGAAACTATAACATATTGTAGAAATATGAATTACAAGTTCAATGGTGCAAGTCATGCTTCAAACAGAATTATAACGAATATTCCACAACAAATTAACATAGTTTTGAATTTCAGAAACACCAAACAGGGCCCTTGCCCATAGCAACTACCAACCACGCTTACGTGTGATGATGACATCATCACCGCGTGTCAAAATTAGGGTTTGAGTTTTCTCTGCAACCTTAAGTTGAAATTAGGCTCATAATATACTGTTTCTAAGGTTTTGAAATAAGGATTTCAAATTTTATAATTTTTACAACATAAAAACAAAGCACGTAAAACCAGCATGCAGTGAAAGTTACGAAAATTAAATATGAATCTCTATTTTTTTCAAAATTTGGCCATCTGATTTTTTTCAAAACTTTGCAGATATACTCTATATTATATGGACTACATGTAAAAAAGTTTGGATGATCAGAAATGGTTCGAGAAACATCAATTTTTATACACAAATTATATCTATACATATATTCATACATAAATAATACGAAAACATCTAACAATGGCTCTGATACCAATGCAAAAAATAAAAAAATAAATAATACATAGCGGAAATAAACAGATTCGGGCATACCTTTTACGTTCAAACCGAAACCATAGATCATGTGGGTGAATTACGTGCCTCCATTGATGTCTTTGAATAATTCTCAACAGTGGAATAGAACTACTAGAAAACTGCACGCACTCTTCACAGTACAAAGGCATGATTTTGTATTTCTATGGAGAGAGGGAAAGAAATAGAGAAGACTCCAAGAGACTAATTGGATATGGTTAAAATTAACTCTCATCGTATAATACTTATATTATATGAGAGTGTTATAACCACCCACAACTCTATCTCCTCAACAAATGAGATAGTAAGTTAATCACACTTATCCCTAATATAAGTTAATCCAAATCCACTTGGGTCTCTCCCTTATGGCCATGTTTGTTTGGGTGGACATGAGCTTGGGATTGGACTAATAGTCCAATAAAATTATTAATCCGATGTTTGGTTAAACAATTGAAGTACGGACTAATTATTTTAAACTTGACTATTAGTTAAGATATGATACATAATCCAACAGATTTGTAATCCTATGACTATTAGTCATGGGAATGCTAATCCAGTCCGCCCAAACAAACATGGCCTATAGGTCTTGAGTTATGCTACCATGAATGATTCAATTGAGTATGAGTTCTAAACCAGATCCAATTAACCTTTTAAATCCAAAATTACGTGTTTGTCAAGTTCATGAAGCCCTTGAATACAAGAATATCAAATAATAGCAATTGTTCTTCTTGTTCTCATTTGGAGATTAAATATTTTAATCAAAAAGTTAGTATAAGTCATCACGTCACTTTTTTTATTTTTTTACACATCTTTTAATAAAAAAACTAGAAGGTCATTATAATAACTTGTTTCCAAACGATGAAAAAATAATATCGATTATTTTTTTTTTATGTCTTTTTTTCTTATTTTTCATTGAATGACCCAAAATTATTGTGTGCACAAGTACATCCCTTTCCTTGGCAAAATATAACTGGTGCTCTAGAATTAAAACATACATCTCTTTCTCTCACCAGAATAGGCAAGATATTATTTAGATTTTTAGTAATTAGTGGCTTACCTAACAGGAGGCCATAGTAAAGTATCATCCACCACAATTGACTGACTATGAAGCACAAAGTTTAATCAGTATATTGGAGGAGATATATGTTATATGTATCTATCTAATGGACAAAGCATTCCACACCACTCACTCATGTGAGTTAGTGGTCCTATAGTCTATGGTCGTATATACATTTTACTTGGCAGCAAGGCTCAGCTATATGTTATATGTATCTATCTAACGGACAAAGCATTCCACACCACTCACTCATGTGAGTCAGTGGTCCTATAGTCTATGGTCGTATATACATTTTACTTGGCAGCAAGACCCATCATGCTGGGCGTAGCATAGTTGGTCGCATTTGGTGTATGTTCAATACTTTTTCGTTGCATGCGTCTTGATTTAAGCGGAACATATTTTAGGAGGTCGGGATTAGTTTTCAGGTTATAGTCTCCTAACTCAGAACGGACAATAAGATACCTTTGTAATCTCTGCAAGGGGTGCTTCCTTAGACCTGTTGGTGAGTGGGAGGATTTCCTATAACCCCCCTCCCCCCCCAAAAAAAAAAAAAAAAGAAAAAACTCGTCATGCTCATGTAGGGGTGTAATTTAGGTGGGTTCAATCTAAGTAATTTGAGAATATATTTTTTAATTTAGTACGAGTTTGGATAAAAATTCAAAACTTTGAATTAAATTTGAGTAGGTTTAGGTAAAGACATTAGACAATCAAAAATAATCCGAAACCCGAATTATGCATATATAAATATATAGAAATATTAAATATACATACAAATTATTAACCATTACATAATATTAAATCATTTAGATTATTAAATCATGTTAAAAATATATTATATGTACAAGAAACACAAAATCTTACATTTTTTATTCTCACTCATAAATTGTACAGAGTATCATAGAGGCAACTCTTTTACATTATATAAATTATTTGTTTTGATATTATTAATAATGTTCTTTAAAAAAATGAAAATAGGGTTTAATTTTAATAACAAAAAATTTAGCTACAAAAAAAAAATAAAAATGAAATTCATGTATAATTTGGATTATTCGAATTTAATTTGGATCGGACTTGAACAAATAACCTCAAATTATCATTCAGATCTAAACAGGTCTTATTATAACTTAAACTGAGTTTGAATAGCATTCCAATCCGCCCGAGTTGCAGCCTATGGTCATGGGTGCTGCTAGTGCCATCCATTTTCTTGGTATACTTTTCTCCATGAAGATAACCATACAATCTGATGTTACAAGTGGCAACCAGTGATTGGGAGATGGAAAGAGCTCATAGCATTGCCCGAGATTCTTTTTACATTATGCACCCAAAAAACAATCCATTTACGGTGAGTGGTTCTCAGAATGCCACATGGGTATGCAATATCAAGCTCCAAAAATGTCATCAACCAATAGAAATGGAAATAAAGATCTCCAAAGATAAGGACCCTTTGGCAATTCGAGTAATATTAATACATAAGCATGTATCCCATGAAACTCAAGCCAACAACCACCCTTTTATTTGCAGCTGTTTCTTGAACTACTACTGTTCTTTCAATAGTTTTCATTTCACCTCTCAGAAATGGCTGCGTCTACCATGGCTCTCTCTTCACCATCTTTTGCCGGAAAGGCTGTGAAAATTGCCCCGGAGGTTCTTGGTGGTGGAAGGATCAGTATGAGGAAGACCGGCAAGCAAGTCCCATCTGGAAGCCCATGGTACGGTCCAGACCGAGTCTTGTATTTGGGTCCATTATCTGGTGAGCCCCCATCCTACCTCACTGGGCAATTCCCTGGTGATTATGGTTGGGACACTGCTGGGCTTTCAGCTGATCCAGAAACTTTTGCCAAGAACCGTGAGCTCGAGGTGATTCACTGCAGATGGGCCATGCTTGGAGCTTTGGGTTGCGTTTTCCCCGAGCTTTTGGCCCGCAACGGGGTCAAGTTCGGCGAGGCTGTGTGGTTCAAGGCCGGTGCCCAAATCTTCAGTGAGGGTGGGCTTGACTACTTGGGCAACCCTAGCTTGATCCATGCCCAAAGCATTCTGGCCATCTGGGCTTGCCAAGTTATCTTGATGGGTGCTGTTGAGGGCTACCGCATTGCTGGTGGACCGCTCGGGGAGGTGACCGACCCACTCTACCCCGGTGGAAGCTTCGATCCATTGGGCCTAGCCGATGATCCAGAGGCTTTTGCAGAGCTCAAGGTGAAGGAGATCAAGAACGGAAGACTGGCCATGTTCTCAATGTTTGGGTTCTTTGTTCAGGCAATTGTGACAGGAAAGGGACCATTGGAGAACCTGGCTGACCACCTTGCCGACCCTGTTAACAACAATGCATGGGCTTATGCCACAAACTTTGTCCCAGGAAAGTGAAGAAAACTTTGTACTGTGAGCCCCATCAAAGAGGTTTTCTCAACTATTTGATAGTGAATTTGAGAGTGTGCCTCGTGTGATGTAAAATGTAAATTATGTGCACTATTTACCCGAATGTTGTTATATTTCGTATTTGTTTTTCATTTTCTTGTTTTCTTTTTCGTCAAATGAATTGGTTGTACTGTTTAATTTGAAAAAAAAAAGAAGAAAATGAACCTAAATCAAACCTCATGCTAATTAAACCACCGGGGAGGTGATTCAGTGGTTCTTTGCCCCCACCTCCACACAAGTTGTTTGGGTTGGACACTCAGGGCGCAAAGTCTTTGGACATACGTTGTACTCATGTCACAAACATCGACGACCTTTGTTGTGAAGTGGGTGTAGAGCCCACTATTATCCTAGTAGAGGTCCTTCCTTTTGAATTAGATTAAATCTAACTATTAACTGGTTAGTTAAGGCTAAGACATTATTTCTTCAAAAAAAAAATAATAATAAAATCATGCTAATTAGCCTTTCATTTTCTTGTTTTGAACTCCTAACCTCACTCTTAGTAAAAATAAATAAATAAAAAATAACCTACCTTTTTGGCTTTTACTTTATCAAAGATCCAAAGATGATGATTTTAAAAAATTTAAAAAAATTAAAAAAAAACAATAATAGTAATAGTAATAAAAAATAGAAAATAAAACTCCAGTTGCCTTAATTAACTTCAAAAAAATAACTATATATATAGGGATGGTCACAAGTTGGATTTGGGACAGGCACATCAAGGGGTGACAGAAGTGGGGCGGGTGCAGGGTAGGAGGCGGGTTAATTTTGTAAGTTAAAAAATAAAAATATTAATAAAAATTATAAATAATTTAGTATATTACGAATAATAATTTATACTTAATGATAATTATATTATATAAGATAGAAAATAAATGAATAAAAATTAATATTAAGTATAATATTTTAGTGTTTTAATTTTATTATAATGAAAAATAAATAAAAAATATATATTATATACATATAAATATATTTAATGTAATCGAGGCGGGGTTTGAGTGGAACGGGGCGGGGGAAGCAAAACTAGTCCCCGTTCCACTTCTTAATCAGGATGAGAAAAATCTGTGCAAAGCAGGGTGGGGGATGCAGGTGTGGAGTGAGGCGGAAAAAATGATCATCCCTATATACATATATATATATATATATAACCACTTTACCAATATAAGCATAGCGATAACTAGGGATGCAAACGAGTTGAGCCGAGCTTTGTTTAGCTCGAGCCGACTCGTTTGCTTATCGAATTCGTTTATTGAGTTCAAGCTTGATTCGATAAGATTTATTTATTTATTTTTATTATTCAAATAAAAAATATTATTTAATACATAAATAATGTATTTATGCTATTATTTATAAATAATGTATAAATAATATATTTATTATACAATTTAAATATAGATAAACGAGTCAAGTTTGATAGCCGAGCCTATGCAAATTCAAATTCGACTCATTTAATAAACGGGTTTAATATTCAAGTGTAAATTTGATTCGTTTACTAAACGAGTCAAACCGAGACAGATTGCGAAGAGCTCAATTCATTTACAATCCTGACCACTAACAAACACCCAATTGGTTGTGGTCTTCACTTTGACCAATATTATCACCTTTTAGTCTTTTCGTTGCATAATTTTGAGCACAAGCATTAAGGTCTTGTTTGGGAAGACTAAATAAGTGTACTTTTTGTCTTTTTTGACTAAAAAATTGAGGTTGAAAATATGGATGTTTGGGTTAACTTTTTGACTTTTTATGAAAAAATGTGTAATAAAAAATTGTGAAAATTGGTTTTTAGAGGAAAATTTGAATTGGGAGTTGTGCAGCCGTAATTGTTGACTTTTGGTGAATAGTGTTAACTTTTTAACTTTTTGAGTAACTTTTTGACTTTTTGACTTTTTTGAAAGATCCCAAACAAGGCCTAAGACTCAAAAGAAATTATCAAAATTTTATCATTATCAACAACTGAATTTATACTGTCAACATCAATTTTTTAATTCAATCTAAAAATAAAAATAAAAAATCATTTTTTTAATATTATTTTTATAGCTTTATGTCCATCCATAAAATTGTAGAAATATTTGGTCACGACAATTTCAAAATGAAAATTTTATAAAATCTTAACTAAAATCGATCATGTCAGATCATCTCCAACCGTGACTCAGATTTTTCACTAAATCTGAGTCAAAAATGACCCATTTCAGCAAATTTGATACCAACTGCTCCAATGCTTCACCAAATTAAGCTAATATGCTTCAGGGATAACAGGGTGGTCGACCGGCCGGTCGACCGGTTAGAGAAATTTTTTTTTTTTTTTTTTTTTAAATTGTTTGAACCTTTTCTTGAACTGTCTGAACATTTTTCCGGGACAACCGGTTGGTCGACCGGTGTGAAATTTTTTTTTTTTTTTTTTTTGAATTGTTTGAACCTTTTTTAAACTGCTTGAACCTTTTTTCCGGGACAACCGGTTGGTTAACCGATCGGGCAACCGGCTGGTCGACCGGTTGATATCCCCAACGGTCAGGAACAGTGATTTGGTGAAATGCTTTGGCTGTAGTCAGTTTGATGAATTATTTGATGAAAACTCAATCTGATGCTGGGTTTGATGAAGCGTTGGAGCCGTGAACAGTACCTTTTTCACCAAATTTTAAATTTGATGCTGGGTTTGATGAAGCGTTGGAGATGGTCTCACATGAAAGATTAAGTACATTAGTGATATTATCAAGTGAAATTAATATGTTAAGAAAAACTGAATATAAAATTTAATTATAAATTATGTTGTCTGAGAAAAAAATAAATTTTAAATAAAAATTATAATATTAAAACATACTCTAAAAATTCCTTTAAATTTGGGGTGCTCGGGCGAAAGTCCAAATTTTAATTTTGTTTGGCAAAATGTTAAGGCGTTGAAATACTTTGTCTAAAACGACAAGGTTAAATAAAATGACCAAAATATGTATATATATATCATATACACGGTTCAATACACAAAATCCTCACACAGTTAGGCACACACTCTCTCTCATCCTTTCCAAACCCTAATCCTCTTTCTCTCTGTGGTCTTCGCTATTGCTCCGTCCTCCTCTGTCCTTCCTCCAATTTCCCAAACCTCTCTCTTTCTCGCTCTCTTTCTCTCTCTCTTCATCTGTATCTATACAATACACACACAGTTTCTCAATCAAAACCCTAACAGCGACGTTATAGTCTTCTCCAGAAACGACAATCACTTCTACTCCAGCATCGATCTCAAAGCCCTAAGCTCAATCACTTCCCAATCTAGTGACCATGGCCACACCACCAAGCCCCTCCGGTGAGAAATCAAGGCCACAATAGGGAGGTGTCGGAAGCCAGTAATCGCCACCGTCCACGGGGCTTGTATCGGTCGAGTGGTGAATGGAAGCAAACGAGTCGATTGAACATTCGCGATCACTGATTCCTCAGAACACGACGAGTAGAAATGGTTTGCTCGATTATTCAACTCAGTGGCGGCATACAAGAACAAAAAAGGTAGATTCTCAGCCACATCCTTCAATAACTCCTTCTCAGAAACCATGATTTTCAAATCATCGTCTTCCTCTCTCATAGACACCATTAACCAGAGCTGTAATCCGATAATTGCAGGCATTCGGTACGAGAGGTGTCGCACCAATTGAGAACCGTTGATTTGAGATTCAAATTAAGGATTACCATGGAGAAATCGGGCTTAAAGCCGTCAAGAAGTAGCGGAGCAAACCCTAGGTCTTTGTAGACTAGAGATGCTCTCAAAGGTTTGGCTTCAAGAGACAACGATGGTAATTTGTATATAGAGATTTTCCACTTGTGAAGCTTGCTATTACCACCCATCTCTCTCTATATGGGGGTGTATATACACAAGGTGTATGAATCTATAAGGTGAAATTGGAGATGAAATTGATAGAGAGTAGGATTTGAAATTTGGTTCGTGAAGTTTTGTTGAAAAGTCCAATCTAACAGATAAAAAAAAAAATCTATTGAAGCTAGTGATAATCTGTGAGCTTGTTGAATCCTTATTTTAATAGATAAAAAACAATTTTGAACAAATAAAAAAATTGAACCGATAATTTCAACATATAGGAAAAGATAAAAAATTGAATAGATAACAAAAATTGAAAAGATACTAAAATTAAACATATAATTTCAACAGATAGTCAAAAAAATTAAACAGATCAAAAAATTTTAAACAAATAGTCCAAAAAATAAAAATAAAACATATCAAAATTTTTTGAACAAATAGCCAAAATAAATTTGAACAGAGAGTCAACATATAGATAATGGGTAAAATTAGAAATAAAATGTCCTCTAAAACCAATAAAAAAACTTATCACCAGACTACTGCACAAATGGTCAACCTCTTACTAACAAAAAAAATCTACTGGACCTAATGCGTTATACCTTCCTTAGCACGGACTTTTCAACAATTATTTCTTAACTTTGTTGTTTTAATCCTATATCGAACTGACCTTGGTTGGTGAAAATTTCTTTCATCTAGTTTGCCTCTCCAATCTAAGTCAAAATTCTGATTCCACTCTTACTCAGAAGGGGCAAAATATTAGTTCAGAAGGGGCAAAATATAAATTTAGGCAGATCCTAGTCTTGGGTCGATCCAAACCACTAAAACCAAACTCGAATGGCTATCCGATATGGGCCAAATACCTACGTTGGCGAAACTATTAAGCCCATCTTCATAAAATTATCCTCACAAGTCCTCAAGCACTTAGGCCAAGCACATTAAGGAATAGGCCAGCCTAGGCACAGTACCGAGTTGGGTCGAACCCATCAGGAAAACCAAAGTGGGCAGAACCCACTCAAGGCCATCTAAATGGGCTAGCCCATCTCTACGAGCAACCTTATAAAAGGTCGAATTGGTATATGAACGAAACCGAGCTGAGAAACCCCTACGCATGCGTGGATATTATGAACGCATTCATATGCATGGTGCCACCTCAACTGGTCCTCCATTCCTAGAATCACGGAATCAGTTGACAGGGAATGTAATCTATTATATGCATGATTACGTTGAGCACATGACTCCATGGTTAACCATCTTGTGGTCCCCTACATTGGGCAATGTTAAAGAGATCCTTAAGACACCTAAATTTCATGAACCCATCTTAGGGAACAAGCGAAGTCTTCTATATAAGCAACACTCTCTTCACATTAAAGGTAACTTGACATATCTCAACTACACTTGACTTGAACACTCTTTCTCTCTCTCTCTCCCTACACGTAGAGAAAGAGTATTTCATCTTCTCCGATCACTCATTCCCAAACGGATGGGTTTTGTGATGACCCCAACGTGCATATCACTTTTGCATATTATTTTATTAAGAGAATTTGCATGTTTATGTGTTTAATATTGTGTATATCTGTTTGATTATGAAATATCTATTAGAATACGTACTTTGAATAAGAAATTGAAGGTCCAAATGAATTTAGAAGCAGAAATTGACAAGTTAAATAGGCTAATCGGAATATTTAGAGATTTTTGGATAGTTTAATTAAAATTTGATTCAGATTAAAATAATTAGAAATAATCATTAGAATTAAGTTAGATTAATTAAACCAAAGCTTGTTTAATTTGCCTTAAGTACACTTAATTAGCCTAAACTAATCCTAGGTATATATATGACTTATGAAGGGAATTTGAGTTCATAATCAACACTTTGAGCTGAAAATTTAGAGAGAGAGAGAGAGATCAACCTTTAGAGAGAGAGTATAAGAGGAATTGTGAAGAGAAGAGGTAGAATTGAAGAAATTTGTGAAATAGAACACCAATTCAAGCTCTAGGTAATAGGGCTGAGCAAGGAATCCGTAATCCGATCCGGTCCAGTCCAATCCGATGGGATTGGATTGGTTTTTTGAATCCGTGGTTCGATTTCGGATTAAGAATTTGAAAATCAGTAGGTCACAGATCGGTTCTGGATTAAACCTCACGGTTCCGGATTGGAACCGATCTGGACCATATACATTTAAGTCTATATTTATACCATGTACCCTCACACATAATATAATTTCTTATTTCATACAAAGCTCAAGACTAGCCCTAATTCACTTTACATGCCGCTCAGCAGCTCAGTCACTGCCTCAGTGCCTCTCAAACTCTCATCTCAATCTCTTCTCTTTCTCATCCATCTCTGATCATCATTCATCTCCGATCATGCATTTCAGACGTTGTTCACTCAGTCACTGCCTCTCACACTTTCATCTCTCGCTCTTGGTACTCTCTCTCTCTCTCTCTCTTCAGGCACTTTTAAATCTTTCATCTTTGATCATCCATCTTAGATCTTCAACCTCACACGCCACTCACTCACTGCCTCTCACACTCTCATCTCTCTCTCTCTCAAATCCTCAAATTTCAGATCAGATCATCCATCTTAGATTACTAGCTGTAGCTCTCTCTCTCTCTCTCTCTACATATATATATATGTATGTATATATTTTATTTTCTTTTGTGGGTTTCTTCTGCAACCCGTTTGCTGATTTTTTCAGGCCTTGATCTGTTACATTTGATAACTCATATATTTTTTGTAGGTTTCATTTGTGTTCTATTTCTTTTTGCATTGTAGTCTTAGATTTATGTTTGTTTTCTTTATAACTTTGTTTTTTGCATTGTACTCTCAGATTAATATTATATTTGTGTATGATCTGTTGGATTGCTCTGTTTTTTAAGCTATAATTGATAACTCTGCTCATATATGATCTGTTTGATTTCATCTCAGATCATCACTTTTTTCCCCTGTTTATGGAGTTTGTTAATGTGTATCCAGAATATCAGTAATGTGTATCCATGATGTGCTGCATTCATGTTTTTTTTTTTTTCCTTTGTATAATGTATATCCAGTTTTAGGATAACTCTTAGGGGTGAGTATGGTCCGGATTGGTCCGGATTTAGGTAAAACCAGGACCAATCCGTTATCTACGGTTCCTGAAAAATTGGAACCAATCCAATCCGTTTAAATCGTGGAACCAATTCGAACCAATCCGTATAAACACGGATTGGATCGGTTTAGGACCACGGATTCACATAATTAATTAACAATAAAAATATAGAACATTTTAATTTTTTAAAAAACATAACCACCATAGCAGAGTTATCCTAAAACTGGATATACATTACACAAAGGAAAAAAAAAAAATGAATGCAGCACATCATGGATACACATTACTGATATTCTGGATACACATTAACAAACTCCATAAACAGGGGAAAAAAGTGATGATCTGAGATGAAATCAAACAGATCATATATGAGACCATCTCCAACGGTTAACCAAATCCAACACCAAATTTAAATTTTGATGAAAAAGGCCCCTTTTCATGCTCCAACCGTTTCATCAGATTGATATCAGAATGAGATTTCAGCAAAAAAATCATCAAACTGAGAACCAAACTCAGATTTGGTGAAATCACTGTTACTGACCGTTGAAGGAGCGACACCGGTCAACCAACCGGTTGCCCGGCCGGTTGACTAACCGGTTGCCCGGTTTCCTTTATTTTTGGTGGGTTCAAAAGGTTCAAACAGGTAAAAAAAAAAAAAAAAAAAAAAAAATTAGCCTACCCGGTTGACCGGTTACCGGTCAACCAACCGGTCACCACTCCACCTGCAAACAAAATTGGTGAATTGCGTACTGAAGAGTTTAGTCACAAAATAGCTAAATGTTTATATAAATCTTGGCTTCTGTCCCATGTACCTGGTTCTCCACCCACCATGTCCATATGCCATCAAATACTTTTCATCATCTGGGTTCTCTCATCGATTTGGGTGACCGGTGCAAGTGGGTCTATCTATGAGAGGTTTTGGAATGGAGTGCAGTGGGTGATTGCACCTCATGATTACCCAGTATTGGCTGGTCCTGCAAATCCATTGATGCAAATTCATAGATAATAAACAACCTCATCTTCCTCCTCCTCTGCCACAGAAAAGAACAGAAAAAAAAAATGGCCTACGGGTCGACCAACCGGTCGCCCCTCCCCCTTTTGATGCTCACCGTTGGAGCGAGTGGTATCAAATCGGAGAAAGAGTGATTTTTTTACTCAGATTTGGTGAAAAGTTTGATGAACCGTTGGAGATGCTCTGAGCAGAGTTATCAATTATGGCTTAAAAAACAGAGCCATCCAACAGATCATACACAAATATAATATTAATCTGAGAGTACAATGCAAAAAACAGAGTTATAAAGAAAACAAACATAAATCTAAGATTACAATGCAAAAAGAAACAGAACACAAATGAAACCTACAAAAAAATATATATATGAGCTATCAAATGTAACAAATCAAGGGCTGAAAAAATCAGCAAACGGGTTGCAGAAGAAACCCACAAAAGAAAATAAAATATATACATATATATGTATGTATGGAGAGAGAGAGAGAGAGAGAGAGAGAGAGAGAGAGAGAGAGAGAGAGAGAGAGAGAGAGAGAGCGCTATAGCTAGCAATCTAAGATGGATGATCTGATCTGAAATAGAGGATTTGAGAGAGAGATGAGAGTGTGGGAGGCAGTGAGTGAGTGGCGTGTGAGGTTGATGATCTAAGATGGACGATCAGAGATGAAAGATTTGAGAGTGCCTGAAGAGAGAGAGAGAGAGTACCAAGAGCGAGAGATGAGAGTGTAAGAGGTAGTGACGGAGTGAACGGCGTCTGAAATGCATGATCGGAGATGGATGATGATCAGAGATGGATGAGAAAGATAAGAGATTGAGATGAGAGTGTGAGAGGCACTAAGGCAGTGACTGAGCGGCATGTAAAGTGAATTAGGGCTAGTCTTGAGCTTTATATGAAATAAGAAATTATATTATGTGTGAGGGTACATGGTATAAATGTAGACTTAAATGTATACGGCCCGGATCGGTTCCAATCTGGAACCGTGAGGTTTAATCCAGAACCGATCCGTGACCTACGGATTTTCAAATTCTTAATCCGGAACCGAACCACGGATTCAAAAAACCAATCCAATCCTATCGGACTGGACTGGACCGGATCGGATTACGGGTTATACGGATTCCTTACTCAGCCCTAACTACTCTGCTATGGTGGTTATGTTTTTTAAAAATTAAAATGTTCTATATTTTTATTGTTATGTAATTATGTAAATCCGTGGTCCTAAACCGATCCAATCCGTGTTTATACGGATTGGTTCGGATTGGTTCCACGATTTAAACGGATTGGATTGGTTCTAATTTTTCAGGAACCGTAGATAACGGATTGGTCCTGGTTTTACCCCAATCCGGACCATGCTCAGCCCTACTAGGTAAGAACTACAACCTTAATTCTTGTAGACAATTCATCTAAGAGTTGAATTTATGAAGTAATCAGGGTGAATTTCATGTAATTGTAAAGGAAAATGATAGAATTTAACTTGAAAAATGGTGAGAATGGGTCAATTATGAACATGCATGTATATTTCATCACTTTTGAGTTTGTTTTTTCACAAAACTATACATGCATGGAGTTCATACTAGTTATTTTTAAGAATTCCTCATGAATTTACACTCAATTGTCCATGTTTTGACATTTTGGAAGTGATAAAGTTGAATTCTTTGAATGCATGGTTGATTATGACATTTTGAGTTTGATCTTCATAATTGAAAATGGTTTTGAGCAAATGGTTTCAAATTGGTTATGTATATATGTTTTCCAAAGAGTTTCCATTTATTTGGTCCAATCAGGCAAGCTTTTGAAACTTAAATACATATTTTGGAACTCAAATTATGTTATGGAAAATCCAGAATTCGATCTCATCGCTTGAGCGATGAAGTCGTCGCTCGAGTACACTTAGCGAGTATCCAGTTTTTTTTTACAGAGCATTGCATAAAGCTCAAGTGACCAAGTGTCCGCTTGAGCGAACCTCCATCTTTCCTTGCACACTGCTCAAGTGTCCAAGTGACCGCTCGAGCCTACTTTGACACCATCCAATACTTATGTAAACCATGCATACCGCTCAAGCGACCAAAGGTACGCTCGAGCGAACTGCCCTGTTTCAATAACTTTTAAAAAATACTTTCAAGTGCATACTTTCATTCTCATGCTCTTTTAAGTATTCTTGGGTATTGTTTAGGCATCATTAATGAGGGAATAAGCTAGAAACCTATCTTAAGGAATTGAATTAAATCAGAATAGGATTGAATCAACTAATTATTGAGTGGTTTGCTTCATTGTATCTTTGTTTTGTGCTTTTTGTAGGTTGGTCGCCCAAAGCTTACATCAGTTCAAGCTCACTATGAGTAATATTTCTATAATGATATGTTCAAAATGTATTTTGAAATTATTCAATAGTGATGTTTATGAAATCTTATTTTTTCTAAATGAATGAAGATCATTTTTGTTAAATGTATTTGTGGCATCCTTTAGTGAGGTACTTGCTTAGGGGACAAAATACCATGGCCTATAGATTAATTGAAGCACAGAGATCTCTGATGTTAGACCCTGGTGGTTCACATTGAATTTCCATTGTGGTTTTATTGATTGACCCATTGTGGTCCCATTGAATTGACCTTAATGGTCCCATTGGCTTCGGCATACTGATATATTGTTACTCTATTGATAATTTGCAAAGGATATTGTTAAAACAAGATGATTGATATGAATTTGATATATGATTCATTTTGCAATTGAAAGATATGTTTTATGAGATGTTGGACTTCATTCATTAACCCTTTATATTAAGTTATTTTATGAGATCTATCATGTAAGCACCACTCAATGGACTTATTCATATTTTGTTATTGCTTCCGCTAAGCTCCATTTATAATTATATGAATTGATTTTATTATTGAGGCCGAAAGTAATTTAGGATTATTGGCCAGTCATGACTTAAACCTCTAAAGGCGGATTCGGGTCTTGACAAAGTGGTTTTAGAGCACGAGTTATTATCTCACCTACTTGTCCATATGATTAATAAGGTGTCTAGAAAAGATTTAAGATTTGCATTCATTAATGCATTTTAGCACAAGTATGAAATGACTTTGTAATTGTATATGTGAACATGTGTGCATATGTTTGTGTATATTATAATACAAGGTCATATAGATCATGGCGAGAACAAAAAGGGATGAACTGGAGGAGTCTACCTCCTTCCGACTTGACTGAATTCAAAGAATGATACATGATTGGCTAAGACTTTAAGACAACAGCAACAATGGCAACAACAACAACCGCCACCTTCACCTCCAATGCCCGTATCGCCTCTTGTACTAGATCATGAAGTAGATGATCATACAATTGCACTCATCAAGGAATTCAAAAAGATGAATCCACCATTGTTCTTATGGGGAAGTAGATCCACTAAAAGCCAAAGCTTGGGTTCTTGGGATTGAAAAACTGTTCCAGGTATTTCTATGCACTAAAGCACAGAAGGTTCTATTAGCCGCATTCACTTTAGAGGATGAGGCAAGAAAATGGTGGGTGTTGGTTCGAGATGAAAACATGGGTATTGATTGGGCCCAATTTTTGGAGATTTTCTATGAGAAATACTTCCCACAATGTATCCGAGATAGAACGGTTTCTAAATTTGAGAGGCTTAGACAAGGGAACAAGACAGTGGCTGAATATGAAGCACAATTTACAAAGTTGGCCCGCTTTGCGCCACACGTGGTTGATACAGATTACAAGAAAGCAAGAAAGTTCAAGGGAGGACTACATGATTCAATCTTAGAAAGGATCAATGTACTAAAGCTACCGAAATATGTTGATGTATTGGATAGGGCATTAATGTCAGAATCAAACATGGCTGCTCACAACTGTAATTTTGAATGGAAGAGGAAAAAGGAAAACTTTAGTGCAAACAAATGAGCAACATCATCGTTGAACAAGAAGTCAAAATTAGAAAATCAGAGACATATCATGATTTCCAAACATAACTTATATACATAGGAGTCATCAACATTAAGTTTATATATTCACAAGCCCATTTAATAAAAACCAAACAAAAGACTTAACATAGAACATAACACCAAAAAGACAAAAGCTCCATCTTGGAGGCTTGGCATGACAAGTCCACATACAAAATTCTTGAGGCTGACTCTAAGGCTAATATGCCTGCTGATCACCTACATACATATAAAATAGGGAGTGAGCGAAACTCAATGAGTAATAACCATGCAAAAGTGTTAATGAATGAGTTCGAACCAAAGAAAGTAATTAGCATAAAACATAAGTTAAAAAAAAAAAAAAAACAACCAATAGTTTTCTTCATGCTCAAATTTGACAATCGGTCTCGGGTCTAACATGATACGGAACAACCTTGGGTCCAATTATACAAAACGGCCTCGGGCCTAATCATACAAAACGACCTACGACCTAGGGTCCAATTATATAAAACGGCCTCGGGCCTAAACATACAAAATGACCTTGGGTTCATGTAGACATCCCATTTTTGACCGTCCTTAAAACTTGGGCGCCTCAAGTTAATCACTCGATGATGAAAAGTACGCTGTACAATCGTTCAAGTTCTTCAGCAAAAGGCTTCAATTTTTGAGCTTCTAATTCCAACTTTACACCCTATTTTGACCAAAATTATTTTAGACCTTAAAACTCTCTTTTTCAAAATATTTTTTCAAATGTTTCTACGATGTTCCGAGGCTTGTATTTTTCTTAAAATATTGCACTTTAGACAAAGTGGAAATAAATGAAATGAAAGTGAACTCTTTGAAAAATCTTTAAAAACATCTTATTTATAAGTTTGGAGTTGAAGGAAATAGGAGGGGAGGGAAGAAAACTAGTTGGCGAAAAGGTTGAGTATCAAACTGTTAAGAAAGAAATGAGTATCCTTCACTAAATTGGGAATATCTCTTTGTACACTTAGAATTTAGATATGAGGCCACCACCATTGGAAAGTAGACTTTTGTGTTCAATTTGGACTCAAGAATCATCTAAAACTGTGTCCGGATGAGGGAAATATGGCCATTTGAGGTTGAGCATTAAATCGTTAAGAGAGAAATGAGTAGCCTTCACTAAATTAGTCATATATCGTTTTACACTTAAAATTTAGATGTGATAAGACCACCAATAGAAAGTAGACTTCCGGGGCTTTAATTTAGATTCAAGAATCATCTAAATCCAAGTCCGGATGAGGGAGATATGCTTGTTTGAATCAAAGCTTGAGCGTAGATTTTTGTGGCCAGCCGGCTAGTTGTCCTAACAGACAGATATTTTGATGCTAGCTATCCTCCCATGTGCATGCCTTGCACCAACTGTCTCTATATAGATATTTCCAATCAAAGAAGCTGTTCTTCTATAAATACAAGACCAACCCTCTTGAAATTAGGTTAGAAAAAATTACCAAAGGCCAAAAACTTACATAGCACACACTCTCTCTATCTTTCAACCTACACACTCTCTCTCTCTCTCTCTCTCTCTACATTTCCTAAACCAAAGATTTGGCTCTTCTTGCTGAGGTTCTTGAGCTCAAATCTCAGCCCTTGAGAGTGAATACCTTGTGGTTTCTAAACAAAAGAGTTACTCCTCTTCAAGAGATATAACTTTGACTATCTTTACACTACTTCTTCCTTCTCTTTTCTTACTGTTTTTATACTATTTTTGGAATGTTTTTATGAGCTGAAACTTATGGCTTAAAGCTATCAAACGTAGAGAGGTTAACCACCTTTCTTTGAACCTTGTTCTCTAAGCTTTTGCCCTTGTGTTTTCCACTTTTTACCATTGTTTTTCAAAGTTCTTCAAAGGCTAAAAATGTGGTTTTGAAGTCCTAAAAATGAAGGGGTTAGCCACCCTTCCTTAGGCTTATTTACTAGCTTCATTTCTCCATTATTTTAGTTCACTTTTTCTAGCTTTTTCATACTAATTCCAGCACTGTTTTGTGAGTTTTAAGAACTGTTTTAGGGTGTTTATTTCACTTATGCTTTGTATAGTATGCTTGTAGTGTTGGAGTCCTCATAGGTTTGGTGGTTTAAGCCTTCGACACCAACCTATTTGAGTTGATAGCCTTTTTTTTATGCTTTTTCATATATGTGTTCACACTTGCAATAACCATCTCTGCACTCTCCTTCATTTCTTAGTTTTATTTGTTTAAAAGTCATTTCAAATGAGTGTTATTTAAGCATGAGAAAGAAACCTTCCATGCTTAATGGTTTAATCTCTTTGAAGGTTCATTACCAGGGCATTACATCTCTCTTATGTCAAAAACTTCTTGTTTGATGCTTCTCTTCATTAGTGGATATAATTCTCATTTTTGGACTAAACAATTAAAAAAAGGAAAGGTAATTAAAAAGAGCTAATAAAATCGAACTAAAATGGTACAAGATGATAAAATCAAGTTGGGTTCAATCGGACGTTAATTGAACATGTTGAGTCTTGAGTCATTTCATACTCTTTAGTGATGAAAATGGTTTAAGAATCAATATGTCTACCACTTCCCTTGAGGTAACTCCATGATAGGGAGGATGTTTTGTTAGTATTTCATTCTTATTCATTGAGACTTTGTCCATCGATTCATAGATCATCACATAATGAGTTTGCTTCAATTGATGATTTGCGAATCGAGTCTACCCCTCATTTGATATGTTTAATGATAAGGAGAGGTAGAGAGGACAAACATCCCCTAAAAATATTCTGTTTGTGCTCTGTTTCTTTTCTGTGACAGCAGGGCAAAGCCCAAAAATAGTGGTCAGCCGGCCACCTAACCATCTAACCGACCACTTTTCAAGGTCGGCCGACGACCTCACTTTAAGCAAACAATGCCATTTTTATGGTAGAACAGAGCAGAAGCTGAGGCAAAAACAAAATTATTCTCTGACTGTGGACAGAACAGAATCAGGCAACAGAACAGAGGCGTTTCTGGGAGGATATTCTTGGTTGCACTTGTGGTTCTTCGATTCCCGCGCAAATTAGATTTCATACATAATGTGTTGTAATGAATTAGCTTTCAATTTGTAATAGCTAGTTACTTAGTTAATTAATTTCGTGTTGTAACTAATTAGTTAGTTCAATTCTAATTTGTAATAATTAGCTAGTGTAATTAATTCATTTATTTGGTAATGTAATAGTTAGTTAATTTGGTAATTAGCTAGAAAATTCATTCGGACCCTCCTGCGTGAGGGCAAATATGTAATAATGTGTGTATGTCTGCCAAGCCCCACTTCTTTCTCCCTTTTATTTACTTGCTTATAATGGATTGCATGTAGCATCACATTTTCCTTAGCATTTTCCATGATGTGCATTCATTCAGTTTGCACGCATAAGGTTCGGCTCCTCTTACTAATCAATGTCAATTTTAAATTCCTTAATTGAATACGTGCTTTACACATGCCTTGGATTGACTCACATGCCATGTTGGGAAGTCGAATCCAATAGTTATATTTTGTATGTGTTGCATTAGTCATTTGCATATTAGAGCATGCATTTAACTAATTATTTTCTTTCTTTTGGCTCGCCTCGGATAGTTGGGGTAAGCATTTTTTTTTTGCTTTAGCATATTGCATGCGTGCGATTATTTCCATGTCAAAGCATATATACCATGAGGCTAAGTGCTTAGTTGATATACCTGTTTGAATTCTAGAGGATGACAGCTAATTCCTTAAATTGGGATGATTTGATTAAAGTACATATGAGATCACTTTTTCAAGTAATACATATTCAAACACTTTTCAAAACAAACATAAAATCAAAGTATTTCAACTTTCACAAATTAGTCTATACTTATGTGCATCACATAGTAAAATTAGCCTAAAAATCAGAACAAGAGCATATAATGTAAATAAGAATCACATCATGATTAGTAGAGGAGATCTTTGATCGGGTGAGTGGGGTGCTCAATTTATGACCTTCCCATCTCATATCTAAGTTCTCGAACCAATACACTTTGGTGATGACGGATAAGTGGCTTTTGGAATGAGCCATGGGTTTCCTAAATTTTTCAAAAATATTTAGGTGGCGATTCTGTAATCTGGCAAAATGTTCAATTTTTGGCATTTTTGATTCAAAATCAATTTTTCAAAAGATTTGCTAGATTTGGACTCATTTGTGTTTATCTATTTCACATTGCACTTGTGAAATCAGATTCAGAATCACAAGAATCCGAACTGTAGGGCTATCGTATCCGAAAGGAGAACAAAAAGCAAGCTACAGTTCAATATGCGAAACGGCCTCGGGTCTAAACACATCACAAAACAGCCTCGGGCCCAATATATTATAAAACGGCCTCGGGCCCAATCATCTTACGAAACAGCCTCGGACCCACATATCATTCATTCAATAACATTCGTAAAGCATTCTATAACATTCGTAATAAAGCGTTCTATAACATTCGTAAAGCATTTAGCGAAAGTCATTCATATCATAACATAATACAATTTCAGAAATATATATATGACATTCATCTTGTTCCAAAATAATAATGAAGACCATATCTTTACCAACTTATTACTCACAGTGATTTAGGCCTTGCGATGATCCCTCGTGCAAGCAATCTTGTGTTTAATTTTTGAATTCTCCTACAATTTCTTCAAGTTTCCAAACTCTAGGTTGAATTCCTCTTCTTTCTCTTCTTTTCTTCCTTAGGTTTTGTCCTACGTCATCATATATATACATGGCTCCTTAATCTTACTACTTAGCTTAATTGAATCAAGTTTAAAATTATCTAAGTAAGGGTTTAATTTAAATAAATCTAATTAATTCATTCTTAATCAAATTTATCCCAAACTTCACATTAGGCTCTAAAAATTATGTTAATCACAAATATAAAATCAATTTTGGTTTCTGGTGCCTTTAAAGCTTCCAATTTTTAGTTCAAAGTCGTAATTTCAATAGGTTCGCCTACGAACAACAGATATAAATTCAAAATCATATAAATCACACAATCAAACATGTAATTTCACACCAAAGACACATTCACAAGTATAATTAAAGAATTAAATCATAATACGGAGTAGAGTTATCATAGTAATAATCTCTATATCCCCCCATTTCTCATTCGAATTGTTGTAATAATCTTTCAACCCCACGTCTTTCTAACCTTTTTATTTATGTGATTTCTGTATAATATCATGTTTTATTTATCATATCCGTGCTTTGCATCCATCTTTTATGCATTGAGATTCGACTAAGTTGCATCTGTGGGTTTCATCAATTCTTATGTGCCTATGTGCACTAACTCATGCCTTGAAATAATTCACATATCATGTACTTAGCAGCCAAATCTATAGTTTAATTTTTGTGCATGTATTGCATTAGGTATTTGAATATGGGATCATGCATATGTATATAGCATGTTATTTTTTGACTTGTCACGGAGGTGTACTAGGTGAGCATTTACAGCTTTAGCATCTCAATTATATATGTTATTTTACCATGTTTAGTATCTTGCCATGCGGTTATGTGCTTAAATGATATACCTCCTTGAATGCCAGTGGATAAAGGTTGTGTTGCTTAGGTTGGAATGATATTGATTGTTATGCATGTGGGCTTAATTTCATTTTGAGTTGTACATTTATTAAAAAAAACCTTTCAAAATGCTTAAAATCAAAGCATACCAAAATAAGTGACATGATCTATAGTTACATGCCTCACATAGTAATTTTAGCATTGTTAATAATCAGAATATGAGCATATATTGTTTATAAAACTCATGTCATGGCTTAGTAGAGGTCGTTCTTTTGATCGGGTGAGAGGGGGTGCTCAATTTTTGACCTTCTCCCCTCATACCTAAGGTTCTGAACCGAGACATCTTTGGTTATGACGAACAATGACTTTTGGAATGAGTCACAGGTTTCCTAATTTTTCCAAAAGATTATGTGGCGATTCTGAGACCTAGTGATATAGTCCATTTCTGGCATATTTTGCAATAAATGGATTTTCTGTAAAAATTGCTGAATTTGGAATTTCATTTTATGTTTCACATTACACTAGTGAGACTAAATTAGGAGATTGGGTGTCTGAATTGTTGGGCATGCTTAGTAACCCCAAAAGCATCCCACAAAGGGCTAGTAGCTCCCCTCTCAAGCTTTACCTCCATTAAACTCTTCGGTTCGGCCTTGATTCCAGTAGTCTTTAGGGCAGAGGAGGAACCGAAAGCCTCCGCTTCCAAGCCCACAAGTATCCTTCTCTTCATCATCGATCTGCATCTTGCGAAACTTGGGGCAAGAGAAGGGGTTTCAGTGGATTGCCTTCTAGCACGGTGGCGGTTGGTAATCAGTGGAGCAGGAGATGTCTCCATTTTCGTATCAGAATCTAGTAAGGCAGCAACAAGTTTGGCTTTCTTTGGGATGGTGGTTCAGTAAGTAGCTTGATAGTCCAACAGTTCAGAGGTAGATCTCTTCTTATACCTAGGACGGCTTTGATCTCTTCAATGTTCTCGTGGTTTGGCCTTCTTTGGTAGCAAAAAGGCTTTGCAAAATAAGGAACATAGTCAGTGAAACAGTCAAATAGAACAAATAAATGATAGATTCAAAAAGGCTGAAATACAAGGGTAGAGATTGAGACCTATATAATCATCTTTTTGGGGCATCTGTTCGGTCTGAATCTTAGTCCCAGCAAGGAACTCCCAACTTCCTCCAACTTGAAGAAAGTTGTCATTGTGTTTGTCAGAATCAGGCAAGCTAGTAACCAAATGGGAATCAACAGAGCAAACACAAAGATAGTAGGTACTGTGGTCTTTGTTGTGTGAAAATGTATAGCAACCCAAAATATCCAAGACATCTAGGTTCAAATCTAGTTTCTATTCAGGGCAAAGACACCACAGACCACCTGAAAAAGGTTTACAGAACACTTATATAGGAGAGAGTTGAACTTTATGAAGAAAACGGTGAACGAGGGTGTCACAATCCCATCTTGTCCGAAACAGGATAATAGTTATGTAGTACTTGACTACCGAAGTCCTAGCAAGACAAAACAAGACTGGACTAAAACATTGGAGCTTATGCGAAAAACATCTGCTCATTAATTACCAAAAGTCCATTCAGAGCATGTACATAAGTCATATAAAACAAACAAGCAAACTTCTCATTTATTATCTTTGACATTTACAAGTCCAACAACAAAAGAAACATACAATATTATCAATATACACCTAAACAAAAACCAAAACTTATATACAAAGCCATCATCTCTAGATTGTCGCTTCCAAAAGTACAAAAACAAAAGGAAAAGACTTCTAACTTGATCTCTCTTCTTGAACCTGATCTTCGTCATCACCTACATATATATATATATATGGGGGAGAGTGGTGAGTCTAAACCCAATGAATAGCAATATAGTAAAGTGGTAAATGAAAACAAGAACAAGATCATTTGAACAAAACATAATTTGTCAAACAAAGCAAGCTTATCTTGCAAGCATGTACATAGCGATGAACATTCAAAAACTTTTGAATCATGAATCCACAACAGGTGGTTAGAGGAGCTCAGTTACCTAGAGGTTATTGGCATGATTCCTAATAACAAACATGTTCCAAGATGTCATCTTAATACATGATACAAAAATATAGGATGTTCATTCATAACAAAATGTTACCATAGTTTTCTTAAACATACATAAGTTTACATTTCGAATCATAACTTTAATGAACATAACTTTACTACACTACTACTCACAATTGGCTTCGTGAACGGGGGTTTAACTTCTTCTTCAAGGCTTAACCTACACAAAACAAGAACAATACATTAAAACTCTTAACTTACTTGCATTAACTTAACAAATTGTTTGTCTAATCTTAACTAAACATTTTCTTAAATTCTTTCAAGCATTTTAGCATTGCTCTAGGTCTAATTCAAGTCTTAACTAAATGTCAAATGCATACAAGAAGTGTCTTATATGAAAAAGGATCATGAAACAAAAGTGCACATGAAACAAGGGATTTCCGCACGTGCGGAGCCCAAACCGTACGTGCCTTTATTTCAGAACCAAAAAAGTAATCTCATGAAGTTGGCGGCACGTGCGGTTCTAGGTAAATCCTATCTATCCAAAAATCTGCTATGTTCTAAGTATTTTTCCTTTGGTTCCAAGCCTAGGGTTTAAGCATGATCAATCTAAAATATGTATATTTGATGTCAAACATAAAAGTATGATTGTTTTCCAAATCAAAATAGCAAAACACAATGAAATCCCAAGATTCAAACACCAAATTCATAGTTCAAGTCAAGAAATTCTTGAACCTAGTTTCTTCAAACTCTCTTCCAAAACTTTACTTTCTTTCTCTTAGAACATGGTCTCAAATATACAAAACTCTTGAAAATCAAAAGAAGATATGGAGATAAAGATTCAAATGCATTAAGAACATCAAAAACTACTTCAAAATGGTAGAATTCTAAGGTTTCTACCTAGTTTTTCAACTTAACTAAACCTTTCTCATTCTTTTCCTTATTTCTTCATTTCTATTCCAAATTGATCCTAACTTTTCTTGATTTTAGATGCTAGGAGAGTTTATTACAAGATTTAGGTTAGAAATCCGACCTTAGAACACCTTTTTAGAATGAATTTGTTGAAGTTCCCTTGAGTTCTTCTTCTTTCCCTTCTTTCTCTCTTTTTCTTATTTATTCCTCTTTTCTCTAGCTCCTTCACGTTAGTTCTAGGTTGCAGATTTTATTTGTTTGGTTTGGCCTAAGCTTTTATTTGGTGAGGTAAAGGCAAAAGTTGGAAAAGTTTTCTAGCTTCATTAATTGGCTAATCCTACTCACTTGGCTTAGCCTAATTAAGATTAATACTAATTAATCAAGGTTTGGCTTAATCATACTTAATCCTAATTAAGACTTACTAATTATACTTGATTAACACTAATCCCGATTACCAAAATTTTTATAACATGAAATGGACAAGCGCAATAGACTAAGGTTCTTAAGCTCCTCAATTAGTACTAAGTCACATGCTATTGTTCTCAAATCAAGTCCTAAAGGCATTCCCCTAACTCAAAGCACAAAATAAATAAGTCCTAGACATAACTTTTCAAATTAGTTTCTTATTCTCTTCCTAATGCTAACAAGCCCTATTTCACATAAGCATATAACATGTAGCATGAATGCAAGAATAATAGAATATGCATTGTGCATAAATGGCTTGGTTGTCACATAGGGGGTCTAACAGAAACCTTACCCTTTCTTCGACAATGGCAACAATGGGAAACACAGATGTAGACCTTGTTTCCATGCGTTTGGCATCATCCTTTGCCAGCGCAAGGGTAATATCGTCCGGAATCCCATAATCACGACGGAATAGGGACATTGCCTCTAGAGTATCAATTAAGGCACGAAACTTGCCCATAACCTAGACCGAAAGAAAGAAAAACAAAGTAACTCTAAGAAAATGTCAGGAAAATGGTACAGATCGTCGAAAACAATGGCACAAGGCCCAAGAATGGCAACAGAGACCGAAAAAACATAGAAAAAGAGATTCAGGGGAACTTACAGAGATTTGATGGATGAGCAACGATCATCAAAGAAAAATGTGGATTTTGAAGTCTAGAATCGGAAAGGGACGACGATATCTAAAGACCAACAGCACTGGAGACAAGTGTCGGAGTAGCACACTATATGTCACGACCCCAACCTGCCCCTAGTGGGATGGTGCCGTGATGGCCAGTAATCCGAGATTACCCAAGGCCAACTTATAAAGATCACACACAATCAGAGTATACATATGGGGCTAACATGTACGGAAGCAATACATTTAAATCTAGATAGTCCATAAGAGCTGTGCATAAATCAAATGGAATGTCATACATCTCAATTAAAGCTTTACAACTTCAATACAACATAATTACAGTACATAATACATCCTTACAAAAGGGCCTCTCCAGCCGACATAAACAAAATACCAAGAAACATCATCTTCAAAACTGCCGACGTAGACACAAGGTTGCCGACCTAAACACACAAAATGCCGACATAAGAATTGCTGACGTAAACATGCATGCAAAACATCGGGCACAAACACATATCTCGGCGAAGCCGACTTCTTGCTAGAAACCTACATATATATATAGAGAGGGTGAGTATGGAAACTCAGTGAATGGTACAAGTAATAAAGGGGTTAATGAATGATTCCCGAGGTTCTTGTCAAAACAATACATATAGCATAACTTGTTCAAAACATGTACTTAGCATAACTTATATCAAAACATACTTGACATAACTTGTACAAAAACATGGGGATCCTTTCAAACAACATACAACATAGCTTGAACATCAATCTTGGCCTTTCGAAACATATGTGCTACTAAAGTTTAAAGTCCCCTAGCACGTACGGACTTGTGCCACCAATGCTTAAAGTCCCTTGGCACGTACGGACTCCAAAAGGGTTGTGCTACTAATGCTTATAGTCCCCTAGCACGTACGGACTTGTGCCACCAATGCTTAAAGTCCCTTGGCACGTACGGACTCCAAAACAAATCTCATACTTGGCATGCAACTTATACTTGGTACGCAAAAAATAGGGTAATCATTCATGCTTATCAAATACTTTCGTCAAAACAAAGCAAGACAATATTTATCAAAACAGCAGAACATAGCTTTATTAAAAGCACCACTCACATAGTTCTTGGGACGTCGGAATCACAGCAAAGGTCCAAGTCCTACAAACACATGGCAAAGTCTACTGAATGCACTTCTCAAAACAAGTCCTACATACATGTAAATGACCTCGGAAAAACATGCTGGAAGTCAAAACACTGTTTTACATGTCAGGGGGACATGCTGGGTACCAACCAGGTCTTTGCCGAGGTCCCACACCTCCTGGCCGAGGTGTGGTTACCCAGGCTTCGGCGTGCGTCTGCGTGCCGAGGTTCAAACAAGACAAGTGCAAGTGATCATGCAAGGTAGGCCAAGGTGAGATACGATGCTTGGCCTAAGTGTAAGGTCTAGGCAAGAGTGATCTCGGCGACTACACTTCGGAAAGTGAAGTCTGGAGATCTGGGTTTCCACCCGTGAAGAACATGAAGAACATGAATGAGATGAATGCCAAAATCATAACTTTCTTATTCAAAATCTGGGTTTTCATGCTATGAGTTCGAAAACATGGACCTGGGTACCCATACTTGAAGATCATACAAAAACAAACATGAAAACATGAATCTTGACATGAGCTTTCGGATCAAAACATGACTTTTCTTGAAGAACACATGAATACTATTTTCTCTTTCTAAAACCGAACTTCAAAACGATGCATGGCTTACAAAACATATTCAGTCGTGTAATGCAATAACATAAACATATAGAACAACATGCACAGATCAAGAATCTAACCTTAGAACACGGATCTAACAGTTCGATCTCTAAGAATCAAGCTTGGAAGATCTACTCTCTCTCAAGAACCCTTCTCCCTCTTCTAGAGCTTCTCTCTCTTCTTCAAAATATAGATATAACAAATGAGGGGTTTCTCTCTCTCTGCCGGCTGATTTAACACTCAGCTCGGACACGTGGCTCTACCGGATTGGCTCTCCTCAAAAAGGTGATAGATTGACAAGACAAGACCATGACAAAGCGTACATAACAAGCTAAGGCAAGATGACTCCGGCGAGTAATGACATCGGCAAAAGACAAGGCATCGGCAAACAAAGGTCAATGACCTTGGCTGAGAACAAAACTTCGGCAAGTACGGTGACTAAGACGTCGGCTTGAAAGAACAAAGCTTCGGCAACTAAGGTGACAATGATCTCGGCTAGGAAGGTCAACACTTGACTAAGCTGTGCCACACCTTGGCCTAGATGTGCCACACCTCGGTCTAGGTCATACCACTTCCAGGACAAGATCACTTCGGTTCAAGATAACATCTCGGCCTAGATAATACACATCTCGGCCTTGGCGATACACATCTCGGCCCAGATGATAATCATGTCGGCCAATATGCCAGGACAAAGGTGGAGGTCAACAAAGTGTTACCAAGATGGTTCTGGACTGAAGATGACCTCGGCTTGTAATGATCTAGGCTTGACATAACCTAGGCTTGGCATAGCAAGGGAGGAGCAAAACATACATATACACTTAGGCAATTTCCATCAGCACAAAACAAGGCAAAATTCATGAATACAAATCTTAACATGGCAAATCATATGTAAATGCATGCAAGCATGATTAAGACATGAAATGTGGGTCCTTACACTATATGAACCAAAGAGGAAAGAACCCCTAGGGTTTTTATTACCCTTAATAGATGTGATGGTACGAGTCACATCCCTTTATAGAGGAACTATAATGACTCGGATTTTAAATTCACATTGGATTGATGTATAGTGGTGTCCGTCACCTTAAAACTTGTATAGTTGTCGGACTCTCGATATTGACAGGTTGGCAAGTGAACTTTAAATATTATAATTGAGGACTCTTGGGTGATGTTTGGAACCTTGATTGAAGTCTTAACAAGGTATTTAGATAAGATTAGATAAAAAGTCCCAAATTTGAGTTTGAGTTTTTGACCAGCAGTCACTCTTTTGCCCTTTTCTCCTTCCATACTTTGAATTTGAATGTGAGGCTGGAACCATTGGAAAGCTTGTTTCCGGGGCTTCAATTTGGACACAAGAATGACCTAAAATGGAGTCTGAACGAGAGAGTTACACATGTTTGAATTTTGAGTTTATGTGGTGAAAGCATGCTCACTCGAGCGAGATTTTATTCGCTCGAGCGACCAAGTCGCTAACAGATAGTATAAAGTGATATTTTGGCCCAAAAACTTTATTTTTCATCGTCTCTTCTTCTCCCCTCCTCCATGTCCGTAAACCTAGCCCCCAAAACTTTGATTTCATCCATTCTTACCAACAATCCACCATGGATCTTGCATCAAGGTTCAAGAACAAGCAAGGATCAAGGCGTTGACCGATTATTTTCGGGATTTCATTGAAGTTTGAAAATGGGCCTTCACCCATAGCTTCCAATCTTGAGGTAGGGGTCCTAGTTCTCCTTCAATGCTTACATTAATAGATAGATTTGTGGTATTTTGGATTATATAAATGTAAAATCTACATTTTGAGCATATAGTGTTAAATTATGAAATTTTGGGGTTAGGGTTTGAAATGTTAGGGTTCTATTATTGGGTTTAGATTATGGCTTATGGACCTAGGGTGTATAATTAATGGGAAAATTGGAATAAAAAGTAAAGGTTTAAGAAGTTTGAATTTTTCTTGAAATTCTAGATTTTTCTTGAAAACCCTAAGTTGATTCATGATGATAAATAATGAGTTTGCCTAAATCAAAAGTAGAATCATGAAATTGAGATATTGAATTGTATATATATAAGTTTAATTGAATTTTGAAAGTGTTTGAAAATCATGTTAAAAATTAGTGATTGAACCTTATTTATGGATATTGTAAATCATGCTATGATATGAAATGAAATTTGGGAAAAAAGATTAGTTAATGATATGGATAACATGAGCCTTGGGATGAAATGAAAATTTAGGAGTACACTTTGAATTATAATTAGTGGTGTTGAGTTAAGATATGTTGAATTGTGATGATTATGTGGAATTGTATTGATTATGTTGATTTTGGTTTTTGTGATCTAAAATGTAGAGTTTCCAAAATGGGTTTAATCTCAAATCATTTTATTAAATTCCTAGTGGGCTTGTTTAGTCATTCAACTCAAGAGGATGATTCAATGGGGTTTCTTTATGGGGATGGGAAATGTTTGGTTTTTGGTGAAAACTCTAGAAATTTAGAGTTTTTTGGGGAACATGAAAATGTTCATAAAACTCCTTTCTTTCCTTGAATAGAAGATGAATGGGTGTAAATTCCATAATGTGTTTTGCAAGAATGGTAATCTTTTAAATATATTGAGTTAGAGAAATGGTTTTGAAAACTTCATGTGTGAATTGATGAGACCATGTTGCTATGACTTGTGAAATGAGGAAGTTGATGGTATATGGTTGACTTGAGAAGGAATGTTATGAACCATGGAAATTTTTGCATTTGCATATCATTTCATTTATTATTGTGCATTGTGGTTCTAAATCGAAGAGATTTACATTCGTGAAAGAAATGGTATTGTAATAAGAACTACGGAAGTGTGTAAGGGGTAAATACAATGGTAAGTCCAGTTAGGGGGTGTAGATAAATTTTGTTAAGTTGGCTTGAGTGTCCATGGTGAAAGGCCAGAAAATCGCGCGGATAGGTGTCGAGCTTTCCGGTTAATATCGGTAAAAATGATAGTTTGGTAGTGCTCGTAGAGTCTACTTGCAGACACCAGCCTAGGGATTACCAGTGTTGTATTTACCACCCCTTTGTCTAAAATTGAAAGTTTTGAAATGTGTTGAGATTGCAAGCTTTTATTGAGAAATGGAAATCTTTGAGAAGAACATGGAAATTAATTATAAAAATGGTTGGTTTTTGAAAATGTTTTGGGTGCCCACATCCCGCCGTATAGTAGCTGGCAAATGTAGGGGATGGTTTTAAAAGTTGAAAAAATGGGTTTTTGAAAGAGAATGGCTTTTATGAAAATGTTTTTTTGGGAGTTCACTTCCCGCCGTATAGTAGCTGGCAAAAGGTGGAAAGTGTTACGAATTGGGTGCCCCGCTATTTCGCCGTAGTAAGTCGGCAAAAGGTAGATTGTGTTGAGAAGTGTGATGAGTTGATGATGTTATTTGTTGCTTGTGATGAATTTGTGAAATTACATATTGATGTGTAATTTGGTTTAAAGAGGAAACGTGCATAGGCATTATTTGTAAATAATGGAAACCAAAAATAGATATGAGGATTATAGACTATGATGGTAAACTTAATGAAGTAGTTGTGTTAATAAAAGTAAATTGTGAGCGTTGTTCTATAATTAAATAAAGGATTGGATTGAAAGGGGTTATTAATATTGTGTTATCTTGAAATGAAACTTTGCGGGTGTAATTAACAGTGTGAATTGAGTATAGGAGAATTGTTGGCGAGTCAAAAAGGAACCTAAACTTGAAGTTATGGGGTTTTAAATTAAAAATGAAGAGTAGAAAAGAAGAATGAAAGAAAAAAAGGAATATTAAAAATGGAAATTAAATGAGAAATATTTTGGGAATTGGTTAATAACCTTTAAATGATGTTGTTTCTTAAATATGGTTGTTTCACAAGGATCTATGGTTTTCTAAAGTTAAGGGATGATTTTTAATGGCTGAAGGTTTTTCTTAAAAGTGTTTAAATAGTTTTTGAGAAAAAGGTACCTTACTTATGATATTTTGAAATTATGAAATGTCACCCTACTATATGGTATCACCCTGCATGCATGATCATTTCTATCTGTGTTAGTTATTGATTTAGAACTATGAGATTCCTACTGGGCATTAGTGCTCACCCCGTTGTTGTTTAATCTTTCTACAGGAGGAAAGTTTGGATTATTTGATTGAAGATGTATGGAGTTCTTGAGTCCATTTGTATAACTTCATTATTTGATTGAAGAGGAACTATGAGATTCCGCTGCCACTTGCCACCACTTTTCATTTTTTACTCTTTTTTATATTTTTAAAATTTTTTAAATATTTTGTCAATTACCAAACACGTTTGTAGTTTATGTTTTTCTAAAAATAAATAAAAACCAGTTTATAAAATTTTTGTAAATATGAACTGGAAACGTAAACGTTACCAAACACACCCATTATGTTTTGTAATTATGTGTGGACACCGACACCTTACACAAGTTATCTGAAATTTTGGTATCTCTAAAATTACTTTTTATTAAGGAAAATGTTAGAGGTTTCAAAATTTCTATTAAATATTTTACCAAATGTCTTATATAGATGTGGTGAGATATTTAATAAAATATTTTGTAAAAATTTTGGTATTCCTAACATTACTCTTTTACTAAAGTTGATCATTAAATTGTGTAGAAGTGTAATTAATATGCATGGAAAATGACAAAAATAGAACAAAGTATAGTATTACTATTTGAAACAATTTATTTAAAGAATGATTGAATTGTCCTAATAGAAAATTAACATGGCTTAATGATTTTTCTTTTAAGAGAAAACAAACTTATTGTTTTTTTATTATTATTATTATTTATTATTATTATTATAGTTATAGGAAGCTTGTTAAAGCAACATTGTTTTCTCTTTCACATCATTTGAGGGATGGTAGTGGAGGAACGTAAGGAAAAAACTTTTTCCATAGGAAAATTTATACAACAGTGATATTTTTGTAATTTGTGATCACTTTGATATATATTTTATTTTAAAGTGATAAACCCACAATATAATCACATCATTTTATACAAATATTTTGTAAATTATTATTATTATTATTATGTTTTTTTGGTATTACATTATTCATTTTTTAATTATAAATGTAAGATTGGTAATAATAAAGTTCTTACGTGGAGGTATGTAATTACCTCGAAGTGTATGTTAATCCAAAAAAACAAAATTGAAAAAATTTTGTTGTAAATCCTTTTCATTGAAAAGTTGGTGTATAGGGAAAAATTAATTGGAAAAATATATATAGTTAAGTTTGTAGGTATTTAGACTTTTTAGCTAACATATGATGTTTCAAACTCGTTAAAATCTAGGGCAAATTGTTTTTTATAGTTTGCGATTTGTATTATTTTAGTTTTAGATCTTTCAGTTGTGATATATTTGATCCTTAATTTTGAATTTTATTTCAAATAACGATAATTGAAAATATCATTACTCAATTTCTACGATAAAATTATCAATTTGATAAAATATATATTACTTTAATAAAAATAAATATCAAAATATTATTTTTGAATTTTTAAAAATTATTTATACCCACCAAAAATAAAATTGTATCAAATTGATAAATCTTTTACATGTTTATTTATTTATTTTTACCAAATTAATTTTTAGTACTCCATCCGTTCCAAAATATTAGTCCCTTATTCTATTTTTTATTATTTCAAAATTTAGTCTCTTTTCAAAAATCAAGTATAAAAATAATATAAATTTCATATTTTGCCCTGCTTTTAAATTCATTAACAACCTAAAAAGTATAATTATGATATTGATATTCCTCAAAAAATGTGCTATCAAAGGGTAATTTCGAAAAATTAATTTTTTAAAAGTGCAGTAATTGTATTACCAAATAAAGTTAGATTCCTCAAAAGGGATCATTATTTTGGGACGGAGGGAGTATATGTTTGGATGATGATTATGTAATGAGGGGTTGTTTTGATTTTCGTTAAATTAGTTTCTATTTTTCAAAAATTTAAATATGGCAACAACTTTGTAATCGATAAAAATATTTTTTTGATATTTATTTTTATCAAATTAATTTATATTTTAATAAATGGACCATTTTGTTTTTGAAATTGAAATTGAGCAATAGTAAGCAAGATTTAAAATTTAAAAATTCAAAAATAAAGACAGATGGTATGGGACAGATGGTATGGGACTGGGATTGTGACGATGGAAGGAGGAAAGCCTTTTGAGCTGTGTGCAGCCAAACGCGGTTTTGACTTATTTATTGTATTATATTTGTCATATATTAAAAAAAGTTTTATAAATTTCTTATAATTTGATTCATAATAATAATAATAATAATAATAATAATAATAATAGGTATTAATTTTTAATTTACTACGCACATAATTATGTAAAATTTTATTATCATATCATTTACATTATTATAGATAAATTTAAATTGTCAGACTCCTAACGTTTTTTTTATTGTATTATGTTTTGGGGTCTTTTGGAAAGGGAGTAAAAAGTCAACTTTTAACTTTTTACTCATTTTGAATCATATTACCTTTCACATTTTTTACTCATAAAAAGATAAAATAAATTAAAAAAAGTTAAAAAATTAATTTTTTACCAACTTCTTAAAACAATCTAATTGTCTGTAGACACCGACACCTTTTGCAAGTTATCCGAAAAAGGACCAGGACGTTGACGGGCTGAGCCTCAGCCACTTGTCTTTCGAGTTGTGCCAAAAACGTCCACTGGATTGACAGGCTGAGCCTCAGCCACTTGCCTTTCGAGTTTCTGCTTGGTGCCGAAAATATTCACTGGATAGATAGATTAATGTCTTTGGTAAGTTGCTTTTTTAATGTTGAAATTAAATTAATAAAATAAGATGTTACATTCGAATTATAATGATTTTATTTCTTTTATAAAAATTAAAAAATTAATAAAAACTAATCTAACTTTTTAACTTCAAATTAAAAGTCAAAAAATTAAAAAAAAAAATTAAATGTTAAGAATATAGAAATTGAACACAACCCAACTCATTTCTTGATCGTGAATTGTATCCTATTTTATATTTAATTTCAGTGTATATAGACGCACTTGTGATATATATATATAATATAAAATAAAATAAAATAAAATAAAATAAAAAAAACTTCCACCAACTTATTGGTTTATTGGATTGACGGGGCCCACTTTGTCTACTTTTGACTCTAAATAATGCATCTAATGTCCTAACTCTAGGTTTGCTTAGATAAGAATGGGATGGGGTTGCGATGGAAGCACTAGGGTCGGGTCCAGATTAGGATTGTAGATGAATTGAGCAGTTACTAACTGGGCTTGGGTTAGCTTAACTCATTAAAAACTTGACTTAGTTAGGTTTGTTTAATAAATGAGTTAATTTTAAATTTGAATAAGTTTGACTTGTTAAATTTAGCTTTTTTAAAAAAATTATATAATAAATATATTATTTCTATATTAAATAACATATAAATATATAAATAATATTTTTTATTTAAATAATATCAATAATATTTTAAAAAAATTCTTATTGAGCAGAGTCAAACTGAGTTCGAATTCTATTAATATTAATGAGTCTAGTCGAATTCATATATAGTTAATTATCTAGTCAAACTCGATAAATAAGTTCGATAAACAAATGAGCTGAATTCGAGTTCAGAAAAACTTAGTTTGGCTTGGCTCGACTGGACTCAGTTTAGCTTGTTTGCAACCCTATTAGTAGTGAGAACAGTGGTGGCTGGTGTTAGTCTAGCATTACAATTAACAGAATAATAAATATGGATATAATAATAATAATAATATAGACAAAAAACAAGAGTACAAAAAAATAGTTATGAGTTTTGAGAGTCATGTTGTCACGGTCCTAAAATTGCTTGACTGCTTTTCCTCCCTTGTGAAAGTACAACCGGAGTGAAGCAGTTCCAAGATAAAACTCAGGTTGCTCATAGCATTCTTCATCTAGTGTTTACAACTACCATGAAGTTTTAACCAAGCCACGAACTAGAGTTTCTCAAAATACATAAAAATAGATAAACAATACTATTAAAATTTTTTGTATTTTTCTTGTCTTCAAAAATACTTTTCATCTCTCAAATCATCTTTTCTTCGTCTCCTTTTCTCTACAAAAAAATAGTCGCCCCTATATATATTCATACACAAATCATATAAATATAAATAAATGAAAGAATTAAAACTCTATTAATATATATTAAACCTGACATAAGCACAATAAAAATATCTAATAAAATCAGAATTAATATTGTAATATCAAACAAATCAAATAGTAACAATAATTCTATTTTTATTAAAAATTTCTAACAATCCCCCACTTTTAATAAAAATAGATTTTTTAATATTTTCACAAAATTTATAATATACCCCCACATTTCAAAATTATAATCAAAACAAAACAAAATAATATGTATATATATATGGGTAACATATATTGTGTAATAGGTGTAGATGTCTTCCAAACTTGAACCTCACTTAGTGATAACAACTTCCCTCCGAAGAATCATAGTGAAGTAGGTCTTGAACTAGACTCTTTGAACCAAAGGTCAACATGTCACATACACAATACTGGTATTGGACAATAGTTCGCGGGCTAGTGCTTTTAATGGCCATGCACTCTGATCTTGATTCTCGTGGGAATTTCAGAGACTAGCCAAGGTCTCACGGTCGATACCTCACGACAATTCCCACTTAGTAGAATCCTCTAGAGATATAGTGATGGAATGTACCTTGCAAGAGATTGTCTGCCTTGGATTCATTCTGGGTAAAACCCTTCTTAACCAATCACTCATCGACATTGTTGCCTTAGGGATAGGTAGGAGAACAAATCTTCTAAAATGTAAAGTGCTAGAATTAAGTCATGCCATAAGGATTGTTTCTACCCATTGAAACTCATTTACGGGATTCCTATCACGACCCAAACTCCCCCCTATAGGTTTAGCGTCATAACCGGCCAGTAATCTATAGATTACCAAAGGCCTCTGTGTAGACATACTGTGGACACCCCACTTTTGACTACTCGCAAAACTCAGACACTCGGTTCGGTGCGCTTAATGATAAAAGTTGAATTGTGAATTCGCAGTGATTCGGAATCAATCAGGCTCCCGAATAACCTCAAATCTTCAACATTTACTTCGTTTGAACCTGTGAGCTTTATTTTTGGACCTTTTCTCTCCATGAGCTGAGTTTGAGCCAAAAAACAGGGGAGGCCATCAAAGCCCGACTGTGCATTAGTGATGGCCTGCCGTGGCTATGAATGGCCGGCCGGCCTTTGTTGGCAATAAACACTGTTCTGGGCGGGAGGCCGCCAGCTGTCCATTTTTGAAGATATTTTTCACCTTTTCACCTTTTGAGGGTTGAACAAATATCTAGAAGAGAGATATACACCCTTGAGAGCCTTGACTTCTCCTTCTTCCATTGCAAGGCATCTTTGAGCTAACCTAGTTTGCTTACACCATCACTACACACCATACACAGCTTTGTTTGATCATCCTAAGGCCTTGGTTGATCTTGAGGAAGTGTAATTCAAGCTTGAGAGTGCATTGAACTTGAGTTTGAAACTCTAAAAGCAAGCTAGCTTCTAGAAAAGTATAAGCTTGCTTTCTCTTTTCTTGCTTACATTTTTGTTCCTTACACCATCATTCTTGCTGTTTTGGCTGTTTTTGAGCTCATTTGAGGTGTTGGAGTTGAGTTAGGAGGGTTACCAAGCTCTTTCTACACCTTTATTTCATAACCTAAACTCTTCTCATTTTTACCCTCTTCCCTTAGTATTCATATTGATTTTTAGAGTTTTGAAAGGATAAAATATATGGTTTTGAGGTCCAAAAAGTGGAGGGATTAGCCACCCCTCCTTAGGCTTGCTTACTAGCTTTAATTCTCTCCTTTTTTGCTTGCTTTTTTTTGGTTTCTGTAGTGTAATTTCAGCACTGTTTTTACCCTTTTAGGGGCTATTTTAGGGTTTCCATGGCCTTTAAAATTGTTCCATGCTTTGGTTAGTTCATGTGTTGTCTCATAAATTGCATGCATGGCTTATATTGTATTGTTCTGAGCTTTCCTTCGCTCTATTTCCATGTTGAGAGTCTCACTCTAAATAATCAATCAACTATCTATGATTTGTATTTGAGAATGATTTCAACCGATCGAGGTTGCTCGAAACATGTAAGAATGGCCTACACTTAATGGCTTAATCTCGTAGGAGATTCATTGTCAACGGTGTAGCCTTTCTCTCATGTTTTAGAGACACCTCTCGTTTGACGCTATTTCTTGTTTAGAGGACTCTTAACATCACATTTGGACAAATGGACTAATGAATAACAAGACCTAATAAAATTGGTTTAAAATTTGGTTCAACACACTTAAAGAAAATGGCTTGGAAAGCTTGAACTTGGCCGGACGTTATGCCAAGTTCCTTGGGTCAAAGGTCATCAAGCATCAATTCATGGTGTTTTTGATGTCCTTGAAGTGTCTCAACTTTCTTTTTTGAGTTCATTCCATGACAAAAAGGGAGGGGTGGTCATTTGCATTACATTTATTAATTTTGTTCAAAATCATGTCCTAGAACATCAAGCAATCAATTGCTCATTGATGTCTTTAGAAATGATTCCATCATTTCCTTGAGGCTTTCCCATGACAGAGAGGGAAGGAAGGACAAACAGAGCTTGAAAATGCTCTATCTGCACTGATTTCACCTCAGAGCACAAAAACAGAGTTTGCACCAAATCAATGCATGGCCAACTCTTTGTGGGCCCGGCCGGCCATCAGTAATGCATGGTCGGCCCTTGGTGTTTGGCCAGCAATGCAGTTTTACAGAAACAGAGGCAATGGCTGAAGGTGAAATAGAGACAGTCTGGGGCAGACAGAGCAGCTTTGGAGCGATGCGCAGGCAACCTCCATCCATCTTCCTTGGTGCTCATATCAAATGTGTTGTCATTTAATCATTTCGCTAGTATAATGAATTGTGTTGTAATAATTCAATTAGTTGTAGCTAATTAGTTGCGTTGTAATATTTAATTAGCTTAGATAGTTAATTATTTAATTGCTTTAGTTAGCTTAGAATAGCTAGTTAATTCAAGTGTTGTAATTAATTAGTTAGTGTAACTAGTTATTCAATTTTGGTTTATAATAATTAATTAGCTTAGAATAGTTAGTTAATTCATTTCAAGTGTTGTATTAATTAGCTTAATTAGCGTAGCTAGTAGCTTAGCTTATTCATTCGGACCCTCCTTCGCGAGGGCGTGATGTTGTAATAAGTGTGTGTATGTCTTCCAACCCCACGTCTTTCTCCCTTTTACTTAAGCGCTTTTGATGGTTAGATTATGGGCATATTTCAATTAGCATATTCCATGCTTGCATCCATCCATTTGTCTTGCATTCACTAAGGGTCGGCGCATCATTCAAACTGCATTGCAATTTCAATAATTCTTTGAATACGTGTTTAATCGCATGTTGTTCAAATTGAATCATATGCCACATTAGTAGCCGAGCCTATTAATTTCATATTGCATGTGTTGCATTAGGCATCTTGTATAGTTATGATCATGCATTTTTTTAACTAGTTTTTGTTTTGGCTTGGAGTACTCGATAAGCTTTTACGCTTTAGCATACTTGCATGAGTGTGATTGCTATATTGCCATGATTAGCATGCTTGCCATGAGGCTATGTACTTAAATGCTTAACTGCATGAATGCTTGTGGATGAAGGTTTGTTGTTTGAATTGGAACGATTCAATGAATGTGAGTTTTAAGCCCACTTTACGAAGTGGCAAATCCTATTTTAAAGCCCACTTGAGGTGGCAAATCCACATCTTTAAAGCCCACTTGAGAGTGGCAAATTCAAACCATTTTTGAAAACAAAACACGAGTTGAATTGTTCCAAGTCTTGCGACTAGTCTATACTTGCTTGTGTGCGTCACAGAGTAAGGTTAGATTAATAACCGGAACAAGACCACATAATGTTTATAAAAAATCAAATCATGATTAGTAGAGGCTGATCTTTGATCAGGTGAGCATGGGTGCTCAATTCATGACCTTCCCCTCTTGTACCTAAGTTCCCGAGCCGAGGCAACTTTGGTGATGACGGACACGTGGCCTTTGGCATGAGTCAGGGTTTCCTAAATTTTTCCAAAATAAAAATATTTAGGTGACGACTTTGTATCTGAGAAAGCAGTCCAATTTTGGTATTATCTGATTTAAAATTTGTTATGAGTTATAATAATTTGAATTAAGTTTTGAAAATTCTTTCCAAAACTTATAACCAAACAAATTTTCTTACTTCAGATGTCAAATCAAATTTTCAAAACTCAATTCAACATTCTATTCAAAAATCATAACGAAACAAATTTTCTACAGTCAAATCATAATTCCACAACTCACAAACTCAAAATACAACTCATACTCTCAAATCATATTTACAAAACTCTATCAAACGTAACCTTAATTTTTAAAAAAATATACCTTATTTAGATATATCCAAAAAATAAAATATTTGTGAAAAAACATTTCTAAAAATTAATAAATACAAAAAAAATACAAAAAATATAGAATTCTTGTATTTTTTATTTTTTATTTTTTTTATATTTTTGAAATTTTGTGAATTTTTTTAAAAAAAATTCACAAAAATTATATTTTTTATGTATATTTATGTTAAGTGTGTCAAAAAATTATAAAAACTACTAAAAATATTAAAAAATTCAATAAAAAAATGAAAAACGAGAAAGTAAAATTTTCTAAAAATTGTTTTTGAAAAACCAAAAACAAATAAAGTGAATGATACAATCCTTAAAACTAGAGTTCAAAACGAGAGGAAAAATTTAAAAAGAAAAACAAAGAAATAATGTTAAAATATCAATCAAGTGTGCCTTATATATCACATCAATATCACATCAGTGTGTTTAGTTTAAGTTTTTTGAATTACATTTTTTAAAAATTGAATTTTTTTGTTTTCATGTTTTTTTTTTGTTTTTAATGAATATTTTTAAAATTTTAAACATTTTTTTTTAGTTTTTTAAATGCACCTTATTTAGATATATCTAAAAAATAAAAAATTTATGAAAAAATATTTTTAAAAATTAATAAATACATAAAAATATAAAAAATATACTGAATTCTTATTTTTTTTGTATTTTTGGTATTTAGTGAATTTTTTTTAAAAAAAATTCACAAATTTTTTACTTTTTAGGTATATTTATGTTAGATACGTGTAAAAAGTAAAAAAAACTTACTTAAAATATTTTAAAAAATCAGTAAAACAAAAAAACACGAAAAATAAGAAAGTAAAATTTTCTGAAAAATATTTTTTAAAAAACCTAACCAAGCAAGGTGATTAGAATTTACAAATTAAAACTCTAAAATATATTTCGTTTTCTGAGATACGTTGCACATCATCGTTGGTTTGGGATGTTCTAAAAAAGTGCACTTTTTGACTTATTGGCTTATATGGGTTGGGTTTGTGTTGGGTTTGATGTGATGTGTTAGAGAGGTGATGTGATTTAAATAAGATGATGTGACTTAAATAGGATTGTGACTTTTTGACTTTTTGTATTATTTAGTAGATGCCAAACTTGACCTCTATTGGTTCATATTGGGTTCGTTTGAATGATATTGTGTTAAAATCGTTAGTTATAGAATTATTAAATTATATTTATAAAAAATTTATTAAAAATAATTTTTGTATTTAAAAAATATTTAAAACAAATATAATTTTTTTTTTCAAATAATAGGTTGCAATTGAAAAAAAAAATTTCAAGAGGACTCTGCATATCTATACTATTATTAAAAATGAATAATTCACTAGTATCCAAACTTTGGTAACTTCTTCTTATATCACATGTTCTCATTTTCTTATTTAAAAATATATATATATATATAATAAAATTAGATAGTTAACAAAAATAAGATTTGAATTTTAAACCTTTAAATTAATAAACAATACTTTTAACACTTATATATCATATCATATATAATAAAAATTTGATTTGATTTGATTTTTATTTATTTTAATTGTACACATATTACATGTGTCAATAGCTAATCATATAATAATTTAACTATAATTTTATAAAATTTTGATACCATATACATACTCAATATAATACATATCACGTCAAATAGTATACAATAAATATAATATTAATTTATTATAATATTAATTTTTGTTTTGTTATATATTATTTTTTGGGTTATAATATTATAATATTAATTGATATTATATATATATGCCTATTTTGAGAAGTGGGTTAAAAATCAATTTCTAACTTTTAATCTCACGAAAGAATCAAAAAATTATTTTTAACCATTTTCTCAAAATATCCCATACTCTGTTAACGTCTTTCACCATGGAGTGGTGAGCAAATCTTTTCCCTTGTGATATATATAAAAGAGAGCAGTCTTATAATACATATCACGTCAAATAGTATATAATAAGGGTTGATTTGGGGTGTCCTAAAAAAGTGTATTTTTTGTCTTTTTATGAAAAGATGTGCAGAAAAATAGAGAGGTGATGTGATAGAAAAAAGATAAAAAGATGGATTATATAGATTATGCCAAACCTAACCTAAATGTAATATTAATTGATACCATATAGAGCAGATCTTTTCCTTATAGTATAATGAAGTAGAGCAGTGGCCTGTGACTACAGATTATTTCTCAAAGTGTGAAAGAAAACTTTAGCCTCAAAAAGTAGCTGCTAGCCCATTGATTAAAAAAAATAAATAAAAGCAATGGCTGCGACAGCCTACACTGTCACCAATACAGTGTAGGCTGAGCCTATGACTACCATCCCACAGCAGTTAAACAGAGCAGTCTCTTGAATCAAAAAAAAAAAAAAAAAAACAGAAAGAGATCTTTTCCTTCTAGTATAATGAAACAGAGAGCAGATCAAAAAAAGAAAGACAGAGAGCAGCAGCGGTGTTTGGGAACTGTTATTTTAGTCTCAAAGTGTAAAAAAAAACTTTTAGCCTAAAAAAGTAGCTGGTTAGCCCATTGATTTAAAATAAAAAAATAAAAATAAAAATAAAAGCAGTGGCTGGGACAGCCTACACTGTTGTAACTACCATTCTACAACAGTTAAATGACTATTTTGTTTCTATAAATTAATTTTAAAAAAATAGGATTAGGAATAAATTTATCATTTTAAATATATTTTTTAATATAACAATTAATTGAAAAATTTATCTAACTTTTAAAACACAAAAATTAAAGTAGTCAAATTTTTTTTTTTTTTTTTTTAAATAATCACTTTCTGAACACTCATATTGTCTGTGAGACTCTCTTTATATAAATATATATAGATATTTGCTACCCTCCAAACTCTGCATCTTCTGAGTCGTCTAGCCAGTCAATCTTCAAACAACGTTCCACGTGACCCCGCTTGGGAACAGCTATAGTGCGCAAATCTGATTCTGAGTCGTCTAGCCAGTCAATCTTCATTTTTGTTTTATTGAACCAAATCAACCATTTGTCTACTGAATATGATTTACTTGTCATTCAAAAAAAAATTTGGTGCAAAAAAATAGATATATAAATAGATTACCTCCATATACTTGTCAAAGAATAATGCCTCTTAGCACTCCACAACACATCTATAAGAGTATAAGAAAATTAATTAGACGAGACATGCAACACATCAAACTTGACTCATCACATAAACAACAATTAGACTCTACTCACTACTTTATCAAACTTGACTCATTACTTAAATAATACTTACTTAATGGGACTCTATTTACTATTTTAGGCTCGTTTTGGCAACATTGGTAAAAAGTCAGTTTTTTGACTTTTTAGTTTTTTTAACAAAAAAAAAAACAAACTTTTTACCAACTTTTCAAAGCACTTTTTAGTATACTTGATTAATCAATCATTTAAACTAAACTTAAGACTGCACTTACTATTCATCAAACTTGATTTTTTTTTTTCTTACCACTTAAATCTCATAATTTTTCTTTTAACTCGGTGAAATGTTGCTCCAACGAAACATTAAAATTTATAAATTCAAAATAGCATGGAAAGTTAAAGTAAAAAAAGAGATAGAGACGTTAGATTCTTACCTAAGGAATTCTAAATTAACAACAATCTTATCTTCAAATCTTCAAATATTCAAAATTTTTAAAAATAGACATAAAATTTTGTTCATGAAATCCTCAAATAAATTTTAAATTTTCCTATATTTTATTAATTATATTTCTTTATTAATTGCATTTATTATTTTCAAGTATGGTAAATGAAAAGGAAAATAGGTTTTATTTTTTGCCGTTAAGTAGATAAATAAAAAATAATAATATTTCATAAAATGTAATAAATTATAATAAAATATATAAATTCACATTTATTTTGCATATTTTTTTCTTAAATTCTATTTTATAAATTTTATATTTATTTTAGAGGTTTTGAAAATATATTATAACTTAATTTTTTAAATTTATCTATTACCTGAATAACATAGCAGGTTAAGTGTATTTTATTAATAATTTAGTAATAAGTATAGTTATTAAAAATAGTATGTATAACCATATCAAATAGTAAGTTTACTTAGTTATTACCGGTAAGTTGAAATCAATTTTTAGTTTCAAAATTATTGAAAGCTATCTTATTTTTTACGAAACTATCTTAGGGGTGGTTTGGGATGATCTAATAAGTGTATATTTTGATTTTTTATGAAATATGGGTTGGGTATGAGTTGGGTTTGAAGTGATGTGTTAGAGAGGTGATATGACTTAAATAAGATGAAATGACTCAAATAGGATAATAACTTTTTACTTTTTAACTTTTTTAGATCATGCCAAATAAGACCTTAATTTTTTAATCCGATTTTAATTATTACCGTTAGATTTATTTTACTTTAAAATCTAGTAGTCCAAATTTATATGTATAGTACATAAAATCACCTTAATATATCATAGAAAACTCCCTTCACTGTGTCGATATCTTCTTCTTCATAAGCTCTGTTCGCGTCTAGATTTTTCTATGATACATGAAAGTGGTTTTCATGTACCATACATAAATAAATTTGGACCATTAAGATCTAAAAGTAAAATAAATCTAACCATTGATTGGTAATAATTAAAATCAGGTAAGAAATCTAGGTAGTTTCGTAAAAAAACAAGGTAGTTTTTAATGGTTTTGAAACCAAAAAGTGGCTTTCAACTTACCACAATAACTAAATACACTTACTATTTGATATGATTATACTTACTATTTTTAATAACTATACTTACCACTCCATTATTAATAAAATACACTTAACCTGCTATTCAGGTAACAGGTAAACTTAAAAAATTAAGTTATAATAAATTTTCAAAACCTCTAAAATAAATATAAAATTTATAAAATAGAATTTAAGAAAGAAATATACAAAATATATGTGAATTTTATACATTTTATTATAATTTATTACATTTTATGAAATATGATTTTTTATATATATATTTATTTATCTACTTAATGGCAATAAATGAATTCTAGTTTCCTTTTCATTTACCAAACTTGAAAATAATGAATGCAATTAATAAAGAAATATAATTAACAAAATATAGGAAAATTTAATATTTATTTGAGGATTCCATGAACAAAATTTTATGTTTATTTTTAAAAATTTTGAATAATTGAAGATTTGAAAATAAGATTGTTGTTGATTTGGGACTCCTTGGGTAAGAATCTATCTCTATAGTCTCTATCTCTTTTTTTTACTTTAACTTTCCATGATATTTTGAATTTATAAATTTTAATTTTTTTTGGAACAACATTTCACCTAGTTAAAAGAAAAATTATGAGATTTAAGTGGTAAGAAAAAAAAAAAAAAGTTTGTTGAAATAGTAAATGCAGTCTTAAATTTAGTTTAAATGATTGATTAATCAAGTCTACTAAAATAGTAAGTAGAGTCCTATTGAGTAGTAAATAGTCTTTAAGTGATGAGTTAAGTTTGATAAAGTAGTAAGTATTGTTTAATTGACGAGTCAAGTTTAATAAAGTAGTAAGCATAATCTCATTGAGTAGTAAGTGTTATTTAAATGAGTGGTAAGTCAAGTCTGATAAAGTAATAAGTAGAGTCTCATTGAATAGTAAGTATGGTTTAAATGAGTGATAAGTAAGTCTGATAAAATAGTAAGTATGGTTTTTTAAATGAGTAGTTTCCAACTTTCTACAACAACTAAACATACTTACTACTTGATATGATTGTACTTACTATTCCACATAACTACACTTATCATTCAAACATTAATAAAATGCACCTAACCTCTAAAATAAATATAAAATTTATAAAACAGAATGTAGACAAAAAAAAAAAATGTACAAAATAAATATGAAATTTATAAATTTTATTATAATTTTTTACATTTTATGGAATATGATTTTTTTATTTATCTACTTAATGACAATGGATGACAATAAATGAAACCTAGTATCCTTTTTATCTACCACAATAAATGCAATTAATGAGAAATATGATTAACAAAATATAGGAAAATTTCAAATTCATTTGAGGATTTCATAAACAAAATTTGATGTTCATTTCTAAAACTTTTGAAAATTTTAAGATAGAATTGTTGTTCATTTAGAACTCCTTAGGTAAGTCTTTCTCTTTTTACTTTCACTTCCATTATATTTTGAATTTATAAATTTTTATGTTTTGTTAGAACAACATTTTACCTAGGTAAAAGAAAATTTATGAGATTCAAGTGGTAAGAAAAAATAATCAAGTTTGATGAAATAGTAAATGAAATCTTAAGTTTAGTTTAAATGATTGATAAGTCACGTCTAATAAAGTAGTAAGTAGAGTCTCATTGAGTAGTAAGTATCGTTTAAATGAGTGATAAGTCATGTTTGATAAAGTAGTAAGTACAGTCTTATTGAGTAGTAAGTGTGGCTTAAATGAGTGGTAAGTCAAGTCTGATAAAGTAGTAAGGAGAGTCTCATTGAGTAGTAAGTGTGATTCAAATGAGTGATAAGTCAAGTCTGATGAAATAGTAAGTACAACCTCATTGACTAGTAAGTGTGGTTTAAATGGTTGATAAGTCAAGTTTGATAAAGTAGTGTAACGCCGTCAAAATATAACATAAAACCCATCAATATAGATATGCATTGATATACAAAAGTCCAACATTCTTCTATTCATCAGAGTATTTGATTACAAAAGGTATTACATGTTAACAACAAAAGCAAATGCCCTATGGGCTTACAGCTTTCCAAGTTAACACTTGGTTACAAAAAGAGAGCACTAGCTCAATTAGGCGTTAAGCCCTTGGCTTGAATCTACATGTAATACATCAAAAGGAGAGAGACAACAAGAATTTCCATCCGCCTCAAGCCTCCCAAGCTATGTCCTTGGATGTGGCATGCTACCTGTACCTGCAAATGATGTTCCCATATAGGGTGAGCCACAGCCCAGTAGAAATACACTAAACCAGCCATGAACAATGACTAAAAGATTAGCAGTTGATAGATGGTCGGCACTGATACATCCACTTATATCACATTACAACTACATGACATACGAGTCCATGTTACTTTTCATTTTCCATTTTCTGTAGATAAGCATACTAGCTAAATCAATACATCAACAGATAAGCATATTAGCTATATCAACATCTCAACAGATAAGTATAAGAACTATATCTTACAACCAAAGATAAGCATATGAGCTATATCTGCACTTCTCTAGACAAGCATATGAGCTGTATCTACGGAGTTCATCCCCCATCTCCTCCCAACGCTATCCGGTTTAGAGGTACATCCCCCATCTTCCCCTAAACCGCGGAGTACATCCCCCATCTCCTCCTCTACACACAATGTATATAAACACATAGGTTCTACATACAATCAATCAATACATAAAGTTAATGTATTCTATCAACCGTCAAGTTCCATGACACATTCCATTGATTAGTTTTCGTTTGCCTAATCATCATGCATTGTCTACAACAATCAAGACTATCCTCCACCGATAGCCCAAAGCAGTTATTTCTAAACAGGAAATAAATGCACAAAATGGATGATATATCAACATTTCACTTTGGTGAGCGATAAATAATTCAACTACACCCTTTAATCCCATACATTCCAAATTTCAACGTTTCCAATTCAATTCCTCATTTCCTTTAATTAATTATATACAATTAGGGCAAATTCCCATAATTAACAAAACAACCCTAAGGTTCCGTTTTCATCAATGTTTCAACATTTATTCCATGTCTCTATACCAAACATGCCTCTAGGTTCATTATAAATAAAACCCCAACTTTTGTAAAATTACACAAAAGGCCCAAACTTTCTCAAAACTACCCAACAACACCCAACATATCAAAATACCAAAATTTAAAGACAAGATCCATAAGAAGGAGTAGGATATCCCTACCTCAAGGTTTGAGCTCTAACAAAGAAGATGAAGAAAACGAAAGTGCTCCAAATCACAAGTTTTTCGGATCAAAAGGTAGCCCTCGACGATCAACAACTTTTTTGTAAAGGCCAAAGGTGAGGAAATCACTCCTACTAGATCAATACCTAGAGAGAAGGTAGAGCTCTAGAGTGAGAAGCTCAACAATGGTGTTTTTAGAAAAGTAAGAGAGAGAAGAGATGTGAAAAAGTGATTCCAAAAAGTCAAAACACGGAGCTTTAACCCAGTCGCCCCCGCTCGAGCGGCCAAACCCCCCGCTCGAGCGGCACTCACCGACTCCCTCTCGAGCGGCCAATACCCCGCTCGAGCGGCGGATGCACACTCTCAGAACTTTTACAGACAGGTCCCCCCGCTCGAGCCCCCAACTCCCCCGCTCGAGCGTCACACACAACCTCCCGCTCGAGCGACCAAACCCCCACTCGAGCGGACAACACTGTAGAGGAAAATACTGGAAGGGTGATTTTCCCGCTCGAGCGCCAAAACCCCCGCTCGAGCGTAGAAGCGACAACAAAGGCCCCGCTCGAGCGTCAAAATCTCCGCTCGAGCGAACATGCCAAAACCTGGGCAACTACTTTTGGTTCTAAGTTCAACCAACCTGTAACAAACCTGCCCAACACATCCTATAACTCAAATGCAAGGTATGAAAGGATGTAAACAAGGTTTAAACAACTGCAAACATCTACGGAACCAAGTCCGGATCACTGTACAACAAGGGGTAAAACCCGGGATCGCTATAACCTCCCCCCCTTAAAGAATTTCGTCCCCGAAATTAAAGGCATGTTTTCAAAAACAAGTTTTTCTTCATTTTAAACAATGTTATATTACAACATTCAACAACTCGACCCATTACCGGTCATTCCATCTCTTATCAAGAGGCATTTCACAAAATATAATACAAGTGCATCTTCAACATGCATTCCTCTTCCATTTCCAACATACATGATTCACAGTTCCATATCATAACTAATGTTCATGACACATTTCCAGTTCTACAATACAGGCAACATATATAATGTTGCATTAAACTTCCATAATAGGCAAGTTCTACAATACTTTCATAACCAAAAGCATTCACAATGTTTTACAACCCAAGACATATTCGATATTCTCAAGGTTCAATTTTGCAACAAAATTCTCAATACATGATTACACATCAACAAACAAGTCCGGATATTTCTCGCGGACTTCCAACTCACGTTCCCAAGTGGCCTCCTCCACTCCGTGATGTTTCCACAAAACCTTCACTAAAGGGATGGTCTTGCCACGCAGGACTTGATCCCGCCTATCCAAGACCCGAACCGGTCTCTCCTCATACGAGGCATCTTCATCTATCTCTAAGTCGGTCCAATCTAACACGTGGGACGGATCCGGCTCATACTTCCGAAGCATACTCACATGAAACACGTCATGCACTCCGGATAACTGCGGCGGCAAAGCCAAGCGATAAGCAACCTCCCCAATCCTCTCAAGGATCTCAAAGGGACCGATAAACCGAGGGGATAACTTCCCTCTCTTCCCAAACCTCATCAAACCTCGCCTAGGTGATATCTTCAAGAAGACATGATCACCTACCTCAAACACCAAAGGCCTCCTCCTACGGTCGGCATAACTCTTTTGGCGACTCTGGGCTGTAACAAGCCTCCTACGGATAAGCTCCACTTTCTCCGTCGTCTCTCTAACCAACTCCGGACCCAACAAGGGTGCATCACCCACCTCGGCCCAACAAACTGGAGACCTACACGGTCGGCCATACAAAGCCTCAAACGGTGCCATACCGATGCTAGACTGAAAACTGTTGTTGTAGGCAAATTCCACCAAGGGCAAGTACCTCTCCCACGTCCCACTAAAATCTAGGACACAACCTCGAAGCATATTCTCAAGGATCTGAATAGTACGCTCGGACTGCCCGTCAGTCTGAGGATGATAAGCTGTACTAAAGGTCAACTTAGTGCCCAAGGCACTCTGCAAACTCTGCCACAACCTGACAATAAAACGAGGGTCTCTATCTGAGACAATCGTCACTGGGATCCCGTGCAATCTCACTATGTCCCGAATATACAAGTCGGCAAGATGATCCACCGAATCTCTCACGCGCATAGGAATGAAGTGCGCCGACTTAGTCAACCGGTCTACAACCACCCAAATAGCATCACTACCCCGCTGAGTCCTCGGAAGACCTACAACGAAGTCCATAGTGACATGCTCCCACTTCCACTCGGCAATGGGCAAGGGTTGCAACAAACTCACCGGCCTCTGATGTTCAGCCTTCACTTGCTGACAAGTAAGGCACTTAGACACGAAAACTGCCACATCTCTCTTCATACCCCGCCACCAAAACTGGCGACCTAAGTCCTGATACATCTTAGTACCTCCCAGATGCACCGCAAGGCGCGAATGATGAAACTCTCGGAGTACCTCCTCTCGGCAGGACTCCGGCACAACCAAACAGTCTCGGTATCTCACACTCAGGTCGGGATACACCGTCAAACCCTTCTCAACCTTCCCACTGGAGATTTTCTCTCGGAGGGATTCTACCTCAAGGTCACCTCTCTGTGCCTCTAACACTCGAGTCACAAGTGTAGGCTGCGCAACAACAGAAAACAAGGCCGCAGCCTCAAAGGATTCGCCTAGAAGCAAATCAAACTCCCCAAGTGCCCCCAACATCTCCCATTCCCGAATGGCTATACAAGCTACATCACCTATGGATTTCCTGCTAAGGGCATCGGCCACAACGTTGGCCTTCCCCGGATGATAGTGCAATTCAAAATCGTAATCCTCAATAAACTCCATCCACCTCCTCTGCCTCAAATTCAAGTCTTTCTATGTAAACAGATATTTCAGACTCTTATGATCCGAGAACACCTCGAATCTCTCACTATAAAGGTAGTGCCTCCAGATTTTCAAGGCAAAGATCACTGTTGCTAACTCTAGGTCATGTGTAGGGTAATTCTTCTCGTGAATTTTCAACTGACGTGAGTCATAAGCTACCACTTTCCCCTCTTGCATCAACACACAACCTAGACCCTCTCGTGAGGCATCACAATAAACTGCATAACCCAACCCCCTCTCCGGAATAATCAAAATTGGAGCGGTGGTCAATCTAACTTTCAGCTCTTGGAACGACTTTTCACAAGTCTCACTCTATACAAATTTGACTCCCTTCCGAGTCAGTCTAATCAACGGTGAAGCTAACCTGGAGAAATCTTTCACAAACCGACGATAATACCCAGCCAATCCCAGAAAACTGCGGATCTCGAACACACTCGTAGGCTGAGTCTTGGATGTATCAACAGACACCCCTTCCTCGGATACCACATGGCCTAAGAACTTGACTTCTCTTAGCTAGAACTCACACTTCCCAAACTTGGCATACAGCCTATGGGTTCTAAGCAACTCAAGCACCACTCTCAAGTGTTCCTCGTGCTCCTCCTCAGAAGGTGAATAAATCAAAATGTCGTCCACGAAAACGACTACAAAACGATCCAAGAATTCCCGGAAAATCCGGTTCATCAAGTCCATAAAGACTGCCGGTGCGTTGGTAAGCCCAAATGGCATTACCAGAAACTCATAATGGCCATACCGCGTACGGAATGCCGTCTTCGGAATGTCTTCCTCCCTGACCCTCAACTGGTGATAACCCGATCTCAAGTCTATCTTAGAGAAACAACGGGAACCCTTCAACTGGTCAAACAAATCATCTATACGGGGCATAGGGTACTTATTCTTAACCGTAGCCCGATTCAACTTCCGGTAGTCGATACACAATCTCAAGGCACCATCTTTCTTTTTAGCAAAGAGGGCCGGTGCTCCCCACGGCGAAACACTAGGGCGAATGAAGCCCTTATCTAGCAATTCCTGGAGTTGAACTTTCAACTTAACCAACTCTGCTGGGGCAAAACGGTAAGGTGCCATAGAAATCGGCGCCGTGCCGGGCACTAAATCAATAGAGAACTCAATCTCTCGTTGAGGTGGCAAATCAACAAGATCCTCGGGAAAAACATCCGAATACTCACAAACCACCCTCGACAACACAATCTGGGTCTCGTCACACTCACCACTCATAAAGCTAGCAAGTAGACCACTAAGCTCACTCCGCCCTCGCGGATCATACCCCGGTGGCAAAACACTACCAACCCGGTCCCCCAAGAAATGGAAACACTTCCTGCTCACGGTACAACAAGTGACCCTCTGGCGGTAGCAATCAATAACTGCCCGGTATGACGATAACCAGTCCATACCCAATATAACATCAAAGCCCTTCATGGGCATAACTACAAAAGGAAACGGAAGCCTATGGTCGGCGACCTCTATATCACAACCTCTACATCCGTGTTTCAAGATCAACTCACCCCCAACAGGTGACACAACACAAATAGGAGATGCTAATAGTGCCAACTCCAACTCCAACACAGATGCAAATGCAGCAGATACAAAAGAATGAGATGCACCCGTATCAATCAACACACTAGCAACCAAGTTGCAAAACAGAAATGTCACGCCCCAAACTCGCCCCTAACAGTTCGGGCATGACCCATACAGAAACGGACACTTAACCTGTTATACATATCTTATGGGGCCTGAACGGAAGCATTTAATATTAAGAATACAACAACAAGACATATCCATTGAGCTACTATTGACATGCCAGGATCACAACATCACATCAAATAACCAATATACAGAAAACATACACCCATAACCATCGAATCAGCCCACAATTGGGCATGGAACCAAACATTTTAAGGAAAGACAACCAAGCATAAATCCCAAAAATATAACTACACTTTACAAAATACCCAAGCTTCAGTTAGTGCCTGGACACACCGAGGTTGACAAGAGGGAGATGAATCTTAAGGGTTAGGACTGGCTTTTCGGTTGACGACCTACAGACACAGACAAAATACAGAATGAGTAAAACTCAGTGAATAATAGTACATAAGTAATGTAAAGTACAACAGAAACAATTAAGTATATAACTGCGAATCACATGATTAACTACACACTGTAATTATATCTCAACAGACATGAGTCCAGAAATATACATAGAGCGGCCCTCGGCCCAGAATGATATAGAACATCACAGAATAGCCCTCGGCCCAGAATGATACAGAACGGCCCTCGGCCCGGAATGTTACACAGAATGTTACCGAATGTCACAAAATGGCCCTCGGCCTAGAATGTTACTCAATATCACAAAATGGCCCTCGACCCAGAATGTTACTCAATATCACAAAATGGCCCTCGGCCCAGAATGTTACTCAATATCACAAAATGGCCCTCGGCCCAGAATGTTACTGAACGGCCCTCGGCCCGGAATGTTACACAGAATGTTACCGAATGTCACAAAATGGCCCTCGGCCCAGAATGTTACTCAATATCACAAAATGGCCCTCGGCCCAGAATGTTACTCAATATCACAAAATGGCCCTCGGCCCAGAATGTTACTGAACGGCCCTCGGCCCGGAATGTTACACATGTATGGATTCAAGAGGTGGCTCCCACCGAAGTGTAGCACTTTGTTCCATACCAGAAATCAATAAGTTTTTAAACCAATAATTCATATCATACCAAATTACAACAGAATGGATTAGTAGGACAGAATACATAAACTGAATAAATAACCAGGACAGCACAATCCCCCATTCATGTGAATCTCGTTACACCACGGAGTTTACAACTCATCACAGGGTTTAGTACAATTAGACATAATCGTCTCATAAATATTAGAACATTAATAATACTCCTTGAAGGACGGAATAATTTACCTCATACCAGCCATTGTAAGTCAACATAGCTATCTTGTAGACAATAGAATGTGAGTATTCAACATCAATCATAAATAAAATAGGTTACTCAAAATTGCTCTTAGATTTCCCATGATTTAATATAACAGTCATAACAATTATTTACAAGAAGCATATGTATCATTCCAGTATTATTCTTGGAGATAGAACCATTCGCAATTTAACATGAATTACATAATGATGGTAAATTGTATTGTTCATCTTATAGGTTCCGAACGACCTTGTCGGTTCATAACTTCACAGATTGGCCCTTAGCCTGATGGGTTCACATATTCACAAAAGAGTCATTAGGTTCATAAACTTACAGCTTAGCACAGTGGCCTTATAGGTTCACAATATCACAAATTGGCCCTTGGCCACGTAGTTTCACAAATTCACAATTTCTTGATGCATTTCATAATTCACAAGATTTCACACATAGCGTACATAACTTCACAACGTCTTCCAATGTCTCCTTAATTTCATAAACGTCACTTATAGTATGGATATAACTTCATGTCCTCATAACTCTTGCAACAAGAATCACAACATCAATACGTAACTTCATGTTAATGTAATACTTACAACGAGAATCTTAACGTCAATAATAATAATTATTAACGGTGTGTCAATATACTACTATTACTCACAGTGATTGGTTCCCGGTGGTAATGGTACAATGCCCTCGTCTCGACCTGCAATTACAATGCACAACACATAATATGAGGTTATACTCGATCCTTTACTTATTCTCTTTGATCGTTCACTCAATTAGTCATGGTGGTACCAAGCTCATTAGTCCTTAATAAGTTGTAATCCATGTCTTAGAAAACCAGAGAAATCGATGGGAAATGGTTTAAGTGAAGAAAAGGGGCAAAATCGGGTGACAGAAAGTGACCAGTTGTCACTAATTTGGGTATAACTTTTTCTGTATTTGGAATTTGGGAGTGAGACTAGCGCCATTGGAAACTAGACTTTCGGGGCTTGATTTTAGGCTCAAGAATCACTCAAAACGGAGTCCGGATGCAAAAGATATGCTTGATCAAAGTTGGCTGGACAAGCTGTCTTCCGCACGTGCGGCAAGAAGCCCCGCACGTGCGGCGATTTGAGCAGAAAGCTGTTCGAAAATTCAGCAAAAATCCAATTTTTGATGCTCTTGTTGAAGGCTCCAAATAGGGTCTTTTAAGGGATAAAACATGGTTCAAAATCATGTAAATAAGAAGTGCAAATACACCTCAATCTATATAAAAGTTAGATCATTAGTCTTAAATTCATTAACATATTCAATTCTTACTACTACTCACAAACACACACACACACATGTGATCCTTATTCATGTCACTCAAACTTAATAATTGAAGGAATAAAGAATCATTCAATACAATTCCAACTTATGCAACACAAGAACCAACAATTCAATTAAATTCTTTCTTAATTCAAGAAGAGGATTACTCAAAAAGGATTAGACTTACCTTGAGTTCCCTTCTCTACAAACCCTCTAAATTTCCCCCAATTCCACCCGTGGAGCACTTTCCTCTACCTCTCAACTCCTTTCTTTCCTCTCTCTCTCAGGAGGTTTTTTTATATGGCTCTTAAGTCAAATAAATCAAGTATTTAAACAAAAATATCCAAAAGTGAATAAGGACAAAATTTAATCAGTTTAACCATTCCAAATTGAAATTTCACAAACATGCTTAATATTACTTAAAAATTATGCTGATCACAGATATAGAATCAATTTCTGATAATTAAGTCGTTAAGGCTTCCAATTTCTGTTTCAAACATTCTATGTGCAATAGATACTTTTCTCATTAAACAGATAGGGATCCATATTTCCAAGATTTATGGAATTAAACGTAATTCTGCATAAACTTTCACAAATAGCATTCAAAAGCACAAAATAGAGAACAAAAAAGATACCAGAATCATATACGAGGGTCGGGTTATTACAAGAAAGGTACCTCTTACTACTGATGGAGCCGGTACTAGGTCCTGCGCGGTAACAGCATACACGCGCCCTGTAGGCCCCTGATCCACCTGCTCACCTCTAGGAGCATACGACTGCTGCACAGTCTGGGATGACGAAGCTCCCGGATTGGCCCTCGAGGCCTGCATAGACTGAGCTGGCTGATAACTCTGCGTCTGTCTAGAACCAGACGCCCCTGAAGTGGCACTCAACTGTGGACAAAACCTCTTCAGGTGCCCAGGCTGTCCACACTGATAACAAGACAAGGGCTGCCCCCTGCCCAAACTCTGACTCTGCGGTCTAGCTGAAGAAGAAGCAGCTCTCTGACCTCCGCCCTTCTGTGGGAAAATCGAAGCCTTGTGGCCCAACTGACCACACTTGTAACAGGTGAACTCTCCTTGATTGCCTCTCCCCGAGCCTGCACTTGGCACAGGAAAGGTCGATCTAGCCACACCACCCTGAGACTGCTGAGGGTTATAACCCTTCTGTCTCCTGCCATCACCCTGGCCATCTTGGCTCCTCTTGAAACCTCTATTCTTCTCCTCATCCTCCTCCTGCATCAAGAGCTCCATATGAGCTGCAGCATCCACCAGGTGTCTATACTCTCGAATGAAAGATCCACCAACCCTCAACTTGAGGCCACGCCTCAACTTCCGCTCAAACTCATAGCAACAGCGTTCCTCGGACGCCACAAGTTCAGGTGCAAACCTGGACAAGCTAGTAAATGTAGCCTCAAACTCGGCCACAGACAAACCCTGCTGATTAAGCCGGCAAAACTGGTCCCTCAGCTTCTCCCTAGCAGCTGAAGATAAAAACCTCTCCTGGAAAGCATTTACAAAAGCCTCCCATGCACCCCCAACACGAACCTTCTCGTACTTCCACCATTGACCCGCATCTCCCTTCAGCTGGAAGGATGCCAAGGTCACTTTCAGTGTTCCGTCCTCGATGCCAAGCATCTCGAACGTCTTACTCATTTGTTCCAACCACTCGTCTGCCTTAAGTGGCTCCTTAGGATCCCCAATAAATTCATCCGGGTTAGACCGGAAGAACTCCCTCTTCAAGAAAGAAGGCCCTGCCTCAGCAACCTGATTCCCTGCTCTGAGAATACCCAAAGCTCCTGCTATCTCTCGGGCCAAAGCACTCATAGCTTGCTGACCCACTGGCTCGACCACATTGGCCTGACCAACTCCCTCCTGTACTGCCGGAATCTCATCCGGTATAGGCATTTCTTGCCTCCTAGGCCTACCACGCCTACCACCTCTTCCTCGTCCCGACATCCTAATAAAGGAAACGAAGAACATTAGCACATTCAAAAATGTGCCGAAATTAAACACTCACGTCCTAATGCATGGACAACTATAATTCACTCCACGTAAGCACGTAAGCACGTAAACACATAAGCACTTACGAATTTCATTTCCGGATAATGATAGTCCCGAGGCGTTACTAGAGTTCCGGTTAGAAACAGCATTGATCAAGTGCTTTTCCAACAAGACTCACAGAAACCCAAGGATCCAATCAACATCCTAGAAATTAAATCCCATACCCATATAGTCACATAAGCATGTTATCAATTTAAACACATAGCATATGGTTCTACACCTAAGTCTCTATCAAGCGAGACGAACCCATTGTGATCCTAATCACTTCCCACGTAACCAAAGTATTCGAACCCGGTACGCTCTGATACCAAGTTGTAACGCCCTCAAAATATAACATAAAACCCATCAATATAGACATGCATTGATATACAAAAGTCCAACATTCTTCTATTCATCAGAGTATTTGATTACAAAAGGTATTACATGTTAACAACAAAAGCAAATGCCCTACGGGCTTACAGCTTTCCAAGTTAACACTTGGTTACAAAAAGAGAGCACTAGCTCAATTAGACGTTAAGCCCTTGGCTTGAATCTGCATGTAATACATCAAAAGGGGAGAGAGACAACAAGAATTTCCATCCACCTCAAGCCTCCCAAGCTATGTCCTTGGATGTGGCATGCTACCTGTACCTGAAAATGATATTCCCATATAGGGTGAGCCACAGCCCAGTAGAAATACACTAAACCAGCCATGAACAATGACTAAAAGATTAGCAGTTGATAGATGGTCGACACTGATACATCCACTTATATCACATTACAACTACATGACATACGAGTCCATGTTACTTTTCATTTTCCATTTTCTGTAGATAAGCATACTAGCTAAATCAATACATCAACAGATAAGCATATTAGCTATATCAACATCTCAACAGATAAGTATAAGAACTATATCTTACAACCAAAGATAAGCATATGAGCTATATCTGCACTTCTCTAGACAAGCATATGAGCTGTATCTACGGAGTTCATCCCCCATCTCCTCCCAACACTATCCGGTTTAGAGGTACATCCCCCATCTTCCCCTAAACCGCGGAGTACATCCCCCATCTCCTCCTCTACACACAATGTATATAAACACATAGGTTCTACATACAACCAATCAATACATAAAGTTAATGTATTCTATCAACCGTCAAGTTCCATGACACATTCCATTGATTAGTTTTCGTTTGCCTAATCATCATGCATTGTCTACAACAATCAAGACTATCCTCTACCGATAGCCCAAAGCAGTTATTTCTAAATAGGAAATAAATGCACAAAATGGATGATATATCAACATTTCACTTTGGTGAGCGATAAATAATTCAACTACACCCTTTAATCCCATACATTCCAAATTTCAACGTTTCCAATTCAATTCCTCATTTCCTTTAATTAATTATATACATTAATTAATTAAAACAATTAGGGCAAATTCCCATAATTAACAAAACAACCCTAAGGTTCCGTTTTCATCAATGTTTCAACATTTATTCCATGTCTCTATACCAAACATGCCTCTAGGTTCATTATAAATAAAACCCCAACTTTTGTAAAATTACACAAAAGGCCCAAACTTTCTCAAAACTACCCAACAACACCCAACATATCAAAATACCAAAATTTAAAGACAAAAACCATAAGAAGGAGTAGGATATCCCTACCTCAAGGTTTGAGCTCCAACAAAGAAGATGAAGAAAACGAAAGTGCTCCAAATCACAAGTTTTTCGGATCAGAAGGTAGCCCTCGACGATCAATAACTTTTTTGTAAAGGCCAAAGGTGAGGAAATCACTCCTACTAGATCAATACCTAGAGAGAAGGTAGAGCTCTAGAGTGAGAAGCTCAACAATGGTGTTTTTAGAAAAGTAAGAGAGAGAAGAGATGTGAAAAAGTGATTCCAAAAAGTCAAAACACGGAGCTTTAACCCAGTCGCCCAACTCGAGCAGCCAAACCCCCGCTCGAGCGGCACTCACAGACTCCCGTTCAAGCGGCCAATACCCCGCTCGAGTGGCGAATGCACACTCTCAGAACTTTTACAGACAGGTCCCCCGCTCGAGCGCCCAACTCCCCGCTCGAGCGTCACACACAACCTCCCGCTCGAGCGACCAAACCCCCGCTCGAGCGGACAACACTGCAGAGGAAAATACTGGAAGGGTGATTTTCCCGCTCGAGCGCCAAAACCCCCGCTCGAGCGTAGAAGCGACAACAAAGGCCCCGCTCGAGCGAACAGGCCAAAACCTAGGCAACTACTTTTGGTTCTAAGTTCAACCAACCTGTAACAAACCTGCCCAACACATCCTATAACTCAAATGCAAGGTATGAAAGGATGTAAACAAGGTTTAAACAACTGCAAACATCTACGGAACCAAGTCCGGGTCACTGTACAACAAGGGGTAAAACCCGGGATTGCTATAAGTAGTAAGTAGAGTCCCATTGAGTAGAAGTGTGATTCTAGTAAAGCAATAAGTATAGCCTCATTAAGTAGTAAGTGTGGTTTAAATAAGTGTTAAGTCAAGTCTAATAAAATAATAAGTACAACCTCATTGACTAGTAAGTGTGGTTTAAATGGCTGATAAGTCAAGTTTGATAAAGTAGTAAGTAGATGCAAGGTTTTAAAAAGCGACCGCAACCATTACGTAACGCCGTTACGTAACGGTTTTGATGGTTACCGCCACCCGTTATGGCCGCTTTTGCAGTGTGATTGAGATTCACAGGTGTGTCGCGCCGTAGCTGCTGCCGTAGCGGTCGTAACGGTGCCGTAACAGCCGTAACGGCCTGTTACGCACCGTTACGTAACGGTTCTGAACGGTTTCTTTTGAAAAAATGCACAAAAAAAAGCTGAAAATGGGAGAAGAGGGAAGATAAAGAGAGAAGATGGAGGAGCAAGAGATAGAGAGAGAGAGAGAGAGAAGAGGGAAGATGAAGAACATGTTATTGATTTGTTGAAGTTGTAAGACCTATGCTATTCTTTTCAGCTGCCATCACTCAACCATTTTGTTTGTGTGCGTCTATCTATATATTGTTTGATAATAATAATAATAATAATAATAATAATAAGTGTGGTCATTATCTATTTGGCTTGGTTAATATATATATATATATATTTAGGCTCTTATTTATTCTCTTACTTTTGTCATTATTTATCTTATATATAATAGTTAGTGACTGATTTTTTGTATAATATAAAGTTATTAATTATTAAAATAAAATATAAAAAACTTAGTTTATAGTGATTTAAAAATATGAAATATATTGGATCATACTTAAAAATTTACAAAAATTGATCAATATTTATTTTAAACCCAATAAATATGATCATCGAAAAAAAGTATGCGTATCGGTAAGTTTTTTTAAAATTGTGCGAAAAATAAAAAAATTCACGGTTCCGGTTACTGCAACCGTTACGCTACGGCCTTTACACCCCGCAATCGCAACCACGCCACCGCTACCATTACAGCGACCGCAACCGCTTTTTAGAACCTTGAGTAAATGTGATTCTGATAAAGCAGTAAATACAATCTCATTGAGTAGTAAGTGTGGTTTAAATGAGTGTTAAGTCAAGTCTGATAAAATAGTAAGTAGAGTCTTATTGAGTAGTAAGTGTTGTTTAAATGACTGATAAGTCAAGTTTGATAAAGTAGTAAGTAAAGTCTCATTGAATAGTAAGTGCGATTCAAATGAGTGGTAAGTTAAGTCTGATAAAGTAGTAAGTACAGTCTTATTGAGTAGTAAGTGTGGTTTAAATGAGTTTAATTACCATTCCTTCTCATTCTACTTGCAACTCTTTGTGACTCAACTTACCACTTGCCATCCATTTTACCACCTAGTATTAAGTGAAACCAAAATTGAGTAGTAAGAGTGAAGTGTAATGAAGTAATAAGTGTAAACTCATTGAGTAGTAAATGGAGTTTAGTGAAATAGTAAGTGGAAACCATTTTGATTAAGTAATGGAAACTCATTATGTAGTGTCTTATTAAATAGTAAGTCATTTTGATTAAGTAGTAAGTGAAGTTTGATTGAATAGTAAGTTGAGTCTCTCATTGAATAGTAAATAAAGTTTAATTAAGTAGTAAGTCTAGTCTAATAAAATAGTAACTGAAGTCTACCTGAATAGTAAGTGTAATTTAATTGAGTAATAAGTGGAGTTTTAATTGAGCATTAAGTCAAGTCTAATTTAATGATAAGTCAAGTCTAATCTTGGACCCTTAGCTAGATAGAAATTTGTTTTTCTCTCATGAAGACTTGTACGTAGAGGTTTTCTTTAGAGACTGGCTTCTCTCTAGTCCTCCATCGGACTGGAGAGGTATTGTCTAGCCCAATAGACTAGTTATTTATTAATAAAATATAATTCTTCTAGTATTTTAGTAAATATAGTAAGTGAAATTTAAAAAAGTAGTAAGTGAAATCTCGTTGACTAGTAAGTATGATTTAATAAAATGGTAAGCAAAGAATAATGAAATAGTAAATAAAATAAGTATGATTTAATAAAAATGGTAAGCAAAGAATAATAAAATAGTAAATAAAATCTGTTTGAGTAATAATAAGTGAGGTTTATTTGAGTGGTAGTCAAGTCTAATGTTTTATTGAGAAGTAAGTAAAATTTCGTAATAAGTTAAGTTTAATGGAATAAATCAAATATCATTCAGTAGTAAGGAGTTGTTTGGAATATCCTAAATAAGTGTACTTTTTGACTAAAAAGTAGAGAAAAAAAAGATGATGGTTTGGGATAACTTTTTGACTTTTTACAAAAAAATGTGTATTAAAATATTGTATAAAATTGTAAAATTACGAAATTACCCTCGTTGACGCAAGCCGCAATACTGCACTGCATAGTTTCTGTCTCTTTTCAATTTTTTTTTTTAGGGAAATATGCGGCTACAAGTGTGTCACGTTTTCAATTGACTTAGGATGTGTGGCTGCACAGTTTTGTGCAGCACTATTTTGCTTTTTTTGTTTTTGTTTTTTTTTTTTCTTTCAATTGACAGATTTCCAACCAAAAAAAGAGGTAAATAGTATGAACTTTTTTATTTTTTTAGTGACTTTTTGGCTTTTTGAATTTTTTTGGTGATGCCAAACCAGCCTTAAGTGTAGTTTTATTGAATAGTAAATCAATTTTGATAGAGTAGTAAGTTGTATATCATTTATAATTAGAAAAATGTTTGGGATTCTCTTTTTTTGAAGACCCCCACGATCATCTTTAGATTTCAACCATCGATGTATGTCTTAGACCCACTCATGTATTACATCATAAATGATTGAGATCCAAAGGGAATTATGAGATTTTCAAAAAAAAGGTCTCAATCATTGTTGTTATAATTATCACTTAATGTATACAAATCACTTTAAAAACAATGGATTTAATATATTTTTAATTTTTATAATCTGATTTAAATTTTACTTTAATTATTATTGTTTGAAATTCAATTTATCCAATCATAAGAAAAAAGGAAACACATATCAACAGAATCAGTTTTCCATCTCCTACAAATATTTTTAAATTGAAATTTCGAAGTGTTTTGGAAAGTTGGTAAAAAATTGATTTTTTGGCTTTTTAGCTTTTTTTTATGGCTTTTTTGGCAAAAAACTGAGTTCTTTTGGATAAAAAAATTGACTTTTTTGGTTAAAAAAATTAAAAAGTCAAAAAATTGACTTTTTTAGCTTGTTGCCAAATTGAGCCTATGTATGGATGTTGAAGGCTTTTAATGCCCCCTTTTGCATTCATCTTCCCCACCATTTTTGTAGGTTTGCAACCCTTATTTGTTTCCGAGTGGCTAATGCCATATATCATCAATACAAGCAAAAGGTAATAAATCACTGTAACTCATAAACCCCAACAATCCACTAAACCAAAGAGTTAATTTATTTATTTTTATACCAAATAATCTAAATAAAACAACTAAAAAAACCCACACAGATTCTATGAAAACACAGCCTTAAATTACAATGACAATCCACTAAAAGAGAGAAAATTAAGAAAAAATAAAATAGATTGATTTCCTCCTACTTTCTCATCAACTAAAAAAAATATTCATGAAAAACAGAGATGAAACTAAAATGATAAGCAGAAAGAAATCCTCTAGCCGGAATGCGAAACACCGCCTTAAGACAGGAGAGGAAAGGAGAGATAAAAGAATGAGATTCGTTCATCAGATTGACAGGAGATTTCATTACTTTTCACCAGCTACCTGTTGTTTTATCTGTTGTGACCTGTTTACATTGGATGGACTAGATTGCATAGCACAATCCAACGGCTGGAAAAAAAATTTAGGTATGGTACCCAAAAACCGTTTTTCTGTACTATAGTCGTTCCCCACGTCTTCACCATCGATTTGTGAACAAATTTTTTCAGTTCTAGTATATATATGAAAGAGAGCAATAGAAAAAAGGAAAAGAAAGATAGCAGTCTTTACTTTGTCTGTGAGACTCTCTGTATATATATATATTTGCTGCCCTCCAAGCTCTACATCTTCTGACTCGTCTAGCCAGTCAATCTTCAAACAATAAGCTGTGATTCTGTTCACGTAGCAAATCTTTTCCTTAAGTTTGAAAGAGCAATCTTTTGAATCAAAAAAGAAAAGAAAGAGATGTATATGTATATTTGCTGCCCTCCAAGCTCTGAATCTTCTGACTCGTCTAGCCAAAATTGTGCAAATATTTGAACGGGTGAAGGTTGGGGTGAAGATGAATCGTCTTCACTTTGTCTGTGAGACTCTGTATATATATATATGCCGCCCTCCAGCAAGTTATACTCAAACTTGCAATTGCTGTTTCTCTCTCAGCCATCCAAGTTGTTGTTCTCAAGTTTGCAAAGCATGCCATTACTTCTCTCTCAATGGCAGATTTAGGGCATCACAGAAGAGTTTGTTCTTACATTTTTGTTTTTGTTTTTGTTTTTATGATCTTTTTATCTATTCTATTGAACTAATAATATTTATGTTTTCATTTAGTATGGTCGAATTTTATATTTGCGAAATGGAAAGCGAGGAAGCACTGCATTTAACAAGAAGCATACTAGTAGTCCTACTCAAATTTCTGTCAATGTTTTTAAGAGGAGATCCTTTACTCGATTATTTGATTATCACCAAAGGTTAAGGAGTTATGATCATCCTTTATTTTTGAAACCCTATTTCTTGAATATATGGAACAAGGAAACATTATCTGTGACTGAGAGGGTACCTGACCGGTTTTCCGTATGGGCAAACAAACCTGGAATACGGATATGGAAGTATAGTCGCGATCGGTCGAAAATTATTTCAATGGGATCTAATTTCCGTTCTGTTTTCAGGTTAATGTTTTGTATCTCTTTTTTTTGTTTAATGTTTTCAAATATTATTATTATCAATTTAAGGATTTTTTTTATAAGTTTCTTTATTAATATAGGCAAATTGGTGATGCCTTGACAATAATGTTGTTAAAAAATGAGTACCATGGAAATCTCTTGAAGGGAGTTAGAATCACTGCTGACGAACAAGTAAAATTATGTTGATGACCAAAAAGACATACGGTATGTATGTTAATTTATATTGTTTTATTCATTTACAATTAGTTGTTTAGTTTCTTGTGTGTATGGTTATATGTTTTCATATTTTTTGTCCAGGAACTGATTTGGATGGAGGCTTGAAGAACGATATTAGAGTTTTGAAAAGATTAGTAGAACAAGTTGTGTCGACTAACAAACCTACCAATTATCAGGCGTATCCCCTTGGGCTTAGCCTATTTTACAGGCTATGTAATGATGCCCAGTTGAAGTCCGGTCAAGAATTGAGGTATAATTTTTGTTATTTTTTTAAGATTTTTTTTGTTATTCAAATTATTTTTTCTTGAACTTTCTTATTTGATTGTATTTTTTTTTTTTTTTTTTTGTTTTTTTAACATGTAGGGACACAGCTTACTTCGTCTACAAAAATGCATTGTTTTTTAATTGCAGCCATAGGGTTCAGTTCTTTTTCGAGGCTTGGGATTTTGCTGAGTTGAATGTTTCAAAATTTGAAATGGTCATGAATTCTGATAGTGGTGTTTGCCACATTCGGGATTGGATAACTACTTGTTTGAATGATCCGATGCTGGCCAAAGTATATAATTTTACGACTGCTGCCACCGCGCTATGGCAGACCTCATGGCGTTGTCTACTTTCATCGCAACTCCTACATTCACTATGCTGATAACATGGTTTTTTTAAAAAAAATATTTTTTTATATTTTAATTTTTACTGTGATTTGTGTTTTCAAATTTAACTATTTTGTTTATTGTTGTTTTGGTTTATAGATAAAGACACGTCATCGGATCATGCACACTGACAAGAAGCTTCGTGCTGCAATTCTGGATTTTTATCCTTGTTTTTTCTACCTGGTTGCTACCCAAATCGGAACACTAGAGAATTCGTTTAAGTGAGTCTTAATTTTTATATATTTATTTTATGTTTTGTTACTTGGCTAACCTATACTCTAATTTTTGTAGGATGGGGCTTGTCAAATTCCTCTGTGATACGAAGAATTCAAGCAGATGAATATACAACCGTTGATGTTTCTGTTTCCATGGGTTTTTGTTTTCTTGGCTTGTCAACAATATTCTGATGGTTTTTTTTGTAATTGAACAATATATACTGCTGTATGCTGTGTTGCTGGACTTCGTGGTGGCCATGGATTGGCTTTGTTTGTGTTTTGTTTGTATTGCTGTAAGCCGCTTTTGATGGGGCTCCAAGGTTGTGAACGATGGATGATTTTTTTTGTTTTTGTTTTGTTTTTCATGGACGGTTTTATCTTTTGAACACTGCACTTATGGACAGTATGCATGAGTAAACTATTAGATGGGTCTCCATCAGTTTACATGATTATGATACTATGTTTAATTTAGTTTTTTTTTTTCCTTTTAAAATCTTTTACCTGTATAATTGAGATTTACATATTAAGCTTATGTAGGCTAAGTTATTAAAGATATTTGTTTCCTTCTAGTCATGTGTTACATTCTCCTTAATTAAATTATTTTATGTGAATTTGCAGGTTTTAATTAAGAACAGAAGATGCACTTCAGAACCAGTTTGAGGATGTCAAGGTTTTTTATTTTTATTTTTTATTATAACTTTTTGTATATTTGTTTGTAACTTTTTCCTAGCTATGGTTCCATCTGAATTCTTTTTCAGCCTATAAACCCATTATCAGCCAATTGTCTGTTTGCCAAGTGGGTAAAGAGACTAAGGTCCAAGTACCTTGCTTTTGAAGAGCTGCATATTCATGAAGCATAGCAACCTGCCAAGCAAAAGAAGATGTAGCCTCAAAATAGGTTTGAGGTTCAAATGGAGCAGTGGAAGCAAGGAGAGAAACAGAAGTAAAAGATGAGGGAAGCCTTCTGGATTTAGATCTAGTAAGCATGGGATGAGCAGTAGATGGAACACAATGAAGATCGATAGAAATTGAAAAGACAGGAATTTGAGTAGAAGGATCAATAGACAGAAGAGGAACAACAACTGAAGATGGAACTGCCTGCAGCTGTGAGGGAGAAGACTGAGGAACATAAGTTGAAGATGGAACTGGTTGCTGTAAAGATGAAACTGTCTGTTGTAACTGAGGTGGCTATTGTAAAACAGAAGATGAAGAAGAAGAGTAAGACTGAGGTGCAGCAACAGTGGAAGCTAACCAAAAAAAATTAACCAACCGAGAAACTGTAGATGAAGTAAAAGAAGAAGAAGAAGGAGCCTTAAAAGGAAAACAAGACTCATCAAAGACTACATGTCTAGAAATGTAAACTTTTCCTGATTGAGAATCACTACACCTATACCCTTTAATAGAAGGTTGATAACCAATGAAAACACAAGGTATGGATCTAGGTTCAAGTTTATGAGTAGTATAAGGTTTGAGCCAAGGATAACACTTGCATCCAAAAGATCTTAAGAATTGGTAGTCGGGTTTGTGGTTAAACAGAACCTCATAAGGAGTAAGATAATTGAGTTTGAGAGTAGGATGTCTGTTAATCAAAAACACTGCAGTAGCAAGAGCATCAGACCAGTAGATTAAAGGAAGAGAAGAGTGATGCATGAGAGTAATTGTGGTTTCAATGAGATGCCTATGTTTTCTCTTAGCCACACCATTTTGAGAAGGTGTATGGAGACAGGTCAACTGGTGTTCAAACCCTTTTTGCTTAAGAAAAACCTAAAATTGAGTACTTAGATCTTTACCCCCCATTGTCACTCCTTAAAACTTGAAGTTTAGTAGAGAATTGTGTCTCAACAAAAGCTTTGAACTTACAATTAGTGACGTTTTTCGATGATAGATTTTTCGCATTTAGGACCTACATGTAAGTACCCCTAGTATTTTGGGCCTGAAATGGAGGAAGAAAATGGGCCCCAAACATCAGTGTGAATGAGTGCTAAACGCTTATTTACAGTAGAATTGGACAAACAAAAAGGTAACCTATGACTCTTAGATACACAACAATGTTCCCACAAACTAGAGCCTTTATTAGACAGAACTGAAGAAGAAAATCCCAAGTGATGATGAGACATTATGTGATGAAACTTCTTGGCGGAGGGATGGCCAAGACAAAAAAGCCAATTAGGAGGAGCTACTGCTATAGCTAGAGTAGTGGAGCAAGAAAGGCAAGCTTGAGAAGGGAAGGCAGGAGAATCAGGAGATGGACTGAATGGATATAGTCCATTGGAATAACAACCTCTATATAGTACTCTCTAAGTACTTTTGTCCTGAATAACAAAAGAATCCTCATCAAAAGTAATAGTACAATGATTGTCCATGGCCAATTGATAAACTGAAAGTAAAAATTTGAGGAAAGAGTAAGAACATGAAGAAGTTTATTAAGTTGGAAATGAAGGGAAGGAGTTGGAAAAAACCCTTTACCAGTATAAGCAATAGGAAGTGTGGTTCCATCACCTACTGCTACCTGATCTGAGCCATAAAAAAGTTGATATAAAGAGAGATTATTCAGATCATGTGTCATGTGAGTTGTAGCACCAGAATCAAGGAATTAGCTGGATTCAGACTGTGGAACTGTGTTGGCTGCAACATATGCTTTTGGATGACTGGTAGAGGATGAAGGACTAGAATAATGATTATGAGATTGAGCTTGGAAAGTTGCATCTAGTTTGTACCAGCATTCTAGAGCAGTGTGATTTTCTTTTCCACAAATTTGACAGATCATAGTAGGACTGTTTGGAGTATAGTTATGTGTGTTGTAGCCTGAATTAGGACTGTTTGTATTGTAGCTATGTGAATTGTAGCCTGTTGTAGCTCTGCCTCTCTGAGATTGAGTGTTGCCTCCTCTCTAATTCTAAAACTAACTATAACTATGCTGACCTCGAAATCTACCCCCATCTCTCTCTCTGAAAGCACCTCTAACCCTATAAGAGCCTCTAGGACCTCCTCTATGAGAATAGTTACTTATTTGAGTAGTGTAGGCAAAAGAACCTGGAATTTCTAAAGCATATATGTGCTTGAGAGCAAATTCCACATGAATATATTCTGAACAAAGTAAAGCACTTAGTTGATCCAGTGAGATTGGTTCAGACCTAGCTTGTATGGTGGTTTTTAAAGCATTATATTCTTCAGGTAGGCCATTCAAGATCAAGAAGACTAAATCTTCATCATCAACAGGTGATGAAGCCAAGGCAAGCTGATCTGATATCAGTTTGAACTGATTCAAATACTCTTCCATGGTGGAACATTTCTTAACAATTCGATTTAGTTTATTCTTCAATTGATAGATGTGAGATCTTGAAAGAGAAGTAAATCTCTTGGCAAGAACACTCCAGACTTCTTGACTAGTTTGACAATGAATCACAGTGATAAAAATAGATGGAGAAAGAGTTGCAGTGATGCAGCTCAATAAGTATGCATCAATGGTGCTTCATACAGTGTAATTTGAATTCAAGACTTCAAGATTGTTTGAATGTAACACAACCAATGGAGGACATACCTCAAATCCATCCACATAACCAAGAAGTTTTGTTGCTCGCAAGATGTTCTGCAATTGACTTTTCAAAACTATGTAATTTGATGGGTCAAGCTTTGTAGTGACAAAGGCACTAAGATTGGAGATTAATAATGTGAGATTCGAAGGCAGTGTGATAGACGAAGGCATAGAAGCTGAAGAAGATGGTGCTGAAGGAGAAAAGAAGGATGGTGTTGCAGTTATGGTGTTTAGAGAAGCCATTGATGAACTTCTCTGAAGGACCTGCATTGCTATTTGGTGATAGCCTTTGTGTGATAACCCTATTCTACGTTATGTTAATTATCCTTCATTATGATTGTGATTATGTACTTTTGCGGTTTTTGGTGATAATTATGTGATTAATTATGTTTTTGAAACTATATCTATTCACCGTAGGAAAATCTGTCCAATTTACTGCTATAATTTGAAAATTAAAGGCCGTAAATTTGATAGAAACTGGAATTGTCTGTACCATTGTGATTAGCGTGATTTTTAGAGCCTGTGGTGCAATTTGATTAAAAATTGATTCGGACCAAATTAATTAGATTAAATTCGTTGAATTAAGCTTAATTACTTAGCCTTAATCAAATTTGATTAGGCAAGCATATATATGAGCCTAATTACACTTATACTCATTCTTTTGGGAGCTCAAAGATTTAAATACACACCTTAGAGAGAGAGGGAGCCAGATTTAGAGAGAAAGAGAGAGGGCTCATCCTTGAAAGTCTTGCAAGGAAATTCAAGAGCTAGGTGAATTAGCTCAAGATTTAGCTTTGGTTGGAAGAATTGGAGCTTCTAGGTGAGTAATTGAACTCAAATTCATGAGTTTAAGTTCATAACTAAATGAATTCAAAGTATATATGAAATTAAATACATTAATTAAGCTAAGCTTGGTAAATTTGAGATCATTGGATGCATGCATGTAAGAATTGACCATAATTTTGCATGTTGAATATAAAGCATGTTGATCATGTTGTATTGAGAGTTGTTTGACACATGCATGTAAGAATTTCCATGCATTGAAGCTTAATTCAAGCCTTGAAGCTTGTTCATGCTAGATATAAACATGAATTGTGTATATATAAAGTTTATGGTTTGAAATTTGTTAAATCCATGGAATTTTGAACTATGGTTGTAAGTTATCTTCAAACATATGTTTTTGGGAGTGTACTAGCATATTTGAGTGTATTATACATGAATTGGACCTATGGAATTGTGATTTGAACTTCAAACAAAATTCTGGAAAACCTAGAAATTGACCTCTTCACTCGAGCGAAGGAGTTGCTGCTCGAGCGGAAAATGAAGGCAACTAGAAGTTTTATAGAGATTTATATGGTGGCTCAAGTGTCAAACATTGCGCTCGAGCGAGGCACGCTCGAGTGTCAGAAGTCTTGCTCGAACATAAAATGCATGCAACTAGTACTTTTACAGAGTTTTACAGGCCGCTTGAGTGACCAAAGCTACGCTTGAGCGGAGAGCCCTATTTCAGAGATTTTGAAAAGTTGTTTTATGTTCCATTTTCCATTTTCATTCATTTCTAAGCACTCTTAGACATGCATTAAACATTGTAAATGAACTAAAAGGATAAGCAAGAGGCCTAAGAGAAATAATAAGTTAAGAACGGATTGAATTGTTTGTGACCCAATGTGTTGTGAAATGTGTAGGGTCAAGCACAACGGCAAATCCATCAATGGAACACTATTAGTAATATCTTAGTAAAGATACTTTCAAGTATGCTACTTTCAAAATGTTACTTTTGTATGTGTTTCATGGATTTGTTGATTTGTGAATGAGTATTCACTAGGCCTAATGTTTTAATAAGGCTTAACGAGGAAAATGTGCTCGGCCGAAGGCCGTTTGAATATGAATACGATTATGACCACAAATATGAAATGCACATAAATATGAACATGAATGAATTGGGCTTGAAGCCGTTTGCTATGAATTGGGCCTGAGGCCGTTTGACAGGATTGGGCTCGAGGCCGTTTGATACAATAATTGGGCCAGAGGCCATTTGATAAGAATGAATTGGGCCCGAGGCCATTTGTTAAGAATGAATTGGGCCCAAGGCCGTTTGATAAGAACGAATTGGGCCCGAGGCCGTTTGTTAAGAATGAATTGGGCCCGAGGCCGTCTGACAAGAATGAATTGGGCCTGAGGCCGTTTGATATGAGATTGGGCCTAAGGCCGTTTAATACATTTGATAGAAATATGAATGGGCTTAAGGCCGTTTCATGTGATTGACAAGGATATCACTTATTAGAGAATTTTTATTCATATAACCTCTTTACTTTAGTGTTATTCACTAGGTTTTTGCTCACTCTTATTTATGTGCATGTAGATGAGCAAAGAGAAGTCCAACCCCAGACTCAGAAAAGCTTGAAAAAGAAGTCCAAGTTTTGTGGAGTCATCATGGACATCTCACGCATGAGACTCCGTTTTTGTCCTTTCGTTTTACTCCTTTGCTACCTTGGTGGATCCATTGGATCACCTATGTATATAAACCTTTTGTTAGGCTGGCCATATGTATGCATGATCTTGGATGCATGAGATGTTTAATTTGGTTCATGGTGTGAGTTATTCATACATATGTGGAAATGTTTTGGCATGCCATGTAAGCACAGCTCAATGGACAAATTTATTTATTTTTTAGACTGCTTCCATTTGGCCCCTTTACGATGATTATGTGTGTTTGGTTTTGTTAGAGGCCATCGGTAATCTTATAATTGCTGGCCGGTTATGACCTAAACTTACAGGGGCACGTTCAGGACATAATACTTTGTAAGCATCTAAAAAGCTCATAATAGCATGTCCAGAAGTTGCATTCACTAGTTGATCAATTCTTAGTAAGGGGAAGCAATCCTTAGGACAAGCTCTATTAAGGCTTGTGAAATCTACACACACCCTTAACTTTCTATTCTTTTTCTTAACAATAACAGTGTTTGACAACCAAGTGGAGTAGTGTACTTCTTTAATTACCTTTGCATCTAAGAATCTTTTAACTTCCTCCACCACTGTCTCAACATGATCAATGTGTGATCGTCTACTTTTTTGTATTACTAGTTTATGCGTATGATCAACGTTGAGACAATGGTTGATAATATTAGGGTTTACCCCTGGCATTTCATAAAGTGTCTAGGCAAAGACATCAATATTGTCCATTTAAAAAGAAGTTCTTTGTCCTACAAAGATAAGGAAGATCTGAGCAGAAAGTACCTTTCTAGATCGTTCGGTGAGATCTAGACTTTGTGCAACTCTTCCACCATTCGCTCCTCTGGTTCTTTTCCAACACTTTCTAGGACCTCTAATTCTGGAACCTTAATTGAGCAGACTTGTTTCTGGGTTAACTTGACTTCTTTCTGTCCTAAAGCCAACATCAAGCAGTGTCATGCAGACACTTGGTCTCTCTGAATGGTCTTAATCTTTCCCTCCTTGTTAGGAAACTTCAGAGCTTGATGAAATATGGAAGGGACTTCGTTGAGATGATGCAGCCATGGCCTGCCCATGATGGCATTGTAGGGTGAAGGCATATCCACAACCAAGAAGCAAACCTCAAAACTTACAAAGCTTGCCCTGACTTTCAGTGTTACTTCACCAACTGGTTATACAGGATTTGATTTGAAGCCCACAAATGGTGAGTCAACCTTTTTGAGATCCTGATCTTTGAGACCCATATTTTGATAGAGCTTGTAGTACATAATTTCTGCTGCACTTCCTTCATCCACCAATATCCTTTCTACTCCGAACCCGTCCAAATCCAGTTTGATAATCTGAGTGAAGCTAGACTAATCCTTGCATGTCTTCTTCTGAATATGATATTACTTGACCCATAGCACTGGATTCGACTTTTGGCCTCTTGTGCCCTAGAGAGTATTTTGTCTTGTAAACCTCCCTGAGATGTGCTACTTTCTGCATCTCTCCCATGGCTTGTGCTATTCGGTCTGGATGCGCAACTCCGTGGATGACATGGATTATTTTCCTCGAGTGATCAATCGTCGCTTGATTTTCCTCCTATTGATTGTTCTGTCCATTCTACTATTGTTCTCCTGGAAAGTCATTCAAGCGTCCAGCAACGGTCAACTCGTCCATGTATCTTTTCAACAAGAAGCAGTCCTCTGTCATGTGTCTAACATCATTATGGTAGGCACACTTCGCCCTTTGGTTCCTAGCTTTTGGATCTCCCTTTATTTTGGCTGGCCACTTGAACCAAGGCTTATTCTTGATTTCTGGAAATATTTGCCAAATTGGAAGCATGAACATAATGTAAATAACATAGTCTATATCTTTTTTTCTGGTGGCCTTAACCTTTTTTACTTTCTTGCACTGAGTATGAGTTTTTTGTATACTGGTCAGTGCACTTCCCTATCCTATGGACTTCTGGTCCCCCTCAAGCTTACTATATCAGTCAATCTTGAGCTACAAATCCGCAACAATCTTGGGCAGGGTCTTGGTTAGCGACTGCCACAACTTGTCTTCTGGTAAAAGTCCTTGTCTGAAAGTGGAAATCGCCACATTATCTGAGCAATCCTCCTCTATCTCGTGAAAAGTAACCCAATAAAGCTGGGCATACTGCTTGATAGTCTGGTCTTTGATTTTCTTCAGTATCATAAGGGTGTCCAACCCTTTTTCTCTCTTGTCGTTTGCTATGAACCGCTCAGTGAACTTATCCACCAACTGCTTCTAGATGTCGATTGACCCCACAGGGAGTTTGTCATACCGAGTACAAGCCATTCTGCCTAGACTGGAAGTAAAAATTCTATACATAAATGCTTTGTTTTTGTTCCAGAGGGCCATGGCATGGCGATAATGACGCAGGTGCTCCAGGGAATCTGACCTCCTGTCATGTAACTCAAATTTTGGGATATTAAACTTTTTCAGCAGATCTGCTGAGGAAATCCTCTTTGTGAATGGTGATATTAGCAGGACAGGCCTCCTATCGATTGCTCTGAAGGCAATCCCCTTAGAGGACCTCCAAACAGGATTCTAGGGTTTTGGATCTGGCTGGGTAACTTCCTTAATTTTTTGCGTAGCTATCCTCTACGGGTCCTTATGGCTAGTGGACTTGTAACTTGCAGCCTTATGGCTCGGTCTGCCACGCGTAGATTGGTCTATCCAGCTATTTCCACAATCAATCTAGAATGCAGTTTAGTCCAGTCTATGATGCCCTCTCTTGTCTCCTGATGTTGATAAATGCCCTCATGTTTTCTATGGAAAAGTCAGAGCTCTGGGCTGGCACCAACCTCCTAAGGTGTTTCCCTCATGTAACTTCCTTTCTACATAGAAAAGACCTCACATCATCTGAACAAGCGTAGTCCTCCGATTGGTGTCCTTTTCGTTTAGAGGATGACAAGCGGTGCTCTTCAGAGCAAGGTAGACTACTCGCCATATGGATAATTTTGCCCACTTTACGGGTTAGCACAGGCCTTGGATTTACCTTAGTGCACGATTTCTCCTTAAAACATTGAGGGAACCTTTTCTAGAAGGCGTGAGCCTCCCTCACCCAGCTCTTGGTGCACTAGTGGTTGGCTTTGGGCCTACTTCAAGGTTCTGACGTGGTCCTTAAGTTCCTTAAGCTGCTGGTTCATGATGTTTATGGTTTGGTCACGGCTGGCCAACTCTTGTGCCCAGTTATTGCTTTTGGAATTTTCAATAGCGAGCAAATCCCATTCTTCATGCTCACGACATTCTTGTGATGTTTTGACATTCAAGGGATGCCTTTGTTAGCTTGAGGAAAGGTTTTGGTCATGTTCTTCTTTGGTAAGTATGTTAACATCTTCCATCACCATGTGTGGACTAAAGTCTTAGCAGACGAAGCAAAGTTTTTCACTATAGATTTCCCACAAATGATGCCAAATTGTAGTGGGTAATAATCAAACCACTTGGCTGTGGCGGCAATGTGGTGGTATGGCCTTACTCCAAACCTGAAAAAAACTCACAAAAAAGGTAAAAGGGCTAGTTGGAGCAGTCTGGGGTTACTCCGATGCCTAAGTTAGTGACAAGATAGACAAAGATGTAGAATAATTAAACTAGGTTCGGGTTGAAGTGGTTATGTATTGCCATTGTGCTGATTACCTCCCTTTTATAGCATACTCTTACGCCATTGAGGGCAATTAGCCTTCCTACCACTCCTTACGTCAACCCCTTTTTCTTAGGGATTGTGTTCCACTTAGCATGGATTTTTACGAAATAGTTGGGCCTAAGATTCAAGGGCACACTTTTGACTAAGTCTGTGCCTCCCCAAGGCGCGCCTCCTGCTCTCCTGATCCTGTCTTTAACATCTCGTTGTCATTCTGGTTCTAGACCTTTATGGTAGATTCAGCCCATCAAGGCCTAAATTTTTGTCTCCTTAGGTGGTAGGTCCATCACTGTTCCAAAGAGTCATTTGAACTAGAAATTCTGGCCCTACTCAGGCGTAGTTTATTTAAACCTCCCACACAAACCTATCAGCCGAGTTAATTCAATGTATAAAATATTAGCTAAAGTGTTGTCTAGAAGATTGCTAAAGGATTAAACCTGCTAATTGAACGGACAAAAGAGTTGGGCTATATAAAAGGTGCATGTATGGGGCCTAATGAGCTGAAATTCTCTCATCTGCAAATTGCAGATGATACTATTATTTTTTGTGAGGCTGATAAGGTGGAAATAGTGAATTAGAGAATCTTAAGATGTTTTGAGGTAATGTCTGGACTAACAATCAATTTTCATAAGAGTGTGGTGTGTTGGGTTGGTGTGAATGATGATGTGATCATTGAATTTGCCTCAATTCTTAACTACCATAGTCAAAAGCTTCCCATCAATTATCTGGGCCTACCTCTTTGGGCAAACCCAAAAAGGAAAATCACTCAGCAACCACTGATTGAGAAAGTGACAAAGAAACTGGCTTCATGGATTTGCCTGTAGACTAACACTCATCAGGTCAATTCTCTCGAATTTACCATCCTATTTTTTATCAACTTTTAAACTACCTGTGGCTAAGCAGATTGATAAGCTTCAAGAAGCATTTCTGTGGGAAGATTCTGATATTAAGAAGAAAGTTCATATGGTGAATTGGATGGAGATATCAGTAAACAAAAATCAAGGGGGTTTGGGGGTTAGAAACATGAGAGAAGTCAATGATTGTCTTTTACTCAAATGATGGTGGAGATTTGGGAAAGGAAATAAAGCTCTTTGGAATCAAATTTTGTGTAGTAAGTTTGGTGTGGTTGGTGGTAGTTGGGTTCCAAATGTTCCAGATCTTAATTCGGTATCCAGAATTTGGGTTGAAGTTCTTAAGCTTGTTGCACACAAACCAGCTCTGGTTGATTTTTACTTACCAAATCTCAGATTAGTAGCAGGGAATGAGGAAGCAAATTCATTGTGCTTATTTTGCAAAACAGAGGAGGAGTCAGTCAATCATGTGTTATTGTTTTGTCCTTTGGTTTGGAAAGTATGGACCAACATGATGAAGTGGTGGGTGGGATTTGGTGTGGGTTTTGCTAGGTTCAATAGAGGATCTAATGTGTCGGTGGGCAGGCACCAAATTCAATAAGGTGGTTCACAAAATGTGAAAATTAGTACCCCTTGTAGTTATGTGGTCAGTTTGAAAAGCAAGAAATGAGTGCCTATTTAATGAAAAGCAAGTTGATTGGAATGATTAACACAACACAACTGGTGAAAGTGAGGGTAGCACTTTGGAATAAATATAATCTAAGAGTGGTGGAATATTCAGTGCAGAATATTGTCACTAATCTTCACCAGATCAAGGCTTGGGTTAGTAGTTGAAGATTGGCCAGCACTTTATAGAAAAATGTTTGAGGACCCTAATTTCTGTGGCTCAAATGGCTCAAAATTGCCAAAACGACGTCGTTTTGACAATTTTGATGTTGTTTTGTACTCAAAACGACGTCGTTTCGGCAAATTCGAGCCATTTGAGCCACAGAAATTAGGGCCCTCTACCATTGTTGCACTTTATAATAGTAGGATTATGTGTGACTGGTGTTGATTTTTTTTTTTTTTTGGTTTCATCTTTACTCTCTTGATTGGTTTCTCATCAATCTAGGTTTTGCTAGCATATGATTGTTTTAGTTTTGCGGTACCAAACTAGTTGAGATCGTTTAGTCTAGCTATGATGCTTGTAGTTTTCCTTTGGTTTTTTTATGTATGTTATGTTCTTTATATCCTACATATCATCAATAAAACTCTTTTTCTTTGCTGATCAAAGGAAAAAAAAAAAATGTTAGTGGGTAACAAATGTTTTGAGAATTACTATATCCCATAAATTACATGGTATAATGTACAATGTGATTATGAATTTATGTCATTTTAATTCTTCAAAACGGTTATCCTTTTAGTATATATATTGTTTGAATTTGTTGTCTTACTTGTTTAGTATGATATTTTTATTGGTGAGAATATTTTTACATTAATATAGATTCAACTTAAAAAATAAATTTAAAAAAAAAAGAAAAAAAAAAGAAGAAGGATTGGAAGTGAATGAAATTATTTGTGTAGTCTACAAATTCTAGAATATTTTAAAAATCTCCGTGAGTTTATAGTATTTGGAGATTGGTCTATTCTAGGTACTAGCATAATGTTAATCTTGCTTCATTATTTAGTATAATGTTAATTGATTGTTGGTCTTGATAAAAAATAAATAAAAATAAAAAATTCTTGTTATATAAATTAAATAATTTTATTTTGTTAAAAACGAGGATTGAATTGATGTAAGTATTTTTTCACTCTGAAACCATTCTTATTAATTATAGTAAATTGAATTCATGAGTAACAAATGTTTAAGCGTTGTGCATTCATGTGATGTTAATTCTTTATAAAGGTTAGTTGTTCAATATGCCTATTGCTCCAATTAGTTGTTTCAGCCTTTATCGGTAAAAATATTTTCGACTGAGATGTAGTGGTAAAAATTATTTTGTTTAATATTCATATAAAATAATTTCTTTTAATTATGCCTTATTGAATTACATGTAGCTATCCTAATATTAAGAAGATAATTCTATGTATGGGAAATGATTTTGAACTGTTAGACAATTAATATTCATTTTATAATTTTTAATTAAAGTTAGAAATATTTAAAATAAAAGTTGTGAAATCCCATATTTTTAAGATATTTTAACGAGAGGTATTGGTATTTTATTTTATTAGATAGTATTTTTTAGATGATGAAGTTTTTAAATGAGAACTTAATTTATTTTCCTATATTTCTTTTAATTTTTTCTTTTTTCTTTTTTTTCTCTTTACCTCATTATTCTTCATGTATTTTTTAAATTAAATTATTTTCTTATTTATCATTTTTCTTCCTTATCACAACTAGAAAAAAAAAATATGTCTTGCTGAATGGCCGACCACCCCCATCCTTTCCCATATCTTTTTTTGGAAAAATGACTGGTAGCTCGAAAACCTTGGCTCGATTGTGGCTCGATTTACAAAACAACGTCGTTTTGTATTTTTTTTTTTTTTTCTTTTCCTTTTCTTCTTCGTTGAACTTCTTCTTCTTCGTTGAACAGGAGAAGAACAGAGGGGAAGAGGAGGAGAGAGGGAGAAAGAGAGAGGAGGGGAGAGAAGGGCCCCTCCTGTGCCTCCGCCGCCGCCGATCGTCGCAGGAGCTCCGATCGTCGCAGCAGCAGCTCCGATCGTCGCACCCCGCCGCAGCTCGTCGCCTCCGGCCCCGCCTCCTCCAGCCGATTTTGATGGCCCCCTCCCCTCCAGTTCTCCTTCTTCCTCCTCCTTTCTCCTCCTTCCTCCTCCTTCTTCTTCTCTTCTTCTTCTTCTCCGATTCGAGCCAAATTCGAGCCTCCGAATTCGAGCTACGAATCGGAGTTGCTTTTTTTGATGGGCAACAAATGCCACGCGTTGACTCGATTCTCCTTAGTCCATTCTTTTCATTTTGTTTTTGTTTATTTTTGAGTAAATTACAAACACATACTCTTGAAATTTATTTAAATTATAAATTATTTCTTGTAATTTTAAAAATTATATTATATTTCTAAGGTTTCTAATTTTATAACAAATGGATCTTTTTATTAATAAATTATTAAATTAATTAACTGTATTTAATAATGTTAAAATTTTATTTCAATTAATAATTCAGATAATTTTATTATTGTATAGGTGAACAGTTAGAAATTTCAAATTTTCAATTAATTCTGTTAAATAAAAAATTCTGACAGGGAGATATTTGTAATTTTTCAAACTATAAGGAGCAATTTGTATTTTAAACAAATCCCAAAAAATGTATTTGTAATTTACTTTTTTTTTTTTTTTTTTTAAGTCTTTCCTTCGGCTCCAAATTTCCTTCTTTATAAATTAATTACATCTCCTCTATTTCGGTCCTCTCTCTCTCTCTCTCTCTCTCTCAATTTGTTTATTATCAAAATTTTGAGTTTGGATTGGGAATATTTTATTTAAGGGGAGAGTTGTAAATTTTGTCAAACTTTATATATCTTAAGGCTTAGAATTTTGACCAGCTACATTCGAAGATTTATTGAAAAATATCAGATGATTAAAGTATTGTTAACGGAATAGATTGTTTTGAGATAATTCAGATGGTATATAATTTGGGTGATATACAATATGCTTTCTCTCAATTTCTTTGCAAAGAGTTTCAATTTTAATTATTTTCAATTTGTACTCCATTTGATTTTTTAAGTCATTTAATAAATTTTGCGAAATCATTTTGTTTTGACAATATTGATGTGTCTAACTAAATGACATGAAAATACTATGCACATAAATTGAGTGGATTTTGTCAATAGCTTGCACCAATATGTTCGGATAAGCAGTTGTGCTTGAGTGAAGTGGGTGAGGCTGGTCACTAGTCATGTGCTGAGTAAGACTGGATATTTGGTATTAGGCAAATTATCATATGATGAGTTGACTTGTTTGTGTAATTTGGTAAATTGCTTGCTAACCTTGAATCAAATTGTTTGTGCGATGTCGTAAATTATTGGATCTCTTTTGATTTATTATCTGTCCTAACTTTGTTATTCTTGTCATATTATATACTTCCCGAATTAATTTATTTTTCAGGTGTGAAGTGGCGAACAAATTTGAAATGCTAAAGGGACTATCTGAGTTAGATATTTTGGGGCCCACCACTATTATTATTTTTAGAGATTGATATAAATTATATTTTGGAGACATTTGCGTAATTATTTTTTTGGAGACGGTTTGTATATTTGAGATTATGAGTTATTTAAAATTGTAAATTTAAGATATATTTAATTTATTAATGGCTCGGAAGTTGGGACATTACAAAATGAGACCACTAATGTATGCTCATAAAAATATTTTTATGATGTGTTTGCAAGAATCTTATATATTAGATTGGATGTTTTTTTATCAATATTCCTTTAGGTTTCTGTTTTATTTATTTACATTTTATGACTGACCTATGGTTGATTAAAGAATGATTATATAATTAAATGAGGAAATATATATGTTTTGTAACTTACGGTCATTGAGTGTAGGTTTGCATCCCATTAATTGTACACAAATTATTAGTTACCAAAAATGTTAGATATATATATATTTCATGCTTATCATCTAGGCTTATAGCAAGAATTGTTAAAGCTGAGATTTTGTTAAATTTCTTATCAATCTTTGGGAAGGTTGCTAATGCGAAGTTAAATATTTAGTGTAGTTCACTTGTGTTTACTTTTGTGAAGATTTAACTTTTCCAGATTGGTTTAAAATAATTCAAACTAAATATTTAAAGTTGATTTGGGAAATTTGAAAATATGAGGGTTGTATGTGATTATTTTAATACTTTAGTCATTCTTATTTTAGGGTATTGTCTGCAAATGTTAAAGGACAAATATATTTGAGAATCTGTAATAATTTGAGGTTTTTGAAAATTTTCTGTTGGAAAAATGGGGTGAAGAATTTTAAAGATGAGAAAATTCTAAAATTATATTGTTTATATAATTGAAACTTTTTCAAAATTTCTATTCAAACTTAAAAGGAAAGGGAAAATGAGATGACTAAATCCAAAAGGACTGTGATTCTCTTGTTGTGTGAAAGTGAAAATTTGAAATGTGAAGTGTTTGTGAGATTACACTAATCTCTTTGTCATGGAGAATTGTTGTATGTGTATCATTTAAAATTTTGGACCTATATTTGAATATTTATTGTGGAGGCCGAATTTAATCAATGAGGAAGAAAGGCCGTGGCAGTCCGATTGGGACATTGGGCCGAAGACAATTCGGCCCTACCCGGAGGCCCATGAAACAGAATATACAAATCGGACATATAAAGAGCCAAACGAGAGCCAACACACTCAGCTGGAAGGCCAACTAGATAATTATATGCAAGGTCAAAAGTGGGCCCGACCCTAGGCCTAGGTGTAATATAAAAAAGGGAGGAACATCAGCTAGAAGGAGGTATGTAAAAAAAAAAAAATAGATAACTTGTGATAAAAGTAAGATTTGATATTTGAGAGAATACTGATTGGCCCGTCGGAGTGTTAATTCCGGCACCCCCGACTGGAGTGTTCATTCCTTTTTCAGATAGCAAGCAGCGGATCAAGAGCGTCTACCTGGATCAAAGAGTATTTCCAAACCACCTTTTCCACATTTATTTTGGTTGAAACAAGTTTGATAATTACGAAGGCCTAGTGTTTATCTAGTTTATTGCGTTTTGAAAATAAATTTTTTACTATTGTTCAAAAGTCCTCCGATTAGAGAAGCAAGTCATAAAATTGATCGAAGATTTTTATCACAATTAAATGGCATGATCATTGTATATGTTATCAATGTAGTGTGTGAAGAATGTTTGGTACTTTGAGTAATTGATATTTGAGGTGACTGCACCAATGCAAAGAAAATATGACATTTTATTATTTTGTAATTATATTGGTTTAAAATCATATTTGTCATGAGATGGTACACTAACTTTGTTTGTTGGTGAATTGTATTTGGAAAATTTTACAGGGGTGTAAAGACAAATGTGCTGCAATTAAAAAGACTTAATGAGTGTATACTCCGTGAGATGGAGAAATATGTTGCTAATTGGCAATTAGGCTTGAGAAGACAATATGGAAAATAGATTGAGGCTTGAGAAGGTCAAAAGTTATTATGACTTGTGAAGTAAAATGAGGCAGAATTAAATTAATGAACTCGAGGAATTATTGCCTTCGGACTAGCAAGGTTAGATCTATATTTATTTGTCAATGGGGATGGGCTAAGCCCTAAGGAAGTAACTCAACATCTGTGATTGGGAATCCCATGAATGAGGTTCAATGGGTAGAAACATTCCTAAGGCAACAGTATTGATGAGTGACTGGTTAAGAAGGGTTTTACCCTGGATGAATCCAAGGCAAACAATCGCTTGTAAGATACATTCAGTCACTGTACCTCTAGAGGATTCTACTAAGTGGAATTGTCGTAAGGTATCCACCGTGAGACTTTGGCTAGTCTCTGAAATTCCCATGAGAATCAAGATCAGAGTGCATGGCCATCAAAAGCACTAATTTGTGAACTATTGTCCAATACTAGTATCGTGTGTGAGACATTTGACCTTTGGTTCAAAGAGTCTAGTTCAAGACCTACTTCACTTCGATTCTTTGGAGAGAGGCTGTTATCACCAAGTGAGGTTCAAGTCCGAAAGACGCCTGTACCTATTACACAATATATGTTACCCATATTATATAGTTTTTGTTTTGTTTTGTTTTGTTTTTTTTTTTGTTTTGATTTGATTATAATTTTGAAATGTTGGGGTATATTAAAAATTTTGTGAAAATATTAAAAAATCTATTTTTATTAAAAGTGGGAGATTGTTAGAAATTTTTAATAAAAAGAGAATTATCGTTACTATTTAATTTGTTTGATATTACAATATTAATTCTGATTTTAATCATTTTGATTACATGAGTTTTATTAGATATTTTTATTGTACTTATGTGAGAAAAGAGAATTATCGTTATTATTAGATATTCTTATTGTACTTACATGAGTTTTAATATATATTAATAGAGTTTTAATTCTTTCATCTATTTATATTTATATGATTTGTGTAGGAATATATACATGGGCGACTATTTTTTGTAGAGAAAAGAAGACAAAGAAAAAATGATTTGAGAGATGAAAAGTATTTTTGAAGACAAGAAATTATAAAAATTTATATACTCAAGAGAGGATTTTCTAGGAGTGTTGTTTATCTATTTTTATGTATTTTGAGAAATTCTGGTTTGTGGCTTGGTTCAAACTTACTAGTGGTTGTGAACACTAGATGAGAGATGCTGTGAGCAACTTGGATTTTATTTTGGAACTGTTTTACTCCAGTTGTACTTTCACGAGGGAGAAAAAGCAGTCAAGCAATTTGAGGATAGTAACAACGCAACTCTCAAAACTCATAACAATTTTTCTCTACTCTTGTTTTTTGTCTATATATTATTATTTATTATCATTATTATTATAATATTCATACTTATTATTCTGTTAATTGTAATGCTAGACTAACACTAGCCACCATTGTCCTTACCACGAATAGGGTTGCAAACGAGCCAAGCCAAGCCGAGTCGAGCCGAGCCGAGCCGAATTGAACTTTTCCGAACTCGAATTCAGCTTGTTTGCTTATCGAGCTCGTTTATTGAGTTCTAACTTGACTCGATAATTAATTAGATACGAACTCGACTAGATTCATTAATATTAATAAAATTCGAACTCAATTCAATTCGGCTCGATAAGAATTTTTTTAACTATTATTGATATTATTTAAATAAAGATATTTAAATAAAAAATATTATTTATATATTTATATGTTATTTAATATATAAATAATTTAAACTATCTAAATTAAAGATAAATAAGCCCAATTTTACGAGCCAAATTTATTTGAGTTTGAGATCAACTCATTTACTAAACTATCTAAATTAAATCAAATTTTTAATGAGTCAAACTGAGCTAAGCTCACTCACTAACTACTCGAACTCATTTACAATCCTAACTTCGACCCCATACTTGTGCTTCCATCGCAACCCCCATCCCATCCTTATCTAAACAAACCTTGAGTTAGGACATTGTATACATTCTTTAGTGTCAAAAGTAGGCAAAGTGGGCCCACCAATCCAAAAAACCAATGAAAAATGTTATTTATTTTTTTGCCACGGCAGTGAAACTCTTATTAAAGCTCCACCATTAGAGCTCTGTATCAGTTTTGAAAACCAATATGCTGGTGGAACTTTTTTCTTTATTGTATATCTATATAATAAGGGAGGAAGGATTTTGCAAATGTATAAAATGTATCAGAGATACATTTTATTTTAAGGGCTCAGATCAATCCTAATTAATATCTCACGGTTGACATCAATTTTTTTACTGCTCAAACACTCTCTCCCTCTCCCACCTACCCACGTCTCCTCCCCCATTCCCTCTTTATCTCTCTCTCTCTCTCCCTCTCTGTTACACGTCTCCTCTCATTCCCTCTTTGTCTCTCTCTCCCTCTCTGTTCTTCTTCTTTCCTACCCTCCCTCTTGCGCTCACTCCCGACGCTGGCCTCGATTTCTGCCTCTCCCCCCTTCTCTCTCAGTGGCTTCAAGTCGCAATCCTCCCACTCGCAAGGTAGGGTTTCCGATTGTGAATCGCGACACTATGCTTCGATTGGGTCACCGAAGGCTAGGGTTTCCACCACCACAGCCACCGTCATCATCATCAACTTCTTCAAATTCTACATTGACGCCGTTGTCTTCTCTTTCTCTCTCTGCTTCGAACCCCCATGGGAGCTCTCTGGTCTGTCTTCTCTTTCTCTCTTTGCTTCGAACCCCCATGGGAGCTCTCTGGTACCTCTCTCCCTCTCTCTCTCTTTCTCTCTATGCTTCAAGTAAATCGATATTTGTTGGTGGAATTGAGGTAATGGTTTAAATCGATGTTTTTGTTTATCATCGTTCCTGTTTCTGGTTTATTATTTGGTGGTTGCCTATTTTGTGGTTCATGGTTTATTGTTTGGTGGTTGCCTAATTAGAACTATGGCAGAAAGTATTGGTTTTTTTTTTTTTTTTTTTTTTAAAAAAAAAATTGTCAAATGATGTTTTTATTGTGTGCAAAGGGTTTGAAGAGAACAATGACAATAATCAACACTGATTGTTTCTCTTTTTGATTATTTGTTTTTATTGACTGATTAATAACACATTTTGTATAATAGTTAGTATAGAGTATATTATGTGGATTGGGGCATAGATACATACAAAAAAGATTTTAGATCAAGTGGTGGAGCCAACTTGCTCTGGTTGAGTCATCCTCCATGTGGTCTATTTTGTTTGCAGAAATGATCATGTAAATTTACCTTAGATTTTGTATACTCCAAGGTTTGCTAGATCACAAATTGGGCTACATAGTATTTGATAATTGGGCTACACAGTCTTGGGTGTAAGACTCTTAAAACAGATAACTGTTTTTGTAAAAAAAACATGTCAATAACAATAAAAAGAGGAAAAGTGGTATACTTTGGATCAGGATAAGAGATCAAAACAAGCCTCAAATCTAAAGATTTCTTTCACCATTTCTTGAAATGTTTATTCTTTGTACAACAGTGTCATTTTTTGGGTGAGTATGTACAACAGTGTCATGTCTGACTTTTTCAGCATTTCATTTGAAGGGTTAATTTTTGTGATTTTGTGCATATGGAATTGGTTTTTTGAAATGGGTTTGATATCTGAAATCTGAAAATGGGTTTGATTTCATCTTGATTCTATTGCATTTCAAACTCAACCCATTTGTTTGAATGTGATGTATATAGATATATATATATATATTGCTTCAAGTTTTTTTATTTTTAATTTTAGTTGGATAAATTGTTGTTTGTTGGTGAAATTGAGGTCTTGTGGGTTGAAATTGATTTTTTTGTTTATCATCATTTCTGTTTTTGTATCTTGATATGTGTTAAGCTTTATTAATCTGCGTTTGAGTTATTTGAAGTGATAAAATTGCCAGATTTGTTTGTACATATCAGCTCCAATTTTGTCATTTATGTTGCATTTGTGTTTGTGTTCATAAAAATTAATTCAAAAACTTGGGGAGAAAGTTTGTGATCACTAAGTTTATGCTTATTTATGTGTGTGAGAATATGTATTTTATCTTTTAAGTTCTATTTTTCCCTTTTTTGATAAATTTCTTGACCCACAACAATGGTGGAAACATCGTAGAGAATACCCTAAAAGCTCCATGGTCATCCTCTCCATTTATTCATTAGATCCAAAGCTCACAGACCTGTGGGACTAAAGGAGGAGTGGATTCTGCAAAGGTATACTCAACTTTTTAAATTTTTTTTATTTTTTTTATTTTTGCACAGTCGTATTGTTTGCTTTTTTTTTTTTTGGACAGGGGATATTCCCTCTCTTCAGTTACATTGCTGGATGGATGTTGTTGTGGTCCTTGCTTTATTGTTTTACCTTTTCTTATGTTTCTGATATGCTAGGTGTAGTGGATTTTATTTTATTTATTTTTCTTTGTTTTTATTGGGTTGAATTTGTATTTGTTTGACCATTAATTTTGTTTTCAAAAAATATTTAATGATCATGATTACTCCATTCAAGGTGGGTTTTTTTTTTTAATTATTTTTTTAATTTTTTGTTTTTTAAATTCCAGTCTCTTGATCTAATTTCATGGTGTGTGTTCATCTGAGCAAACCAAATGGATAGTTGGAGTTATTTGTTTTTTTTAAAAAAAAAAATTTTTATCAGTTGTTGTTCATAGTATTTTAGTGCACAATGTTAACTCATTAATATTTTTTAATATGATGTTTGGCTTCCATTAGGAATTAAATTGTTCAATATATTTTTAGTTTACGATTTTCTTTTAAATTTAATATTATCATCACTATTTTTATCAACGAATTTTATTTTCATTTATTAATCTCATCATTAGTTGCATCGTGCCTTCAGGATGATAAGAAACTAGGACATTTATTTTTTGAATTAATAAGAAACTTGAATTTTGATATGAAAGAGTATCTTATGAAAGAGTAGATCTGAATTTTGATTTTATTTAATGTGTTTGGTTTGAGTTTTTTAGATTAAGTTTTTTGAAAACTAAATTTTTTGATTTTCGTGTTTTTTTTTTGTTTTTTTAGTGAATATTTTTAAAATTTTAAATATTTTTTTTTACTTTTTAAGATGCACCTTACTTAGATGTATCTAAAAAAATAAAAATTTATAAAAAAATATTTTAAAAAATTAATAAATACATAAAATATAAAAAATATACTGAATTCTCATTTTTTTTTTTTGTATTTTTGATATTTAATGAATTTTTAAAAGGTTTTTTTTATAAATTTTTTACTTTTTAAATACATTTATGTAGTATGTATAAAAAGTAAAAAAAATTATTTAAAATATTAAAAAAATTTAGTAAAAATAAAAAAATACGAAAAATAAAAAAATAAAATTTTTAAAAAATATTTTTAAAAAAATATAACCAAGCAAAGTGATTAATGTCTTATGTACAACATACATAATTGTGTAAAATTTTATTATTACATCATTCGCAACATCATCATAGATAAGTTTTAAATTTTAAATTGTCAAACTTCTAACATTTTTGTATTGTACTGTGTTTTTCAGTTGTGTGGAGGCCGACACCTATCCGAAAAAAGACAACGATGTTGACGGGCTGTGCCTCAGCCGCGCACGCCTTTCGAGTTTCTGCTTGGTGCCAAAAACGTCCACTGGATAGGTAGATAACGGCCTTGTTTGGTTTGTGTTTCCCAAAAATTTTTGGAAAAAATTCTCTACAAATAAGTTTTCAAAAGTAATCAAATCAAACAAATTTTATCAAAAAAAATTTCCAAAACTTGTTTGTTTTATAAGTTTTCTAAACAAATCTCTCTCTCATACACATCAAATCAATCACTTTTTCCAAAACTCTCTCTCAAAATAAATTTCCAAAACATCTTTTGAAAAAAATCAAACCAAACAACTTTTCGTACTTTTTATCTCTAAAACTCATCTCCCAAACTCAAACCAAACATACCCAACATGTCTTTGGCAAGTTACCTTTTGAAGGTTGAAGGTAAGGTCAAGTTTGGGAAGATTAAATAAGTGTATTTTTTTATTTTTTATAAAATAGGGGTTGAATTTGGGTTGGGTTTAAAGTGATGTGTTAGAGAGGTAATGTGACTTAAATAAGATGATGTGACTTAAATAGGATAGTGACTTTTTGACTTTTTGAATTTTTTTGAGAATGCCAAACTTGGCCTAAATTAATAAAATAAAATATTATATTTAAATTATAATTATTTTATTTTTTTTATAAAAGTCAAAAAAATTAATCTTAATGAACTTTTTTAACCTTAGGTTAAAAGCTAAAAAATAAAAATAAAAAAATTCAAATTTTAAGAATATAGAAATCGAGCATAAAATGAGACACAACTCATTTCTTGATCGTGAGTTGTGTCTTATTCTATATTCGATTTCTGTGTATATAAACTTACTTGTAATATATATATATACTAGCATATGCCCGTGCTTAAAGGCACGGTGTAAAAAAAAATTTCTTTTCAAAGAGTAGGGAGTGAATTTTTTAAAATGTTTGACACTGGAAAGATATGAATGAAGTGCATCTAATAAAAAATTTAAAACATGAAAAAAAATTAGTAAAGACAAAAATAAAAGATTCAAAAAATAAAATTTAGTTTGAAAACCAAATTTCAACCATCATATTATTCATGTTCCACTTTAATGCATAGCCAACATGGTCATTGACTCTCTGCATCTTCATAACATTGTTGCTTACACTAAAACATAAAAAGATCACACAATGGCAGAGACTAAATTAGTTATACAATTTTATTTGACAACCGTAACTTCCAAATTCCCTTGTTCATAAAAAAAGACTCTTCTATGCTTCAGAAATGATCTCCTGTCCCGGAAAACATATAACCCTTTTATCTTATTTGACTCACAATCATTTGATCATACCTCGAGAAGTTCACATGATTCAACGATGTGTAGAACTCAAAATTGTCCGAAAAAGAAAAAAAAAGAAAACTATAACAACATTGGATATATAAATTTACAGACGGCAAATATCCCTAGCATAGGGTTTCAGATGGCTGACTATTCAAAGCAGAATTCTAAGGGATGAAGGGGAAAACCTCCATTTTACAGAGGCACTATTCGACCCCAGTTTTGCTCTGCATCAGATGGCTTGATTACATAGACTGCACCATCGCTCATTCGAAACGCAATTTGATTAGGTTGAGATGGATGTGCTGCAATCACCACAGGAAAGGCACAGCCACTGCTTCTTCTGTAACATTAATAGCCATCTTTAAATGATTAAATCAGCCTCTCAGTTATTAGATCATTCGGGAAATGGAACAAAGCATAATACAGATTATCTTACCTTTAACTTAACATACATACATACATACAGAGAGAGAATCACATAGCAAAGGAGAACACACAACAACAATTGATGCCTCCAAGTTACCAGTCACAAGTAATAAAAATCAGAAAAGTTTCAAGAATCCAAATCTTGTTTGAAACTCTATCCCAATATAGAAGTTTGCCAACTGATAAAGATTGGGAGTTAGCTACAGAAATATGTGGGATAAGATTTTTTTACAGTGTAACTGAATATCTAACTGCAAATTTGTATTTCTCCAAGGTTTGTGAGATTCAACTTATCCCAATGAGTCGAGTCTCCAAATGAGGTGGTTAAGACTATGGCATCAAAACATGGTTGAGAAATATGACAATTGGTCAACAATTCTTGGTATTTGGTATATGAGCAATAATTGTAAAAGGAATATGGTAAAACAATGAGAACTTGGGTTGAGGTAATAAAAAAGACATGATTATCTTAACTACAGCTGAGGATATAATTACGAATGGAACTAATTAGAGAAAATGGATCTATACGACCAACTCCATGTTTGTCAAGCTCTAGTTTTTTCTCACAGTATAGACACATTCAACTTCTTTTAAGAAAATTCAACGAAAATTCAGAGCAATGAAATTTATAGAAACATTCACATAGGTTGTCACAGTTTTTTTTTTTTTTTCTTGTGAACAAAGATGAGAAGAAAAGACTTAGAGAGTGGTGCACTAATTTCATTATCTTTAATACTGATAATTATTCCATTATTCATCATCCAAACTCAAGTAGCTGCAAGATCACTACTTGTAGGATCTAAAAGTTGTTCTTCTTCATGTGGTGAGATCCAAAATATCACCTACCCTTTTCGCTTAAAGGGCGATCCAATTATCTGTGGCGACCCTGACTACGAACTTTCTTGTGAATTATTATTATTATTTTTATAAAAATAAATTAACTTAACAATATGACGTTAAGAAGAAGAGAAGGCAGATATGAAGGCTCCAAAAGGTCATTTAAAAACCTGCAATGCTCCCATGCCTGTATTTCCAAGAGTCCACATGGATGGCGCTGCTGCTAATGCATCAGCTAATGCTTTTCTGCACATAGAGAAGAACCAAAATATCAAAAAATTCCAAACAATCATATCAAAATTCAAAAAAGAAATTAATAACCTGAAGTGGAAAAAAAATTAATCACCTTGCCTGGTTAGGTTTTTTAAAAAATACTTTTTAGAAAATTTTACTCTCTTATTTTTCGTGTTTTTTTGTTTTACTGATTTTTTAAAATATTTTAAGTAAGTTTTTTTACTTTTTACACATATCTAACATAAATATACCTAAAAAGTAAAAAATTTGGGAATTTTCTTTTAAAAAATTCACTAAATACCAAAAATACAAAAAAAATACAAGAATTCAGTATATTTTTTATATTTTTATGTATTTATTAATTTTTAAAAATATTTTTTCATAAGTTTTTTATTTTTTAGATATATCTAAATAAGGTGCATTTAAAAAACTAAAAAAAAAAGTTTAAAATTTTAAAAATATTCACTAAAAACAAAAAAAATGAAAACAAAAAAATTCAATTTTTAAAAAATTTAATTTACAAAACTCACACCAAACACACTGATGTGATATTGATGTGATATATAAGGCACATTGATTGATATTTTGATATTATTTCTTTGTTTTTCTTTTTAAATTTTTCCTCTTGTTTAGATCTCTAGTTTTAAGGATTGTATCATTCACTTTATTTGTTTTTGGTTTTTCAAAACAATTTTTAGAAAATTTTACTTTCTTGTTTTTCATTTTTTTATTGAATTTTTTAATATTTTTAGTAGTTTTTATAATTTTTTGACACACTTAACATAAATATACATAAAAAATATAATTTTTGTGAATTTTTTTTAAAAAATTCACAAAATACCAAAAATATAAAAAAAAAACATAAAAAATAAAAAATACAAGAATTCTATATTTTTCGTATTTTTTTGTATTTATTAATTTTTTAAAATATTTTTCCACAAATTTTTTATTTTTTGGATATATCTAAATAAGGTATATTTTTTAAAAAATTAAGGTTACGTTTGATAGAATTTTGTAGATATGATTTGAGTTTGTGAGTTGTGGAATTATGATTTGAGTGTAGAAAATTTGTTTCGTTATGATTTTTGAATAGAATGTTGAATTGAGTTTTGAAAATTTGATTTGACATCTGAAGTAAGAAAATTTGTTTGGTTATAAGTTTTGAAAGGAAAGAATTTTCAAAACTTAATTCAAATTATTATAACTCATAACAAAACACACTACTTTCACCCTATTGAAAATTATGTTCAACACTCGTAACCAAACTCTTTTTAAAATTTAATTAAAAAAAATTATTAATGACAGAAAATCACATTAATCAATTTTTTAATTGAAAATACTACAAAGGAAATAATTTTTTTTCAAAATAAATATTCAAAAAATTTAAATCATAAATATTTAAATAATCTAAAAAATTTAATAAGTAAAAAATTAAAATAAATATTCAAAAAATTTAAATAGTAAAAATTTAAATAATTTAAAATATTCAAAAATTTTAAATTTAAAAATAACTCTACACTCAAATCGTAACCAAACACATAAAACAAAACTGAATTAAGAAATTATTTTTAAAACACATAACCAAACATATAACTCGAAACTCCATACTACTTTCACAACTCTCCACTCAAATCGTAATTAAATTTTTGAATTAATTGTTATATTAAAAAATATATTTGAAATGATAAATTTATTCCTAATCCTATTTTTTTAAAATTAATTTACAGAAACAAAATAGTCATTTAAACTGCTGTAGATTGGTAGTCATAGGCTCACCCTACAGTGACAGTGTAGGCTGTCCCAGCCACTGCTTTTATTTTTATTTTTTTATTTTTATTTTATATCAATGGGCTAACCAGCTACTTTTTGAGGCTAAAAGTTTTTTTTACACTTTGAAAATAACAGTTCCCAAACACCGCCGCTGCTCTCTGTCTTTCTTTTTTTGATCTGCTCTCTGTTTCATTATACAAGAAGGAAAAGATCTCTTTCCGTTTTTTTTTTTTTTTTTTTTTTGATTCAAGAGACTGCTTTGTTTAACTACTGTGGGATGGTAGTCATAGGCTCAGCCTACACTGTATTGGTGACAGTGTAGGCTGTGGCAGCCATTGCTTTTATTTATTTTTTTAATCAATGGACTAACCAGCTACTTTTTGAGGCTAAAGTTTTCTTTCATACTTTGAGAAATAATCTGTAGTCGCAGGCCACTGCTCTGCTTCATTATACTATAAGGAAAAGATCTGCTCTATATGGTATCAATTAATATTACATTTAGGCTAGGTTTGGCATAACCTATATAATCCATCTTTTTATCTTTTTTCCATCACATCACCTCTCTATTTTTCTGCACATCTTTTCGTAAAAAGACAAAAAATACACTTTTTTAGGACACCCCAAATCAACCCTTATTATATACTATTTGACGTGATATGTATTATAAGACTGCTCGCTTTTATATATATCACAAGGGAAAAGATTTGCCCACCACTCCATGGTGAAAGACGTTAACAGAGTATGGGATATTTTGAAAAAATGGTTTAAAATAATTTTTTGATTCTTTCGTGAGATTAAAAGTTAGAAATTGATTTTTAACCCACTTCTCAAAATAGGCATATGTATATAATATCAATTAATATTATAATATTATAACCCAAAAAATAATATATAACAAAACTAAAATTAATATTATAATAAATTAATATTATATTTATTATATACTATTTGACGTGATATGTATTATATTGAGTATGTATACGGTATCAAAATTTTATAAAATTATAGTTAAATTATTATATGATTAGCTATTGACACATGTAATATGTGTACAATTAAAATAAATAAAAATCAAATCAAATCAAATTTTTATTATATATGATATGATATATAAGTGTTAAAAGTATTGTTTATTAATTTAAAGGTTTAAAATTCAAATCTTCTTTTTGTTAACTATCTAATTTTATTATGTATATATATTTTTTAAATAAGAAAATGAGAACATGTGATATAAGAAGAAGTCACCAAAGTTCGGATCCTAGTGAATTATTCATTTTTAATAATAGTATAGATATGCAGAGTCCTCTTGAATTTTTTTTTTTCAATTGCAACCTATTATTTGAAAAAAAAAATTATATTTGTTTTAAATATTTTTTAAATACAAAAATTATTTTTAATAAATTTTTTATAAATATAATTTAATAATTCTATAACTAACTATTTTAACACAAAATCATTCAAACGAACCCAATATGAACCAATAGGAAGCGAGTGTTTTAAGATGATGCGCAACGTACCTCAGAAAACGAAATATATTTTAGAGTTTTAATTTGTAAATTCTAATCACCTTGCTTGGTTAGGTTTTTTAAAAAATATTTTTCAGAAAATTTTACTTTCTTATTTTTCGTGTTTTTTTGTTTTACTGATTTTTTAAAATATTTTAAGTAAGTTTTTTTACTTTTTACACATATCTAACATAAATATACCTAAAAAGTAAAAAAATTGTGAAATTTTTTTTAAAAAATTCACTAAATACCAAAAATACAAAAAAATACAAGAATTCAGTATATTTTTTATATTTTTCTGTATTTATTAATTTTTAAAAATATTTTTTCATAAATTTTTATTTTTTAGATATATCTAAATAAGGTGAATTTAAAAAACTAAAAAAAATGTTCAAAATTTTAAAAATATTCACTAAAAACAAAAAAAATGAAAACAAAAAAATTCAATTTTTAAAAAATTTAATTTACAAAACTCACATCAAACACACTGATGTGATATTGATATGATATATAAGGCACATTGATTGATATTTTGATATTATTTCTTTGTTTTTCTTTTTAAATTTTTCCTCTTGTTTAGATCTCTAGTTTTAAGGATTGTATCATTCACTTTACTTGTTTTTGGTTTTTCAAAACAATTTTTAGAAAATTTTACTTTCTTGTTTTTCATTTTTTTATTGAATTTTTTAATATTTTTAGTAGTTTTTATAATTTTTTGACACACTTAACATAAATATACATAAAAAAATATAATTTTTGTGAATTTTTTTTGTAAAAAATTCACAAAATACCAAAAATATAAAAAAAAAACATAAAAAATAAAAAATACAAGAATTCTATATTTTTCGTATTTTTTTGTATTTATTAATTTTTAAAAATATTTTTCCACAAATTTTTTATTTTTTGGATATATCTAAATAAGGTATATTTTTTAAAAAAATTAAGGTTACGTTTGATAGAGTTTTGTAAATACGATTTGAGAAAATGAGTTGTATTTTGAGTTTGTGAGTTGTGGAATTATGATTTGAGTGTAGAAAATTTGTTTCGTTATGATTTTTGAATAGAATGTTGAATTGAGTTTTGAAAATTTGATTTGACATCTGAAGTAAGAAAATTTGTTTGGTTATAAGTTTTGAAAGGAAAGAATTTTCAAAACTTAATTCAAATTATTATAACTCATAACAAAACACACTACTTTCACCCTATTGAAAATTATGTTCAACACTCGTAACCAAACTCTTTTTAAAATTTAATTAAAAAAAATTATTAATGACAGAAAATAACATTAATCAATTTTTTAATTGAAAATACTACAAAGGAAATAATTTTTTTTCAAAATAAATATTCAAAAAATTTAAATCATAAATATTTAAATAATCTAAAAAATTTAATAAGTAAAAAATTAAAATAAATATTCAAAAAATTTAAATAGTAAAAATTTAAATAATTTAAAATATTCAAAAATTTTAAATTTAAAAATAACTCTACACTCAAATCGTAACCAAACACATAAAACAAAACTCAATTAAGAAATTATTTTTAAAACACAAAACCAAACATATAACTCGAAACTCCATACTACTTTCACAACTCTCCACTCAAATCGTAATTAAATTTTTGAATTAATTGTTATATTAAAAAATATATTTGAAATGATAAATTTATTCCTAATCCTATTTTTTTTAAATTAATTTACAGAAACAAAATAGTCATTTAACTGCTGTAGATTGGTAGTCATAGGCTCACCCTACAGTGACAGTGTAGGCTATCCCAGCCACTGCTTTTATTTTTATTTTTTTATTTTTATTTTATATCAATGGGCTAACCAGCTACTTTTTGAGGCTAAAAGTTTTTTTTACACTTTGAAAATAACAGTTCCCAAACACCGCCGCTGCTCTCTGTCTTTCTTTTTTTGATCTGCTCTCTGTTTCATTATACAAGAAGGAAAAGATCTCTTTCTGTTTTTTTTTTTTTTTTTTTTTTTTTATTCAAGAGACTGCTTTGTTTAACTGCTGTGGGATGGTAGTCATAGGCTCAGCCTACACTGTATTGGTGACAGTGTAGGCTGTCGCAGCCATTGCTTTTATTTATTTTTTTAATCAATGGACTAACCAGCTACTTTTTGAGGCTAAAGTTTTCTTTCATACTTTGAGAAATAATCTGTAGTCGCAGGCCACTGCTCTGCTTCATTATACTATAAGGAAAAGATATGCTCTATATGGTATCAATTAATATTACATTTAGGCTAGGTTTGGCATAACCTATATAATCCATCTTTTTATCTTTTTTCCATCACATCACCTCTCTATTTTTCTGCACATCTTTTCGTAAAAAGACAAAAAATACACTTTTTTAGGACACCCCAAATCAACCCTTATTATATACTATTTGACGTGATATGTATTATAAGACTGCTCGCTTTTATATATATCACAAGGGAAAAGATTTGCCCACCACTCCATGGTGAAAGACGTTAACAGAGTATGGGATATTTTGAAAAAATGGTTAAAAATAATTTTTTGATTCTTTCGTGAGATTAAAAGTTAGAAATTGATTTTTAACCCACTTCTCAAAATAGACATATGTATATAATATCAATTAATATTATAATATTATAACCCAAAAAATAATATATAACAAAATTAAATTAATATTATAATAAATTAATATTATATTTATTATATACTATTTGACGTGATATGTATTATATTGAGTATGTATACGGTTTCAAAATTTTATAAAATTATAGTTAAATTATTATATGATTAGCTATTGACACATGTAATATGTGTACAATTAAAATAAATAAAAATCAAATCAAATCAAATTTTTATTATATATGATATGATATATAAGTGTTAAAAGTATTGTTTATTAATTTAAAGGTTTAAAATTCAAATCTTCTTTTTGTTAACTATCTAATTTTATTATGTATATATATATTTTAAATAAGAAAATGAGAACATGTGATATAAGAAGAAGTTATCAAAGTTTGGATACTAGTGAATTATTCATTTTTAATAATAGTATAGATATGCAGAGTCCTCTTGAATTTTTTTTTTTCAATTGCAACTTATTATTTGAAAAAAAAAAATTATATTTGTTTTAAATATTTTTTAAATACAAAAATTATTTTTAATAAATTTTTTATAAATATAATTTAATAATTCTATAACTAACTATTTTAACACAATATCATTCAAACGAACCCAATATGAACCAATAGGAAGCGAGTGTTTTAAGATGATGCGCAACGTACCTCAGAAAACGAAATATATTTTAGAGTTTTAATTTGTAAATTCTAATCACCTTGCTTGGTTAGGTTTTTTAAAAAATATTTTTCAGAAAATTTTACTTTCTTATTTTTCGTGTTTTTTTGTTTTACTGATTTTTTAAAATATTTTAAGTAAGTTTTTTTTACTTTTTGCACATATCTAACATAAATATACCTAAAAAGTAAAAAAATTGTGAAATTTTTTTTTAAAAATTCACTAAATACCAAAAATACAAAAAAATACAAGAATTCAGTATATTTTTTATATTTTTCTGTATTTATTAATTTTTAAAAATATTTTTTCATAAATTTTTTATTTTTTAGATATAGCTAAATAAGGTGCATTTAAAAAACTAAAAAAAATGTTCAAAATTTTAAAAATATTCACTAAAAACAAAAAAAAATGAAAACAAAAAAATTCAGTTTTTAAAAAATTTAATTTACAAAACTCACACCAAACACACTGATGTGATATTGATATGATATATAAGGCACATTGATTGATATTTTGATATTATTTCTTTGTTTTTCTTTTTAAATTTTTCCTCTTGTTTAGATCTCTAGTTTTAAGGATTGTATCATTCACTTTATTTGTTTTTGGTTTTTCAAAACAATTTTTAGAAAATTTTACTTTCTTGTTTTTCATTTTTTTTTTGAATTTTTTAATATTTTTAGTAGTTTTTATAATTTTTTGACACACTTAACATAAATATACATAAAAAATATAATTTTGTGAATTTTTTTTGTAAAAAATTCACAAAATACCAAAAATATTAAAAAAAAAACATAAAAAATAAAAAATACAAGAATTCTATATTTTTCGTATTTTTTTGTATTTATTAATTTTTTAAAATATTTTTCCACAAATTTTTTATTTTTTGGATATATCTAAATAAGGTATATTTTTAAAAAAATTAAGGTTACGTTTGATAGAGTTTTGTAGATACGATTTGAGAGTATGAGTTGTATTTTGAGTTTGTGAGTTGTGGAATTATGATTTGAGTGTAGAAAATTTGTTTCGTTATGATTTTTGAATAGAATGTTGAATTGAGTTTTGAAAATTTGATTTGACATCTGAAGTAAGAAAATTTGTTTGGTTATAAGTTTTGAAAGGAAAGAATTTTCAAAACTTAATTCAAATTATTATAACTCATAACAAAACACACTACTTTCACCCTATTGAAAATTATGTTCAACACTCGTAACCAAACTCTTTTTAAAATTTAATTAAAAAAAATTATTAATGACAGAAAATAACATTAATCAATTTTTTAATTGAAAATACTACAAAGGAAATAATTTTTTTTCAAAATAAATATTCAAAAAATTTAAATCATAAATATTTAAATAATCTAAAAAATTTAATAAGTAAAAAATTAAAATAAATATTCAAAAAATTTAAATAGTAAAAATTTAAATAATTTAAAATATTCAAAAATTTTAAATTTAAAAATAACTCTACACTCAAATTGTAACCAAACACATAAAACAAAACTGAATTAAGAAATTATTTTTAAACACATAACCAAACATATAACTCGAAACTCCATACTACTTTCACAACTCTCCACTCAAATCGTAATTAAATTTTTGAATTAATTGTTATATTAAAAAATATATTTGAAATGATAAATTTATTCCTAATCCTATTTTTTTAAAATTAATTTACAGAAACAAAATAGTCATTTAACTGCTGTAGATTGGTAGTCATAGGCTCACCCTACAGTGACAGTGTAGGCTGTCCCAGCCACTGCTTTTATTTTTATTTTTTTATTTTTATTTTTATTTTATATCAATGGGCTAACCAGCTACTTTTTGAGGCTAAAAGTTTTTTTTACACTTTGAAAATAACAGTTCCCAAACACCGCCGCTGCTCTCTGTCTTTCTTTTTTTGATCTGCTCTCTGTTTCATTATACTAGAAGGAAAAGATCTCTTTCTGTTTTTTTTTTTTTTTTTGATTCAAGAGACTGCTCTGTTTAACTGCTGTGGGATGGTAGTCATAGGCTCAGCCTACACTGTATTGGTGACAGTGTAGGCTGTCGCAGCCATTGCTTTTATTTATTTTTTTAATCAATGGACTAACCAGCTAATTTTTTAGGCTAAAGTTTTCTTTCATACTTTGAGAAATAATCTGTAGTCGCAGGCCACTGCTCTGCTTCATTATACTATAAGGAAAAGATCTGCTCTATATGGTATCAATTAATATTACATTTAGGCTAGGTTTGGCATAACCTATATAATCCATCTTTTTATCTTTTTTCCATCACATCACCTCTCTATTTTTCTGCACATCTTTTCGTAAAAAGACAAAAAATACACTTTTTTAGGACACCCCAAATCAACCCTTATTATATACTATTTGACGTGATATGTATTATAAGACTGCTCGCTTTTATATATATCACAAGGGAAAAGATTTGCCCACCACTCCATGGTGAAAGACGTTAACAGAGTATGGGATATTTTGAGAAAATGGTTAAAAATAATTTTTTGATTCTTTCGTGAGATTAAAAGTTAGAAATTGATTTTTAACCCACTTCTCAAAATAAGCATATGTATATAATATCAATTAATATTATAATAAATTAATATTATATTTATTATATACTATTTGACGTGATATGTATTATATTGAGTATGTATATGGTATCAAAATTTTATAAAATTATAGTTAAATTATTATATGATTAGCTATTGACACATGTAATATGTGTACAATTAAAATAAATAAAAATCAAATCAAATCAAATTTTTATTATATATGATATGATATATAAGTGTTAAAAGTATTGTTTATTAGTTTAAAGGTTTAAAATTCAAATCTTATTTTTGTTAACTATCTAATTTTATTATATATATATATATATATATTAAATAAGAAAATGAGAACATGTGATATAAGAAGAAGTCACCAAAGTTTGGATACTAGTGAATTATTCATTTTTAATAATAGTATAGATATGCAGAGTCCTCTTGAAATTTTTTTTTTCAATTGCAACCTATTATTTGAAAAAAAAATTATATTTGTTTTAAATATTTTTTAAATACAAAAATTATTTTTAATAAATTTTTTATAAATATAATTTAATAATTCTATAACTAACTATTTTAACACAATATCATGCAAACGAACCCAATATGAACCAATAGGAAGCGAGTGTTTTAAGATGATGCGCAACGTACCTCAAAAAACGAAATATATTTTAGAGTTTTAATTTGTAAATTCTAATCACCTTGCTTGGTTAGGTTTTTTAAAAAATATTTTCCAGAAAATTTTACTTTCTTATTTTTCATGTTTTTTTGTTTTACTGATTTTTTAAAATATTTTAAGTAAGTTTTTTTACTTTTTACACATATCTAACATAAATATACTTAAAAAGTAAAAAAATTGTGAAATATTTTTTTAAAAATTCACTAAACACCAAAAATACAAAAAAATACAAGAATTCAGTATATTTTTTATATTTTTCTGTATTTATTAATTTTTAAAAATATTTTTTCATAAATTTTTTATTTTTTAGATATATCTAAATAAGGTGCTTTTAAAAAACTAAAAAAAATGTTTAAAATTTTAAAAATATTCACTAAAAACAAAAAAAATGAAAACAAAAAAATTCAATTTTTAAAAAATTTAATTTACAAAACTCACACCAAACACACTGATGTGATATTGATGTGATATATAAGGCACATTAATTGATATATTGATATTATTTCTTTGTTTTTCTCTTTAAATTTTTCCTGTTGTTTAGATCTCTAGTTTTAAGGATTGTATCATTCACTTTATTTGTTTTTGGTTTTTCAAAACAATTTTTAGAAAATTTAACTTTCTTGTTTTTCATTTTTTATTGAATTTTTTAATATTTTTAGTAGTTTTTATAATTTTTTGACACACTTAACATAAATATACATAAAAAATATAATTTTTGTGAATTTTTTTTTAAAAATTCACAAAATACCAAAAATATAAAAAAAAAACATAAAAAATAAAAAATACAAGAATTCTATATTTTTCGTATTTTTTTGTATTTATTAATTTTTAAAAATATTTTTCCACAAATTTTTTATTTTTTGGATATATCTAAATAAGGTATATTTTTTAAAAAAATTAAGGTTACGTTTGATAGAGTTTTGTAAATACGATTTGAGAAAATGAGTTGTATTTTGAGTTTGTGAGTTGTGGAATTATGATTTGAGTGTAGAAAATTTGTTTCGTTATGATTTTTGAATAGAATGTTGAATTGAGTTTTGAAAATTTGATTTGACATCTGAAGTAAGAAAATTTGTTTGGTTATAAGTTTTGAAAGGAAAGAATTTTCAAAACTTAATTCAAATTATTATAACTCATAACAAAACACACTACTTTCACCCTATTGAAAATTATGTTCAACACTCGTAACCAAACTCTTTTTAAAATTTAATTAAAAAAAATTATTAATGACAGAAAATAACATTAATCAATTTTTTAATTGAAAATACTACAAAGGAAATAATTTTTTTTCAAAATAAATATTCAAAAAATTTAAATCATAAATATTTAAATAATCTAAAAAATTTAATAAGTAAAAAATTAAAATAAATATTCAAAAAATTTAAATAGTAAAAATTTAAATAATTTAAAATATTCAAAAATTTTAAATTTAAAAATAACTCTACACTCAAATCGTAACCAAACACATAAACAAAACTCAATTAAGAAATTATTTTTAAAACACATAACCAAACATATAACTCGAAACTCCATACTACTTTCACAACTCTCCACTCAAATCGTAATTAAATTTTTGAATTAATTGTTATATTAAAAAATATATTTGAAATGATAAATTTATTCCTAATCTTATTTTTTTAAAATTAATTTACAGAAACAAAATAGTCATTTAACTGCTGTAGATTTGTAGTCATAGGCTCACCCTACAGTGACAGTGTAGGCTGTCCCAGCCACTGCTTTTATTTATTTATTTTTTTTTATTTTACATCAATGGGCTAACCAGCTACTTTTTTAGGCTAAAAGTTTTTTTTACACTTTGAAAATAACAGTTCCCAAACACCGCCGCTGCTTTCTGTCTTTCTTTTTTTGATCTGCTCTCTGTTTCATTATACTAGAAGGAAAAGATCTCTTTCTTTTTTTCTTTTTTTTTTTTTGATTCAAGAGACTGCTCTGTTTAACTGCTGTGGGATGGTAGTCATAGGCTCAGCTTACACTGTATTGGTGACAGTGTAGGCTGTCGCAGCCATTGCTTTTATTTATTTTTTTAATCAATGGGCTAACCAGCTACTTTTTGAGGCTAAAGTTTTCTTTCACACTTTGAGAAATAATCTGTAGTCGCAGGCCACTGCTCTATATGGTATCAATTAATATTACATTTAGGCTAGGTTTGGCATAACTTATATAATCCATCTTTTTATCTTTTTTCCATCACATCACTTCTCTATTTTTCTGCACATCTTTTCGTAAAAAGACAAAAAATACACTTTTTTAGGACACCCCAAATCAACCCTTATTATATACTATTTGACGTGATATGTATTATAAGACTGCTCGCTTTTATATATATCACAAGGGAAAAGATTTGCCCACCACTCCATGGTGAAAGACCTTAACAGAGTATGGGACATTTTGAGAAAATGGTTAAAAATAATTTTTTGATTCTTTCGTGAGATTAAAAGTTAGAAATTGATTTTTAACCCACTTCTCAAAATAGGCATAAGTATATAATATCAATTAATATTATAATATTATAACCCAAAAAATAATATATAACAAAACAAAAATTAATATTATAATAAATTAATATTATATTTATTATATACTATTTGACGTGATATGTATTATATTGAGTATGTATATGGTATCAAAATTTTATAAAATTATAGTTAAATTATTATATGATTAGCTATTGACACATGTAATATGTGTACAATTAAAATAAATAAAAATCAAATCAAATCAAATTTTTATTATATATGATATGATATATAAGTGTTAAAAGTATTGTTTATTAATTTAAAGGTTTAAAATTCAAATCTTATTTTTGTTAACTATCTAATTTTATTTTATATATATATATATATATATTAAATAAGAAAATGAGAACATGTGATATAAGAAGAAGTCACCAAAGTTTGGATACTAGTGAATTATTCATTTTTAATAATAGTATAGATATGCAGAGTCCTCTTGAATTTTTTTTTTTCAATTGCAACCTATCATATTGCTTCCATTTTTCTTGAAGAACTTGAGGGTTTTCTTCCAATTAGGTCTGAAACCCTTGATGTTATATTCAAACCTTTTCTTCTTGTGATGAGTAATCATCAAAAATCAGCAACATCAGCGTCTGCAACAGCAACGCCATGATCAACATCGCAACATCAACGCCGGATCAGTTTCTTCATCGGTTTGCTGGAGAGAAAATGAGAGAATGTTGATGGTGTTCTGATGTTTTGATGTTTACGATGTTTTTGCGATGTTCCGCCATTGACGATGTTGTAACGCCCCCAAAATAACGACATTAGATCCATCAATATAAGCATGCATTGATATACGAAAGACCAACATTCATCTATTCATCATAGTTTCATTACAAAAAGTATTACATGTTAACAACAAAAGCAAATGCCCTAAGGGCTTACAGCTTTCCAAGTTAACACTTGGTTACAAAAAATGAGTGCTAACTCATTTACACATTAAGCCCTTGGCTTGAATATACATGTAATACATCAAAAGAACATAGACACAAAAAGTCTGCCCGCCTCTAGCCTCCCAAGCTATGTCCTTGGAGGTGGCATGCTACCTGTACCTGAAAATGATGTTCCCATATAGGATGAGCCACAGCCCAGTAGAAATATACTAAACCAACTATGAATAATGACTAAAAGATTAGCAGCTGATAGATGGTCAACACTGATACATCCACATATATCACATTTCAATTACATGACTTACAAGTCTATGTTACTTCTCATTTTCCATTTTCGATAAATAAGCATACTAGCTATGTTATCACATTAACCGATAAGCATATGAGCTATATCAACACCTCAGCAGATAAGTATAAGAACTATATCACACAACCGAAGATAAGCGTCAGAACTATATTTACTCTTCTCTAGACAAGCATATGAGCTATATCTATACTTCTCAAAGATAAGCATATGAGCCCCCATCTCCTCCCAACACTATCCGGTTTAGAGGTACATTCCCCATCTTCCCCTAAACCGCGGAGTACATCCCCCATCTCCTCCTCTACACATAATGCATATAAACACATAGGTTCTATACACAATCAATCAATACATAAAATTAATGTATTCTAACAATCGTCACACTCTTATGACACATTCCATTGATTCGTTTTCGTTTGCCTAATCATCATGCATTGTCTACAACAATCACAACTATCTTCCACCGATAGCCCAAAGCAGTTATTTCTAAACAGAAAATGAATGCACAATGGATATTAAATCAACATTTCAATTCGGTGAGTGATAAGTAATTCGACTACACCCTTTAACCCCATACACTTCCAATCACAACATTTCCAATTCAATTCCTCATTTTCTTTAATTAATTATATATATCAATTAATTAAAACAATTAGGGCAAAATCCCATAATTAACAAAACAACCCTAAGGTTCCATTTTCATCAATGTTTCAACATTTATTCCATGTCTCTACACCAAACATGACTCTAGGTTCATTATAAATAAAACCCCAACTTTTGTAAAATTACACAAAAGGCCCAAAGTTTCTCAAAATTACCCAACAACACCCAACATATCAAAATGCTAAAATTTAAAGACAAAATCCATAAAGAGGAGTAGGATATCCCTACCTCAAATTCGGAGCTCAAAGGGAGAAGATGACGAAACTCAAAGTGCTCCAAAACTCAATACGTTCGGATCAAAACGTAGCCCTCGACAATCAACACAACTTTTGTAAAGGCCAAAAGTGAGTAAACAACTCCTACTAGATCAAATCTAAGAGAGAAGTTTGGTTCTAGAGTGAGGTGCTCTCCAATGGAGTTTTAGGAAAGTAAGAGAGAGAAGGAAAAGTGAAAAAGTGATTCAAAAAGCTAAAACTCGGAACTTAAACCCAGTCGCCCCGCTCGAGCGTCCAAACCCCCGCTCGAGCGGCACTCACAGACTCCCGCTCGAGCGGCCAATCCCCCGCTCGAGCGTCGGATGCACACTCCCAGCACTTTTGCAGACAGGTCTCCCGCTCGAGCGCCCAACTCCCCGCTCGAGCGTCACTCACAACCTTCCGCTCGAGCGGCCAATCCCCCACTCGAGCGCCCAACACTACACAGGAAATACTGGATGGGTGTATTCCCCGCTCGAGCGCCAAAACCCCCGCTCGAGCGGACAAGCAACAACAAGGTCCCCGCTCGAGCGTCGAAAGCTCCGCTCGAGCGGATAGGCCAAAATCTGGGCAACTAGTTTTGGTTCCTAAGCTCAACCAACCTGTAGCAAACCTGCCCAACACATCCTATAACTCAAACACAAAGCAGGAAAGGATGTAAACAAGGTTTAAACAACTGCTAACATCTACGGAACCTAGTCCGGATCACTGTACAACAAGGGGTAAAACCCGGGATCGCTATAACCTCCCCCCCTTAAAGAATTTCGTCCCCGAAATTGAGAACAAGTTTTCGAAAACAGGTTTTTCTCCATTTTAAACAATGTTACGTTTCAACATTAAACAACTTGACCCATTACTGGTCATCCCATCCCTTATCAAGAGACATTCCACAATACATAAGTTTCAACATGCATTTTCTTTCCATTTCAACAATTTCCAACACACATGGTTCACAATTCATATCATAAGCAATAATCATGATACATTTCCAGTTCTACTATATATTCAACATATGCAATGTTATACAAACTTCCATTGAGGCAAGTTCCCAACTACTATCATTAATCAAAACATGCGCCATGTTTTACAACTTAAGACATATTTAACGGTCTTAAAGTTCAACAATACAACAATATCTAACATATGTTCAAATGTCCACAAATAGGTCTGGATATTTCTCTCGGACCTCCAACTCACGTTCCCAAGTGGCCTCCTCCACTCCGTGATGTTTCCACAAAACCTTTACCAAAGGAATGGTCTTGCCACGCAGGACTTGATCCCGCCTATCCAAGACCCGAACCGGTCTCTCCTCATACGAGGCATCCTCATCTACCTCTAAGTCGGTCCAATCCAATATATGTGATGGATCCGGCTCATACTTCCGAAGCATACTCACATGAAACACGTCATGAACTCCAGACAACTGTAGCGGCAAAGCTAAACAGTAAGCAACCTCGCCAATCCTCTCAAGGATCTCGAAAGGACCAATAAACCGAGGGGATAACTTCCCACTCTTCCCGAACCTCATCAATCCTCGCCTAGGTGATATCTTCAGAAAGACATGATCACCCGTCTCAAAAGCCAACGGTCTCCTCCTACGGTCAGCGTAAGATTTCTGATGACTCTGGGCTGTAACAAGCCTCCTACGGATAAGCTCAACTTTCTCCGTCGTCTCCCTAACCAACTCCGGACCCAACAAAGGTGCATCACCCACCTCGGCCCAACAAACTGGAGACCTACACGGTCGGCCATACAAGGCCTCAAACGGTGCCATACCGATACTAGACTGAAAACTGTTGTTATAGGCAAACTCTACTAATGGTAAATGCCTCTCCCACGTCCCACTAAAATCAAGGACACAACCCCGAAGCATATCCTCGAGGATCTGAATAGTACGCTCGGACTGCCCGTCAGTCTGAGGATGATACGCTGTACTAAAGGTCAACTTAGTACCCAAGGCACTCTGCAAACTCTGCCACAACCTGGCAGTAAAACGAGGGTCTCTATCTGAGACGATCGTCACTGGGACCCCGTGCAATCTCACTACGTCCCGAATATACAAGTCAGCAAGATGATCTACTGAATCTCTCACGCGCATAGGAATGAAGTGCGCCGACTTAGTCAACAGGTCTACAACCACCCAACTAGCATCACTACCCCGCTGAGTCCTCAGAAGACCTACAACGAAGTCCATAGTGACATGCTCCCACTTCCACTCGGCAATAGGCAAGGGTTGCAACAAACCCGCTGGCCTCTGATGCTCGGCCTTCACTTGCTGACAAGTAAGGCACTTAGACACGAAAACTGCCACATCTCTCTTCATACCCCGCCACCAAAATTGGCGACCTAAATCCTGATACATCTTAGTACCTCCCGGATGCACCGCAAGGCGCGAATGATGAAACTCTCGGAGTACCTCCTCTCGGCAAGACTCCGGCACAAACAAACGGTCTCGGTATCTCACACTCAGGTTGGGATACACCGTCAAACCCTTCTCAACTTTCCCACTGGAGATCTTCTCTCGGAGGGATTCTACCTTGAGGTCACCTCTCTGTGCCTCCAACACTCGAGTCATAAGTGTAGGCTGCGCAACAACAGAAAACAAGGCCGCAGCCTCAACGGATTCGCCTAGAAGCAAATCAAACTCGCCAATCGCCCCCAACATCTCCCACTCTCGGATGGCTATACAAGCTACATCACTAACGGATTTCCTGCTAAGGGCATCGGTCACAACATTGGCCTTCCCGGGGTGATAATGCAATTCGAAGTCATAATCCTCAATAAACTCCATCCACCTCCTCTGCCTCAAGTTCAAGTCTTTCTGTGAAAACAGATATTTCAGACTCTTATGATCCGAGAACACCTCGAATCTCTCACCATAAAGGTAGTGCCTCCAGATTTTCAAGGCAAAGATCACGGCTGCTAATTCTAGGTCATGTGTAGGGTAATTCTTCTCGTGAATTTTCAACTGACGTGAGCCATAAGCTACCACTTTCCCTTCTTGCATCAACACACAACCCAAACCCTCTCGTGAGGCATCACAATAGACTGCATAACCCAACCCTCTCTCCGGAATAATCAAGATCGGAGCGGTGGTCAATCTAACTTTCAGCTCCTGAAACGACTTTTCACAAGTCTCACTCCATACAAATTTGACTCCCTTCCGAGTCAGTTTAGTCAACGGTGAAGCTAACCTGGAGAAATCTTTCACAAACCGACGGTAATACCCAGCTAATCCCAGAAAACTACGGATCTCGAACACACTCTTAGGCTGTGCCCAATCTTGCACTGCCTCAGTCTTGGATGTATCAACAGACACCCCTTTCCCGGAAACCACATGGCCTAAGAACTTGACTTCTCCTAGCCAGAACTCACACTTCCCAAACTTGGCATATAGCCTATGGGCTCTAAGTAACTCAAGCACCACTCTCAAGTGTTCCTCGTGCTCCCCTTCTGATGGTGAATAGATAAGAATGTCGTCCACGAAGATGACTACAAAACGATCCAAGAATTCCCGGAAGATCCGGTTCATCAAGTCCATAAAGACTGCCGGTGCGTTGGTAAGCCCAAATGGCATTACCAGAAACTCATAGTGGCCATACCGCGTACGGAATGCCGTCTTCGGAATATCCTCCTCCCTGACCCTCAACTGGTGGTAACCCGATCTCAAGTCTATCTTAGCGAAACAACGGGAACCCTTCAACTGGTCAAACAAATCATCTATACGGGGCATAGGGTATTTATTCTTAACCGTAGCCCGATTCAACTTCCGGTAGTCGATACACAATCTCAAGGCACCATCTTTCTTTTTAGCAAAGAGGGCTAGTGCTCCCCACGGCGAAACACTAGGGCGAATAAAGCCCTTATCTAGCAATTCCTGGAGCTGAACTTTCAACTCAACCAACTCTGCTGGGGCAAAACGATAAGGTTCCATAGAAATCGGCGTCGTGCCGGCCACTAAATCAATAGAGAACTTAATCTCCCGGTGAGGTGGCAAACTAACGAGGTCCTCGGGAAAGACGTCCGAGTACTCACAAACTACCCTCGGCAACACAATCTGGGTCTCATCACACTCACCACTCTCAAAGCTAGCAAGTAAACCACTAAGCTCACTCCGCCCTCGCGGATCATACTCCGGTGGCACAACACTACCAACCCGGTCTCCCAAGAAATGGAAACACTTCCCGCTCACGGTACAACAAGTAACCCTCTGGCGGTAGCAATCAATAACTGCCCGGTATGACGATAACCAGTCCATACCCAAAATAACATCAAAGCCCTTCATGGGCATAACTACAAATGGAAACGGAAGCCGATGGTCGGCGACCTCAATATCACAACCTCTACATCCGTGTTTCAAGATCAACTCACCTCCAATAGGTGACACTACACAAATAGGAGATGCTAATAGTGCTAACTCCAACTCCAACACAGATGCAAATGCAGCAGATACAAAAGAATGAGATGCACCCGTATCAATCAACACTCTAGCAACCGAGTTGCAAAACAAAAAAGTACCTCTCACTACTGATGGAGCCGGTACTAGGTCCTGCGCGGTAACAGCATACACGCGCCCTGTAGGCCCCTGATCCACCTGCTCACCTCTAGGAGCATAAGACTGTTGTACTGACTGGGACGACGAAGCCCCCGGATTGGCCCTCGAGGCCTGCACAGACTGAGCTGGCTGATATCCCTACGTCTGCCTAGAACCAGACGCCCCTGAAGTGGCACTCAACTGTGGGCAGAACCTCTTCAGGTGCCCAGGCTGTCCACACTGATAACAAGACAAGGGCTGACCCCTGCCCGAACTCTGACTTTGCGGTCTAGCTGAAGAAGAAGCAGCTCTCTGACTTCCGCCCTTCTGCGGGCAAACTGAAACCTTGTGACCCGGCTGGCCACACTTGTAACAGGTGAACTCCCCCTGATTGCCCCTCCCGGAGCCTGCACTCGGTACTGGGAAAGTCGACCTAGCCACACCACCTTGAGACTGCTGAGGGTTATAACCCCTCTGTCTCCTGCCATCTCCCTGGCCATCTTGGCTCCTCTTGGAACCTCTATTCTTCTCCTCATCCTCCTCCTGCATCAAGAGCTCCATATGAGCTGCAGCATCCACCAAATGTCTATACTCTCGGATGTAAGAACCACCAACCCTCAACTTGAGGCCACGCCTCAACTTCCGCTCAAACTCGTAACAACGGCGCTCCTCGGACGCCACGAGTTCAGGTGCAAACCTGGACAAGCTAGTAAACGTAGCCTCAAATTTGGCCACAGACAAACCCTGCTGATTAAGCCAGCTAAACTGATCTCTCAGCTTCTCCCTAGCAACTGCAGATAAGAACCTCTCCTGGAAAGCATTTACAAACGCCTCCCAAGTACCACCAACACGGACTTTCTCATACTTCCACCATTGACCCGCATCTCCCTTCAGCTAGAAGGATGCCAAGGTCACTTTCAGTGCTCCGTCCTCGATGCCAAGCATCTCGAACGTCTTACTCATTTGTTCCAACCACTCGTCTGCCTTCAGTGGTTCTTTAGGATCCCCAACAAACTCCTCCGGGTTAGACCGGAAGAACTCCCTCTTCAAGAAAGAAGGCCCTGCCTCAACTGCCTGATTTCCAGCCCTGAGAATACCCAAAGCTCCCGCTATCTCTCGGGCCAAAGCACTCATAGCCTGCTGACCCGCTGGCTCGGCCACATTGGCCTGACCAACTCCCTCCTGTACTGCCGGAATCTCATCCGGTATAGGCACTTCCTGTTGCCTAAGCCTACCACGTCTACCACCTCTTCCTCGTCCTGACATCCTAATAAAGGAAACGAAGAACATTAGCACATTTAAAAATGTGCCGAAACTAAACACTCGCGACCTAATGCATGGACAACTGTAATTCATTCCACGTAAGCACATAAACACATAAGCACTTACGAATTTCATTTCCGGATAATGATAGTCCCGTGGCGTTACTAGAGTTCCGGTTAAAAACAGCATTGATCAAGTGCTTTTCCAACAAGACTCCCAAAAACCCAAAGATCCAATCAACATCCTAGAAATTAAATCCCATACCTAAATAATCACATAAGCATGTTATCAAGTTAAACACATAGCATATGATTCTACACCTAAGTCTCTATCAAGCGAGACAAACCCATTGTGATCCTAATCACTTCCCACGTACCCAAAGTATTCGAACCCGGTACGCTCTGATACCAAGTTGTAACGCCCCCAAAATAACGACATTAGATCCATCAATATAAGCATGCATTGATATACGAAAGACCAACATTCATCTATTCATCATAGTTTCATTACAAAAAGTATTACATGTTAACAACAAAAGCAAATGCCCTAAGGGCTTACAGCTTTCCAAGTTAACACTTGGTTACAAAAAAGGAGTGCTAACTCATTTACACATTAAGCCCTTGGCTTGAATATACATGTAATACATCAAAAGAACATAGACACAAAAAGTCTGCCCACCTCTAGCCTCCCAAGCTATGTCCTTGGAGGTGGCATGCTACCTGTACCTGAAAATGATGTTCCCATATAGGGTGAGCCACAGCCCAGTAGAAATATACTAAACCAACTATGAACAATGACTAAAAGATTAGCAGCTGATAGATGGTCAACACTGATACATCCACATATATCACATTTCAATTACGTGACTTAAAAGTCTATGTTACTTCTCATTTTCCATTTTCGATAAATAAGCATACTAGCTGTGTTATCACATTAACCGATAAGCATATGAGCTATATCAACACCTCAGCAGATAAGTATAAGAACTATATCACACAACCGAAGATAAGCGTCAGAACTATATCTACTCTTCTCTAGACAAGCATATGAGCTATATCTATACTTCTCAAAGATAAGCATATGAGCTGTATCTTCACTTCTCTAGACAAGCATATGAGCTGTATCTACGGAGTTCATCCCCCATCTCCTCCCAACACTATCCGGTTTAGAGGTACATCCCCCATCTTCCCCTAAACCGCGGAGTACATCCCCCATCTCCTCCTCTACACATAATGCATATAAACACATAGGTTCTATACACAATCAATCAATACATAAAATTAATGTATTCTAACAATCGTCACACTCTTATGACACATTCCATTGATTCGTTTTTGTTTGCCTAATCATCATGCATTGTCTACAACAATCACAACTATCCTCCACCGATAGCCCAAAGTAGTTATTTCTAAACAGAAAATGAATGCACAATGGATATTAAATCAACATTTCAATTCGGTGAGTGATAAGTAATTCGACTACACCCTTTAACCCCATACACTTCCAATCACAACATTTCCAATTCAATTCCTCATTTTCTTTAATTAATTATATATATCAATTAATTAAAACAATTAAGGCAAAATCCCATAATTAACAAAACAACCCTAAGGTTCCATTTTCATCAATGTTCCAACATTTATTCCATATCTCTACACCAAACATGACTCTAGGTTCATTATAAATAAAACCCCAACTTTTGTAAAATTACACAAAAGGCCCAAAGTTTCTCGAAATTACCCAACAACACCCAACATATCAAAATGCTGAAATTTAAAGACAAAATCCATAAAGAGGAGTAGGATATCCCTACCTCAAATTCGGAGCTCAAAGGGAGAAGATGACGAAACTCAAAGTGCTCCAAAACTCAATACGTTCGGATCAAAACGTAGCCCTCGACGATCAACACAACTTTTGTAAAGGCCAAAAGTGAGTAAACAACTCCTACTAGATCAAATCTAAGAGAGAAGTTTGGTTCTAGAGTGAGGTGCTCTCCAATGGAGTTTTGGGAAAGTAAGAGAGAGAAGGAAAAGTGAAAAAGTGATTCAAAAAGCTAAAACTCGAAACTTAAACCCAGTCGCCCCGCTCGAGCGTCCAAACCCCCGCTCGAGCGGCACTCACAGACTCTCGCTCGAGCGGCCAATCCCCCGCTCGAGCGTCGGATGCACACTCCCAGCACTTTTGCAGACAGGTCTCCCGCTCGAGCGCCCAACTCCCCGCTCGAGCGTCACTCACAACCTTCCGCTCGAGCAGCCAATCCCCCGCTCGAGCGCCCAACACTACACAAGAAATACTGGATGGGTGTATTCCCCGCTCGAGCGCCAAAACCCCCGCTCGAGCGGACAAGCAACAACAAGGTCCCCGCTCGAGCGTCGAAAGCTCCGCTCGAGCGGACAGGCCAAAATCTGAGCAACTAGTTTTGATTCCTAAGCTCAACCAACCTGTAGCAAACCTGCCCAACACAGCCTATAACTCAAACACAAAGCAGGAAAAGATGTAAACAAGGTTTAAACAACTGCTAACATCTACGGAACCTAGTCCGGATCACTGTACAACAAGGGGTAAAACCCGGGATCGCTATAGATGTTGTTGACGTGTTGATGTTCACGATGTTTTCCGATGTTCTGCCATTGATGATGTTGTTGATGTTTTGAGATGTTCCGCCATTGATGATGTTTGTTGATGTTCCGCCATTGATGATGGCTTGCTGTCGGTTATCATTTGGTTTTGACTGTCAAATTGCAATTAAAAAATTAAATCAAACGGTACCAATTTCTCATGTATTTATAATGATTTTCTAACAGATCCACTAACCTGTAATTTATCCTAGAAAATTACAGGCGATGTTCCACCATTGATGATGTTTGTTGATGTTCTGCCATTGATGCTGATGTTCTGATGTTTTGTTGATGTTCCGCCATTGATGATGTCTGTTGATGTTCCGCCATTGATAATGTTTTTGATGTTTTAATGTTTGATTTGGTGTAATTGATTTTTATCCGATTCTTTCCTCCCCCATGATGGTTGATCGTTCTCTATCTTGATCTGAATTCGGGGAGGCCTCAAAATCACATTCTTTAATGGATTTGGAAAGCGAGTGCTCTGTTCTTGAATCTGTTGAAGACAATAAAGTAATAATAAACCCTGAAAGATGATGTTCACATGTTGATGATTAATGTTGGTGATGTGTGATGTTTGATGTTGTTGATTTTTGATGATATTTTTATGATGTTGTGATTTTTGATGATGTTTTTTTAGTGATGTTTGGTGATGTAGTTGACGATGTTTGATGATGTTTTTATGATGTTGACGATGTTTGATGATGTTTTTATGATGTTGATGATTTTTGATGATGTTTTTTTAGTGATGTTGGTGATGTTGGTGATGTCGTTGATGGTGATGAACACCAACCCAAAAAAAAAGCCTATAGTAAGCTTCTTGGGCAATTCGGTAAATTACACATAAACACTAACCCAAAATTACCCCCTCAATTACTGACACAGACACCTAAAAATATGGATACTAATGTCTTTACACATAAAATAGGACCTATTAGTCCAACAAAAAAACCTCGGGACTAAATGGGTTAACATTCCCAAATTAGGGACTTAATGGTGCTTTCCCCTTTTAATAATAGTATAGATATGCAGAGTCCTCTTGAAGTTTTTTTTTTCAATTGCAACCTATTATTTGAAAAAAAAAATTATATTTGTTTTAAATATTTTTTAAATACAAAAATTAATTTTAATAAATTTTTTATAAATATAATTTAATAATTCTATAACTAACTATTTTAACACAATATCATTCAAACGAACCCAATATGAACCAATAGGAAGCGAGTGTTTTAAGATGATGCGCAACGTACCTCAGAAAACGAAATATATTTTAGAGTTTTAATTTGTAAATTCTAATCACCTTGCTTGGTTAGGTTTTTTAAAAAATATTTTTCAGAAAATTTTACTATCTTATTTTTCGTGTTTTTTTGTTTTACTAATTTTTAAAAATATTTTAAGTAAGTTTTTTTACTTTTTACACATATCTAACATAAATATACCTAAAAAGTAAAAAAATTGTGAAATTTTTTTTTAAAAATTCACTAAACACCAAAAATACAAAAAAAAATACAAGAATTCAGTATATTTTTTATATTTTTCTGTATTTATTAATTTTTAAAAATATTTTTTCATAATTTTTTTATTTTTTAGATATATCTAAATAAGGTGCATTTAAAAAACTAAAAAAAATGTTTAAAATTTTAAAAATATTCACTAAAAACAAAAAAAATGAAAACAAAAAAATTCAATTTTTAAAAAATTTAATTTACAAAACTCACACCAAACACACTGATGTGATATTGATGTGATATATAAGGCACATTGATTGATATTTTGATATTATTTCTTTGTTTTTCTCTTTAAATTTTTCCTCTCGTTTAGATCTCTAGTTTTAAGGATTGTATCATTCACTTTATTTGTTTTTGGTTTTTCAAAACAAATTTTAGAAAATTTTACTTTCTTATTTTTCATTTTTTTATTGAATTTTTTAATATTTGTAGTAGTTTTTATAATTTTTTGACACACTTAACATAAATATACATAAAAAATATAATTTTTGTGATTTTTTTTTTAAAATTCACAAAATACCAAAAATATAAAAAAAAAAACATAAAAAATAAAAAATACAAGAATTCTATATTTTTCATATTTTTTTGTATTTATTAATTTTTTAAAATATTTTTTCACAAATTTTTTATTTTTTGGATATATCTAAATAAGGTATATTTTTAAAAAAAATTAAGGTTACGCTTGATAGAGTTTTGTAAATATGATTTGAGAGTATGAGTTGTATTTTGAGTTTGCGAGTTGTGGAATTATGATTTGAGTGTAGCAAATTTGTTTCGTTATGATTTTTGAATAGAATGTTGAATTGAGTTTTGAAAATTTGATTTGACATCTGAAGTAAGAAAATTTGTTTGGTTATAAGTTTTGAAAGGAAAGAATTTTCAAAACTTAATTCAAATTATTATAACTCATAACAAAACACACTACTTTCACCCTATTGAAAATTATGTTCAACACTCGTAACCAAATTCTTTTTAAAATTTAATTAAAAAAAATTATTAATGACAGAAAATAACATTAATCAATTTTTTAATTGAAAATACTACAAAGGAAATAATTTTTTTTCAAAATAAATATTCAAAAAATTTAAATCATAAATATTTAAATAATCTAAAAAATTTAATAAGTAAAAAATTAAAATAAATATTCAAAAAATTTAAATAGTAAAAATTTAAATAATTTAAAATATTCAAAAATTTTAAATTTAAAAATAACTCTACACTCAAATCGTAACCAAACACATAAAACAAAACTGAATTAAGAAATTATTTTTAAAACACATAACCAAACATATAACTCGAAACTCCATACTACTTTCACAACTCTCCACTCAAATCGTAATTAAATTTTTGAATTAATTGTTATATTAAAAAATATATTTGAAATGATAAATTTCTTCCTAATCCTATTTTTTTAAAATTAATTTACAGAAACAAAATAGTCATTTAACTGCTGTAGATTGGTAGTCATAGGCTCACCCTGCAGTGACAGTGTAGGCTGTCCCAGCCACTGCTTTTATTTTATTTATTTTATTTTTATTTTATATCAATGGGCTAACCAGCTACTTTTTGAGGATAAAAGTTTTTTTTACACTTTGAAAATAACAGTTCCCAAACACCGCCACTGCTCTCTGTCTTTCTTTTTTTGATCTGTTCTCTGTTTCATTATACTAGAAGGAAAAGATCTCTTTCTGTTTTTTTTTTTTTTTTTTTTTTTTTTTTTTTTGATTCAAGAGACTGCTCTGTTTAACTACTGTGGGATGGTAGCCATAGGCTCAGCCTACACTGTATTGGTGACAGTGTAGGCTGTCGCAGCCATTGCTTTTATTTATTTTTTTAATCAATGGGCTAACCAGCTACTTTTTGAGGCTAAAGTTTTCTTTCACATTTTGAGAAATAATCTGTAGTCGCAGGCCACTGCTCTATATGGTATCAATTAATATTACATTTAGGCTAGGTTTGGCATAACCTATATAATCCATCTTTTTATCTTTTTTCCATCACATCACTTCTCTATTTTTCTGCACATCTTTTCATAAAAAGACAAAAAATACACTTTTTTAGGACACTCCAAATCAACCCTTATTATATACTATTTGACGTGATATGTATTATAAGACTGCTCGCTTTTATATATATCACAAGGGAAAAGATTTGCCCACCACTTCATGGTGAAAGACGTTAACAGAGTATGGGACATTTTGAGAAAATGGTTAAAAATAATTTTTTGATTCTTTCGTGAGATTAAAAGTTAGAAATTGATTTTTACCCCACTACTCAAAATAGGCATATGTATATAATATCAATTAATATTATAATATTATAACCCAAAAAATAATATATAACAAAACAAAAATTAATATTATAATAAATTAATATTATATTTATTATATACTATTTGACGTGATATGTATTATATTGAGTATGTATATGGTATCAAAATTTTATAAAATTATAGTTAAATTATTATATGATTAGCTATTGACACATGTAATATGTGTACAATAAAAATCAAAACGAATCAAATTTTTATTATATATGATATGATATATAAGTGTTAAAAGTACTGTTTATTAATTTAAAGGTTTAAAATTCAAATCTAATTTTTGTTAACTATCTAATTTTATTATATATAACATATATATATATTAAATAAGAAAATGAGAACATGTGATATAAGAAGAAGTCACCAAAGTTTGGATACTAGTGAATTATTCATTTTTAATAATAGTATAGATATGCATAGTCCTCTTGAATTTTTTTTTTCAATTGCAACCTATTATTTGAAAAAAAAATTTATATTTGTTTTAAATATTTTTTAAATACAAAAATTATTTTTAGTAAATTTTTTATAAATATAATTTAATAATTCTATAACTAACTATTTTAACACAATATCATTCAAATGAACCCAATATGAACCAATAGGAAGCGAGTGTTTTCAGATGACGCGCAACGTACCTCAGAAAACGAAATATATTTTAGAGTTTTAATTTGTAAATTCTAATCACCTTGCTTGGTTAGGTTTTTTAAAAAATATTTTTCAGAAAATTTTACCTTCTTATTTTTCGTGTTTTTTTGTTTTACTGATTTTTAAAAATATTTTAAGTAAGTTTTTTTACTTTTTACACATATCTAACATAAATATACCTAAAAAGTAAAAAAATTGTGAAATTTTTTTTTAAAAATTCACTAAATACCAAAAATACAAAAAAATACAAGAATTCAGTATATTTTTTATTTTTTCTGTATTTATTAATTTTTAAAAATATTTTTTCATATTTTTTTTTATTTTATCGATATATCTAAATAAGGTGCTTTTAAAAAACTAAAAAAAACTGTTTAAAATTTTAAAAATATTCACTAAAAACAAAAAAAATGAAAACAAAAAAATTCAATTTTTAAAAAATTTAATTTACAAAACTCACACCAAACACACTGATGTGATATTGATGTGATATATAAGGCACATTGATTGATATTTTGATATTATTTCTTTGTTTTTCTCTTTAAATTTTTCCTCTCGTTTAGATCTCTAGTTTTAAGGATTGTATCATTCACTTTATTTGTTTTTGGTTTTTCAAAAACAATTTTTAGAAAATTTTACTTTCTTGTTTTTCATTTTTTTATTGAATTTTTTAATATTTTTAGTAGTTTTTATAATTTTTTGACACACTTAACATAAATATACATAAAAAATATAAATTTTGTGAATTTTTTTTAAAAAAAATTCACAAAATACCAAAAATATAAAAAAAACATAAAAAATAAAAAATACAAGAATTCTATATTTTTCGTATTTTTTTGTATTTATTAATTTTTTAAATATTTTTCCACAAATTTTTTATTTTTTGGATATATCTAAATAAGGTATATTTTTTTAAAAATTAAGGTTACGTTTGATAGAGTTTTGTAAATATGATTTGAGAGTATGAGTTGTATTTTGAGTTTGTGAGTTGTGGAATTATGATTTGAGTGTAGAAAATTTGTTTCGTTATGATTTTTGAATAGAATGTTGAATTGAGTTTTGAAAATTTGATTTGACATCTGAAATAAGAAAATTTGTTTGGTTATAAGTTTTGAAAGGAAAGAATTTTCAAAACTTAATTCAAATTATTATAACTCATAACAAAACACACTACTTTCACCCTATTGAAAATTATGTTCAACACTCGTAACCAAACTCTTTTTAAAATTTAATTAAAAAAAATTATTAATGACAGAAAATAACATTAATCAATTTTTTAATTGAAAATACTACAAAGGAAATAATTTTTTTTCAAAATAAATATTCAAAAAATTTAAATCATAAATATTTAAATAATCTAAAAAATTTAATAAGTAAAAAATTAAAATAAATATTCAAAAAATTTAAATAGTAAAAATTTAAATAATTTAAAATATTCAAAAATTTTAAATTTAAAAATAACTCTACACTCAAATCGTAACCAAACACATAAACAAAACTCAATTAAGAAATTATTTTTAAAACACATAACCAAACATATAACTCGAAACTCCATACTACTTTCACAACTTTCCACTCAAATCGTAATTAAATTTTTGAATTAATTGTTATATTAAAAAATATATTTGAAATGATAAATTTATTCCTAATCCTATTTTTTTAAAATTAATTTACAGAAACAAAATAGTCATTTAACTGCTGTAGATTTGTAGTCATAGGCTCACCCTACAGTGACAGTGTAGGCTGTCCCAGCCACTGCTTTTATTTTTTTATTTTTATTTTTATTTTATATCAATGGGCTAACCAGCTACTTTTTGAGGCTAAAAGTTTTTTTTACACTTTGAAAATAACAGTTCCCAAACACCGCCGCTGCTCTCTGTCTTTCTTTTTTTGGTCTGCTCTCTGTTTCATTATACTAGAAGGAAAAGATCACTTTCTGTTTTTTTTTTTTTTTTGATTCAAGAGACTGCTCTGTTTAACTGCTGTGGGATGGTAGTCATAGGCTCAGCCTACACTGTATTGGTGACAGTGTAGGCTGTCGCAGCCATTGCTTTTATTTATTTTTTTAATCAATGGGCTAACCAGCTACTTTTTGAGGCTAAAGTTTTCTTTCACACTTTGAGAAATAATCTGTAGTCGCAGGCCACTGCTCTATATGGTATCAATTAATATTACATTTAGGCTAGGTTTGGCATAACCTATATAATCCATCTTTTTATCTTTTTTCCATCACATCACTTCTCTATTTTTCTGCACATCTTTTCGTAAAAAGACAAAAAATACACTTTTTTAGGAAACCCCATATCAACCCTTATTATATACTATTTGACGTGATATGTATTATAAGACTGCTCGCTTTTATATATATCACAAGGGAAAAGATTTGCCCACCACTCCATGGTGAAAGACGTTAACATAGTATGGGACATTTTGAGAAAATGGTTAAAAATAATTTTTTGATTCTTTCGTGAGATTAAAAGTTAGAAATTAATTTTTAACCCACTTCTCAAAATAGGCATATGTATATAATATCAATTAATATTATAATATTATAACCCAAAATATAATATACAACAAAACAAAAATTAATATTATAATAAATTAATATTATATTTAATATATGCTATTTGACGTGATATGTATTATATTGAGTATGTAAATGGTATCAAAATTTTATAAAATTATAGTTAAATTATTATATGATTAGATATTTACACATGTAATATGTGTACAATTAAAATAAATAAAAATCAAATCAAATCAAATTTTTATTATATATGATATGATATATAAGTGTTAAAAGTATTGTTTATTAATTTAAAGGTTTAAAATTCAAATCTTATTTTTGTTAACTATCTAATTTTATTTTATATATATATATATATATATTAAATAAGAAAATGAGAACATGTGATATAAGAAGAAGTCACCAAAGTTTGGATACTAGTGAATTATTCATTTTTAATAATAGTATAGATATGCAGAGTCCTCTTGAAATTTTTTTTTTCAATTGCAACCTATTATTTGAAAAAAAAAAAATTTGTTTTAAATATTTTTTAAATTCAAAAATTATTTTTAATAAATTGTTTATAAATATAATTTAATAATTCTATAACTAACTATTTTAACACAATATCATTCAAACGAACCCAATATGAACCAATAGGAAGCGAGTATTTTAAGATGATGCGCAACGTACCTCAGAAAACGAAATATATTTTAGAGTTTTAATTTGTAAATTCTAATCACCTTGCTTGGTTAGGTTTTTTAAAAAATATTTTTCAGAAAATTTTACTTTCTTATTTTTCGTGTTTTTTTGTTTTACTGATTTTTTAAAATATTTTAAGTAAGTTTTTTTACTTTTTACACATATCTAACATAAATATACCTAAAAAGTAAAAAAATTGTGAAATTTTTTTTCAAAAATTCACTAAACACCAAAAATATAAAAAAATACAAGAATTCAGTATATTTTTTATATTTTTCTGTATTTATTAATTTTTAAATATATTTTTTCATAAATTTTTTATTTTTTTGATATATCTAAATAAGGTGCATTTAAAAAACTAAAAAAAAATGTTTAAAATTTTAAAAATATTCACTAAAAACAAAAAAAATGAAAACAAAAAAATTCAATTTTTAAAAAATTTAATTTACAAAACTCAAACCAAACACACTGATGTGATATTGATGTGATATATAAGGCACATTGATTGATATTTTGATATTATTTTTTTGTTTTTCTCTTTAAATTTTTCCTCTGGTTTAGATCTCTAGTTTTAAGGATTGTATCATTCACTTTATTTGTTTTTGGTTTTTCAAAACAAATTTTAGAAAATTTTACTTTCTTGTTTTTCATTTTTTTATTGAATTTTTTAATATTTTTAGTAGTTTTTATAATTTTTTGACACACTTAACATAAATATACATAAAAAATATAAATTTTGTGAATTTTTTTTAAAAAAATTCACAAAATACCAAAAATATAAAAAAAAAACCTAAAAAATAAAAAACACAAGAATTCTATATTTTTCATATTTTTTTGTATTTATTAATTTTTTAAAATATTTTTTCACAAATTTTTTTATTTTTTGGATATATCTAAATAAGGTATATTTTTTAAAAAATTAAGGTTACGTTTGATAGAGTTTTATAAATATGATTTGAGAGTATGAGTTGTATTTTGAGTTTGTGAGTTGTGGAATTATGATTTGAGTGTAGAAAATTTGTTTCGTTATGATTTTTGAATAGAATGTTGAATTGAGTTTTGAAAATTTGATTTGACATCTGAAGTAAGAAAATTTGTTTGGTTATAAGTTTTGACAGGAAAGAATTTTCAAAACTTAATTCAAATTATTATAACTCATAACAAAACACACTACTTTCACCCTATTGAAAATTATGTTCAACACTCGTAACCAAACTCTTTTTAAAATTTAATTAAAAAAATTATTAATGACAGAAAATAACATTAATCAATTTTTTAATTGAAAATACTACAAAGGAAATAATTTTTTTTCAAAATAAATATTCAAAAAATTTAAATCATAAATATTTAAATAATCTAAAAAATTTAATAAGTAAAAAATTAAAATAAATATTCAAAAAATTTAAATAGTAAAAATTTAAATAATTTAAAATATTCAAAAATTTTAAATTTAAAAATAACTCTACACTCAAATCGTAACCAAACACATAAAACAAAACTCAATTAAGAAATTATTTTTAAAACACATAACCAAACATATAACTCGAAACTCCATACTACTTTTACAACTCTCCACTCAAATCGTAATTAAATTTTTGAATTAATTGTTATATTAAAAAATATATTTGAAATGATAAATTTATTCCTAATCCTATTTTTTTAAAATTAATTTACAGAAACAAAATAGTCATTTAACTGCTGTAGAATGGTAGTCATTGGCTCACCCTACAGTGACAGTGTAGGCTGTCCCAGCCACTGCTTTTATTTTTATTTTTTTATTTTTATTTTATATCAATGGGCTAACCAGCTACTTTTTGAGGCTAAAAGTTTTTTTTACACTTTGAAAATAACAGTTCCCAAACACCGCCGCTGCTCTCTGTCTTTCTTTTTTTGATCTGCTCTCTGTTTCATTATACAAGAAGGAAAAGATCTCTTTCTGTTTTTTTTTTTTTTGATTCAAGAGACTGCTTTGTTTAACTGCTGTGGGATGGTAGTCATAGGCTCAGCCTACACTGTATTGGTGACAGTGTAGGCTGTCGCAGCCATTGCTTTTATTTATTTTTTTAATCAATGGACTAACCAGCTACTTTTTGAGGCTAAAGTTTTCTTTCATACTTTGAGAAATAATCTGTAAGTCGCAGGCCACTGCTCTGCTTCATTATACTATAAGGAAAAGATCTGCTCTATATGGTATCAATTAATATTACATTTAGGCTAGGTTTGGCATAACCTATATAATCCATCTTTTTATCTTTTTTCCATCACATCACCTCTCTATTTTTCTGCACATTTTTTCGTAAAAAGGCAAAAAATACACTTTTTTAGGACACCCCGAATCAACCCTTATTATATACTATTTGACGTGATATGTATTATAAGACTGCTCGCTTTTATATATATCACAAGGGAAAAGATTTGCCCACCACTCCATGGTGAAAGACGTTAACAGAGTATGGGATATTTTGAGAAAATGGTTAAAAATAATTTTTTGATTCTTTCGTGAGATTAAAAGTTAGAAATTGATTTTTAACCCACTTCTCAAAATAGGCATATGTATATAATATCAATTAATATTATAATATTATAACCCAAAAAATAATATATAACAAAACAAAAATTAATATTATAATAAATTAATATTATATTTATTATATACTATTTGACGTGATATGTATTATATTGAGTATGTATATGGTATCAAAATTTTATAAAATTATAGTTAAATTATTATATGATTAGCTATTGACACATGTAATATGTGTACAATTAAAATAAATAAAAATCAAATCAAATCAAATTTTAATTATATATGATATGATATATAAGTGTTAAAAGTATTGTTTATTAATTTAAAGGTTTAAAATTCAAATCTTATTTTTGTTAACTATCTAATTTTATTATATATATATATATTTTAAATAAGAAAATGAGAACATGTGATATAAGAAGAAGTCACCAAAGTTTGGATACTAGTGAATTATTCATTTTTAATAATAGTATAGATATGTAGAGTCCTGTTGAAATTTTTTTTTTCAATTGCAACCTATTATTTGAAAAAAAAAAAATATATTTGTTTTAAATATTTTTTAAATTCAAAAATTATTTTTAATAAATTGTTTATAAATATAATTTAATAATTCTATAACTAACTATTTTAACACAATATCATTCAAACGAACCCAATATGAACCAATAGGAAGCGAGTGTTTTAAGATGATGCGCAACGTACCTCAGAAAACGAAATATATTTTAGAGTTTTAATTTGTAAATTCTAATCACCTTGCTTGGTTAGGTTTTTTAAAAAATATTTTTCAGAAAATTTTACTTTCTTATTTTTCGTGTTTTTTTGTTTTACTGATTTTTTAAAATATTTTAAGTAAGTTTTTTTACTTTTTACACATATCTAACATAAATATACCTAAAAAGTAAAAAATTGTGAAATTTTTTTTAAAATTCACTAAATATCAAAAATACAAAAAAATACAAGAATTCAGGCCTCGTTTAGGGAGTGGCTATTTTAGCCAAAAAGTCAAAAAGCCAACTAAAACTAGTCACATCACCTCTCTACTTTTCTGCACATCTTTTCGTAAAAAGCCAAAAAGTTACTAAAATAGCCTGTTCCCAAACGAGGCCATATATTTTTTATATTTTATGTATTTAGTAATTTTTAAAAATATTTTTTCATAAATTTTTTACTTTTATATATATCTAAATATGATGCATCTAAAAAACTAAAAAAAATGTTTAAAATTTTAAAAATATTCACTAAAAACAAAAAAAATGAAAACAGAAAAATTCAATTTTTAAAAAATTTAATTCAAAAAACTTAAACCAAACACACTGATGTGATATTGATGTGATATATAAGGCACATTTGATTGATATTTTAACATTATTTCTTTGTTTTTCTTTTTAAATTTTTCCTCTCGTTTATAACTCTAGTTTTAAGGATTGTATCATTCACTTTATTTGTTTTTGGTTTTTCAAAAACAATTTTTAGAAAATTTTACTTTCTTGTTTTTCATTTTTTTATTGAATTTTTTTAATATTTTTAGTAGTTTTTATAATTTTTTGACACACTTAACATAAATATACATAAAAAATATAATTTTTGTGAATTTTTTTAAAAAAAATTCACAAAATACCAAAAATATAAAAAAAAACATAAAAAATAAAAAATACAAGAATTCTATATTCTTCGTATTTTTTTGTATTTCTTAATTTTTAAAAATATTTTTTCACAAATTTTTTATTTTTTGGATATATCTAAATAAGGTATATTTTAAAAAAAATTAAGGTTACGTTTGATAGAGTTTTGTAAATATGATTTGAGAGTATGAGTTGTATTTTGAGTTTGTGAGTTGTGGAATTATGATTTGAGTGTAGAAAATTTGTTTCGTTATGATTTTTGAATAGAATGTTGAATTGAGTTTTGAAAATTTGATTTGACACCTGAAGTAAGAAAATTTGTTTGGTTATAAGTTTTGGAAAGAATTTTCAAAACTTAATTCAAATTATTATAACTCATAACAAAACACACTACTTTCACCCTATTGAAAATTATGTTCAACACTCGTAACCAAACTCTTTTTAAAATTCAATTAAAAAAAATTATTAATAACAGAAAATAACATTAATCAATTTTTTAATTGAAAATACTACAAAGGAAATAATTTTTTTTCAAAATAAATATTCAAAAAATTTAAATCATAAATATTTAAATAATCTAAAAAATTTAATAAGTAAAAAATTAAAATAAATATTCAAAAAATTTAAATAGTAAAAATTTAAATAATTTAAATATTCAAAAATTTTAAATAATTTAAAATGTTAATATTTTAAATTTAAAAACAACTCTACACTCAAATCGTAACCAAACACATAAAACAAAACTCAATTAAGAAATTATTTTTAAAACACATAACCAAACATATAACTCAAAATTCCATACTACTTTCACAACTCTCCACTTAAATCGTAATCAAATATATAACAAAAAAAATTAAAATATTTAAAAATATTTTTATAAAATAGAGTTTGAATTTATTTTTATAAAATATTTTAAAATTTAAAAAATTAAAATCATAATATTTTGAAATTAAAATATTTAAAAATATTCAAAAAATTAAAAAATTAAAAAAATCGTAACATATTTAAATATTAAACTATTTAAAATCTTAACAAAATTAAAATATTTTTAAAATATTTAAATATTTAAAATATTTAAAAAATTATAATATTGATTTGGATTGAATTTTGAAAAAGGTTTTGAATTATGTGTTTAGTTATGAGTTTTGAAAAGTAATGATTATGTTTTGAATTGAGTTTTGAGACATGGGTGTAAAATTAAGATTTGAATGCTCCAAACAAACAACACACTCAAATCAATAGGTGAAACTATATTTTGAAATGTTTACCAAACAGAGCCTAAAATTTTAAAAATATTCACTAAAAATTGAAAAAAAATAAGAAAAATAAAAAATTTAATTTTCAAAAAACTCTAAAACATTCAAACTGAACACAGAAAACCCATCTCGGTCGTCAATTCGATAAAGAGAAAACACATCAGAATCAACTCTCCACCGTACGATTCTATTCAAAACAAACACAGAACAAACCCAATATGAACCTATAGGAAGCAAGTGTTTTAGTGTGACGATACCTCAGAAAACCCATCTCGGTCGTCAATTCGATACAGAGAAAACACATCAGAAGCAACTCTCCACCGTACGATTCTATTCAAAACAAATACGTTAAAAAGTCAATCTTGACCACCTAACCGCCTGGTAACCCGTGTACTATAAATAAAGGTCACATTCCCAAGTCTCACCTTCCACGTTTGGATAAATCATTTTCTTTCCAGCGAAAGTATAATCTTGGGGAGTCGCGGTCTTAGAACCGCGTAAGAGAGAATTTTCTGTTGTTAAAAGAAAAAACATTAATGATAGAGATTCCACACAATACAATTCTCATAATTTTTAAAATAATTTAAACTATTTACCTCACTGTCAGATATAATTCTTAAAAAAATTTAAACACATCAATAATCAATATATCAGTAAGAATTATAGGAAACCTCCTTTATGAGATCCCAAACATTAAGGCCATGTTTGTTTGGGTGGACATGAGCTTGGGATTGGACTAATAGTCCAATAAAATTATTAATCCGATGTTTGGTTAAACAATTGAAGTACGGACTAATTATTTTGAAGCAGCCCTTGAACTAGAGGCAATCAGGTCGTATGACATCAAAGGAGGCCCACCAGGCCAGATTTGAAGTAGCCCTTAAACTAGGGGCAAAAAAGGTCAGATGTGTTCGAAGAGTAAAGAAATTGGGACATTGTTCAAGCCAATGAAAATGGGCAAGAATGCCAAATCACAGAATGGAGAAAAGAAGAAAATTCTGTTGAAGGACAAACGAGTTCCTATCCACAACACTAGGGGCAAATTCAGCCCCCAATTGGATGGGTTCTTATATCATCAAGATCATTGAGTCAACACAGTCATTCCTCTGGATTCTGATGGCTTAGAGATCCTATGGCTATTCAACATGGACAAATTAAACTTTTCTATCCTTGAGCGGCTCGCTGGGCCGAAAAACCGGAAGGGTGACCCAGGCAAAAGTTAGAGCAAAAGAAAAAAAAGAAAAGAAAAAGAAAAAAGAAAAAAAGAAAAGAAAAAGAAAAAGAAATGAAAAATGAAAAGAAAATAGCTTGCAAGGTTGAAAACCCAGAAAGGGCAGCCTTGGCAAAAGTTAGAGCACAAAATTAGAGGTTAATACCCGAGTGTACCTTAACCGAACTACGTAAGGCTTGATTCCCATCTTCAAGATACGTAGGCAGCTTCATTCTGAAGTTCAGCCGTAAACACTTCAAATTCAACTATCCTATCCGTGAGATTGAACGGGTCATCTTTGTCATTTCTGTATCTAAGAGTTCGATTGTGATCTTCACTATGAGAGCTGGTTATAGTGCATTACGGTGCTATTCAGACAAGGGGCAATTTTCCATTGCAGTGCAGTGCTGTTCGGACAAGGGGCAATTTTCCATTGTTTTGGATCTGAGATTGTGCATCTGAAGAGTTAATTCCACGTTGTTTGAGCAGTGTCCATTTGCAAAAACAGTTTTGAGGATTTTTCATGAAGCTGACTAATTTTCTCGAAAATTATTCTTTTTTTTCCAAAACTGGACCATTTCTTGGACCCAAAAAAGGAAAATTTTCAGTGCTCGCAACCTAACTTGCATGATTTCAAATCAGAAAATTGAACAAGTATGCTAATCTAACTCTCATGTTGGTCAAAATTGTTTTTAGTAGAAAGCCAAAAAACAAAAAATAGTCAAAATGATGAACTAGGGGCACAGTTGAGTCAGGTTTTTTGTCTTTTCCCCATTATCAATGTACTCGCCAGAAAGGGCACAACTGAAGCTAACATCAAAGGGTTGAAAGCTCTCTCATCCTCCAAGCAGTGAGGTATCAAGCCAAGTGTGAAGCACAAATTGGGAATGGAGCTGGATATTCGGTTCCCTCATCTGGGACGATCACGCTCAAATTGGAATTTGACCCAGAATGGGGACCTTGAAAAAGCAATGTATGAGACCAATCAATTGTATACCTGGCCGGTGAGACGTACTGACTCATTTCGGTCAAGTTAAGCTAAGTGCATCATCAACCGATGTCAATTGCAGATCTGCTGCGCATCCAGTCGCACCACAACTCCTCTGTGGGAAAGTTCACAAGTTGTGAGTGAAAGAAGGAGAATCTAGTAGAATACTAGGGGCAAGATCCCACAACTTCTTGTTTATCCATCAACCACCCAGGGGAGGGATAAAAATAAGAGAGATTAAAGAATAGAGAGATGTGCGCTGAGAGAAAAAGTAAGGAAAGGGTTTTTTCAAAAAACTAGAGATTGAGTGCCAAAGTGATGTGAGAATCACAAATGAGAAAGGGTGGGAAACAATATCCGAAGAAACAGGCTCCTCGTGAACTGAGAGGTTTCCCTCTGATGGAAAGCAAACATTCGAGTGTTGTGTTTGTTGTTTTTGTTTGTCTCAATTCTTGTTTTGAGTCGTTTCGAGTGTCAATAGATGTGTTTAGGTTGTTTTACCTTTGTTTTTTCGTTGTTGAGTCATTTAGGTTGTTTTACCTTTGTCTTTCCGTTTATTAAGTCGTTTTGACTGTGGTCAGACATAGGCTCAATACCCTGTTAAGAACTCATTTCTCAAATTCAATTGTAAAAATAAATCATTTTGTGCTCAGAGTGCTGTGTCATTCTACACATTTGTACAAAACAGGATTCGTTCTTTTATGAAACTGCAGGGTTCAACCTAGGTCATGTGAGAACAATAGAAATAGGACCTATTTGAAGTTATATAGGTTCCGGACTGCAAAGCAAAAGAAAAGAGGGAAAATTTGGAGCATCTGAGTTTGTTTCAACTTCAGCAAATTCCGAGACTGCATTCCAGGTGGACCTTCTCAGGCCTCGCCATTCCTCTGGAGTATGAGTGTATTTCGATCCTTAGTTCAAGCCTACTTCCAGTCAGAATGGCAATCTAAGCAGCATTCGTGGTTTTCACATGCAGATGTTACCTCTCACCAATATGAACAGGATGTGTCCTTTTTTGAGTTGAGCATGTTGCATAGTCCTCCGAGAGGCAAATCGGAGGCGCCAAAGTATATATTTGTTTCCCTTCTATTGCATAGAATGTGCACTTTCATATACACTTTTGTTGCATGCATGCCGCGTATCGTTTATGATTCATGCATAGAATATGCTTGTATCATGCATAGAATATGCTTTCAAAGTCGCATAGAATATGCTCATGTTTCATGCATCATGAATAGAATATGCTTTCAATGTTGGATAGAATATGCATTTGATTCATGCATAGAACATGCTTTCAATTGGAACATGCATTGTCAATGTATTGCTTTGCAAACCAATCATTCTGTGCATCCACCGCACAATAATCTTATTCTGTGCATCTATCGCACAATAATCTTACTCAGTACATTTATCACACAATCATTTGTTTTGTTCGCACTATTTTGTGCACTTTGTATTACACTCGCACTATTTTGTGCAATTATCACTCGCGCTTTTGTGTGCATTGCACTATCTTGTGCATTGCATAGAACATGCTCTCATACTTGCATAGAAAATGCTCATATTCTTGCATAGAAAATGCTCCAATTTTGCATAGAATATGCATCGTGCTATTTTGCGCACCTTACCTACACTTGTTAGTGCATTGTGTTCGCGCTATTTTGCGCACCTTACTTGCACTTGTTAGTGCATTGTGTTCGCGCTATTTTGCGCACCTTACCTGCACTTGTTTGTGCATTGTGTTCGCGCTGTTTTGCGCACCTTACGTGCACTTGTTAGTGCATTGTGTTCGCGCTGTTTTGCGCACCTTACCTGCACTTGTTAGTGCATTGTGTTCGCGCTGTTTTGCGCACCTTACTTGCACTTGTTAGTGAATTGTGTTTGCGCTGTTTTGCGCACCTTACTTGCACTTGTTAGTTCATTGTGTTCGCGCTATTTTGCCCACCAAACATGCACTTTGTTGTTGCATTGTTGCATTGAATACGTATTCTTGATTACATGGCATTGAATATGTAATGGTTATTATGTTGCATAGAACATGCATCGCCATCTTGCATAGAATATGCATGTTGCATTGAATATGCGTCATTGGTTATTTTGCATAGAATATGCTTTTGCTCACACCGCATAGAATATGCTTCAGTTTCATTCCTTGAATGTTGTGCATGAAACATCTCCCTAACATTGTGCTACAGTTATTCATCTTGCATAGAATATGCATTTGTATTGCATTGTAATGTTAAGTTTCTTTCTTATGCAGGCACGATATTGTATGTACGGTTCATTCAGAGGGATTCTAGGTAAGATCATTCCTGTCCTTTGTATACCTTGCTTCGGTTAGAAGCGTTTGGGTCGTGTGCCCGATGCTTATACCACCCCTTGGTTAGAAGTGCTTGGGTTGTGTGCCCGATGCTTATACCTTGTTTCAGTTAGAAGCGCTTTGGGGTCGTGTGCCCGATGCTTATACCACCTTGTTTTGGTTAGAAGCGTTGGGGTCGTGTGCCCGATGCTTCTACCACCTCTCGGTTATAAGCTTTTGGGGTCGTGTGCCCGACACTTATACCACCTTGTTCCGGTTAGAAGTGTTTGGGTCGTGTGCCCGATGCTTATAGCACCTTGTTTTGGTTAGAAGCGTTGGGGTCATGTGCCCAATGCTTATACCACCTCTCGGTTAGAAGCGTTTGGGGTCGTGTGCCCGACGCTTATACCACCTTGTTTCGGTTAGAAGTGTATGGGTCGTGTGCCCGATGCTTATACCACCTTGTTTTGGTTAGAAGCATTAGGATGTGTGCCCGATGTTTATACCGCCCTCTGGTGTTTACACCCCTTTCTTTTCTCCTCTCGCGTGTGACGCGCTAGGATGAGTTTTGTTTGAGCCTTCGGGTGCGCCTGACAGTCGCTCTTAGCCTTTCCTACGTGAGGCGCAGTTAAGACTGCATAATTTTCTTACATCCTTTCTGCATGAAATGCGGTTCGATTTGTGATTCTCATGCGTGGCGTGTTTATTTGCTTACTTCTTTTCATGTATGAGATTATTATACCTTGTTGGTTTTCTTAAAATGTCGCATTTATTGTGCATAACACTTGCATTTAAATGCCTCATTACAGCTAAGTTATACTCTTGCATCGTGCATACCATTTGCATTTTTCCCCAGCCTGCGGGCGCAACTATGTATTGTTATCTTGAGATGTTTGTCTAAGTCTTGCGGCCTTGTCAAAAATGGGTGGTCTCTGGACTTTGACATTCACTCACGTCACCTTCGTGACTCTGAGTTCTGTCAAAGAGGGGCAACTGTAGACACCCCATTTTTGACCATCCTCAAGACTTGGATGTTCTTGCAGGTACATCCAGTCACACGTTTGATTGCTCATCGAGCGCTCGAATTTCACGGTGGAACACCACAAGTTTGAGCTTTCCAAACCCTGCATCAATTTTATCTCATTTTTGGACCATGCTTAGGTCCTTCCAGCTTGTTATTTTGGATGCACTGCCGGCCATTGATGTGCCCTGCCAACCACCAGTGCATTAGTAGATATTTTCTGATATTTTCAGCTATGTGTTTGCATAGATTGGAGCATCTACTTGCACGTATATGGTTGGATCTCTTTAAGGGGTTTTTGTATCTTCTATATATAGGAGCCATCCTCTTGCATGTGAGAGGTTGGAAATTTTGAAGACAAAAAAATTTCTCTCTCTCTCTCTCTCTCTAGAATCCTCTCTCTCTAAATATTTTGCCTAGAAGCCTAAATTCTCTACACTTTTACATAGAAACCCTTGATCAAACTTGATCATCTTTGTGTTGAGGTGGCTTGAGGTCTTATTTGAGCTCTAAAAGAGGTTTTTAGCTTGGTTTGACTTGCCTTTGTTGCCTATCTAGCATCTTGTCTTCAAAGAGGTAGAATACTTGTATTTTTAGCTTAATTTAAATACTTGTTTGGCCATCTTTGCATGCAGTATTGAGGCTGATTTTGACCTCTGAAATCTTTGTTTTTATGATTTAAAATAGTGGTTTGAGGTTTGTTTTGGAGTTAGGGGTGGTCCACCCTTTTTGTAGCTTGTTTGGTTAAGTGTTGTGCCATCTTTCAAAGCTTTTAAAACAACTTTCTTTTGGCCTTTTAATCACTGAATTCTAGGGGATTTTCAGTAGTAAAAACTTTGTTTTGAGGTCCAAAATAGGAGGGGGTAGTCTTCCCTCCTTATGTCTTGTTTGCAAGTGTAGATAGCCTAACACGTGAGCATGTTTTTCTACCTTTTTGTGACTTAATCTCAGCATGTTTTTGCTATTGATTTGGCATGATTTAGCTCTTTTTTGGGCTGCCTTGGTCATATGAGCCTTGTCTTGTGTAGTTGTAGTGCAAATGGCTTCACTAGCTTGGCATTTTGGGCCTCTAAACTTGATTTGCTTGAGTTGTTTGCATGATGAAATGTCATTTTACATGTAATTTCAGTGTTTATAACTCTGTCACATGCTCATTTGCTTTGCTCTTTCATTGCTTTTTTTAGAGTTGCTTTAGAGTCTTGTTTGTGGCCTAACATGTGAGCATGTTCTCCTAGCCTTTTGTGTCTTAATCTAAGCAAGTTTTAGCCATTGTTTTGACATGTTCTAACTCTATTTTGAGTTGGTTTAATCAGTTGAGCTTTATATTGCATACCTCTAGTGTAGTGCTCTTCACTAGTTTAGAGTTTTTGGCTTTTGAACATGTTGTGCATGAGTTGCTTGCATGTTGTAGCATCATTTTTCATGCCATTTCAGCACTGAAAAATCTGCAACCTCCCTCAATTCTTCACTCTTCATTTGCTTTGAGGGTTAGTTAGCCTTAAGGTTGTGTTTAATCTTGGGATAGAGCTTGTGCTCAATGGTTTTAATCCTCTTTTGAGGGTTTCTACTAACCAAAGGCATGATCTCTCTCATGTCTTGAACCATCCTTTGGTTGACTCCTCTCTCATTAGAGGACACTCATCTTGGACTTAACCGGTTAAAGAATGACTTGGTAATGCGAAAATGAGTAAACAAAATTGGACAAGTAAAACATGACCGAGATAAGCATGTTATGTGTTTGCATTGCATGTGGTCAATCAGACGTTATATTGAACACAAGGAAGATTGGTCCATTTCATACTCAAAGTGATGAAATGAGCCAATCTCCTTTGTCTCCATTGCCTTTGATCACCCATGACAAGATAGTGGTCCTTTGAGTCTTGTTTTGTGCATTTATTGAAAGTGTACAACTTGGATCCTTGGCCATCATGCATTGAAAATGCTTGATTGGTGGCTTTGGATCCAAAAATGCCAATCCTTTGATGTTTTGAGATGATAAGGAAGGGCACAGTACAAACATGTCCTTGGAAAACCCTCAATTTTCCTCTGTTTGTGCTCTGTTGCAGTGTGGTGATTCAGCACACCAGTGGCCGGCAGTGGCTCACTAATGGCCGGCACTGCTTCATCCTTGGCCGGCAGTACACATTGTTGGCCGGCAGGTGGCCGGCAGGTGGCCGGCAGCAGCCAATCATGGCCGGCAGGCCACTGGTGCAATCTCTAGCATTGAACTGGTAAGATGGCAGAAAAGATCCTGGAGTGTGGTCAAACCTGCAAACAGAGCCTCCCAAGAGCAAATCGGAGAGCTTTTCGGAACGAAAACCAAGTGCATGCATATTCAACTTCTCGAAACAGAGCTGAGGCAGTGTACTTTAATCATATTATGTATGTTTAATTTGCATACATTGGTTTTGTAATTTAATTGGTTAGTTTCGCTAATTAGTTAAAGGATTGTAATAATTAAATAGCTTAGTTTAGCTATTTCTTTACTGTGTTTGTAATAATTAATCTAATTAGCTTAATTAGATTAGTTCAATTAGCTTAGCTTATTCATTCGGACCCTCCTTTGAGAGGGCACAATGTTGTAATAAGTGTGCGTGTGTGTGTGTATGTCTTCCAACCCCACGTCTTTCTCCCTTCTACTTAACCGCTTTTGATGGTTAGATTAGGGCATATTTCAATTAGCATACCTTATGTTTGCATGTTTGCATCCATTCATTTGTCTTGCATGCACCGAGGCTCGGCGCATCATTCAAACTGCATTGTAATTTCAAATACTTCTTTGAATACGTGTTTCAAAGCATGTTATCAAATTGTACCATGTGCCATATTAGTAGCCGAGCCTACTAAATTCTTATTGCATGTGTTGGATTAGGCATCTTGTATAGTTAGGATCATGCATTTTTCTAACTTTGTTTTCTTTCCTAGCTTGGAGTACTAGGTAAGTTTTATGCTTTAGCATGCTTGCAAGAGTGTGATTTCCATGTTGCCATGTTTCGCATGCTTGTCATGAGGCTATGTGTTTAAATGCTAAACTGCATGAATGCCTGTGGATGAAGGCTTTGTTGTTTGAATTGGAACGATTCAACAAATGTGAGTTTTAAAGCCCACTTTGTTGTGGCAAATCATGTTTTAAGCCCACTTGAGGGTGGCAAACTCAAACCATTTTTGAAAACAAACATGAGTTGAATTGTTCCAAGTCTTGCAACTAGTCTATACTTGCTTGTGTGCGCCACATAGTAATGTTAGCCTAATAACCAGAATAAGAACACATAATATTTATAAAAGGCATATCATAATTAGTAGAGGCCGATCTTTAATCGGGCGAGCGGGGGTGCTCATTTCAGGACCTTCCCGTCTCGTACCCAAGTTCCCGAGCCGAGACAACTTTGGTGATGACAACACGTGGCCTTTGGCACGAGTCAGGGTTTCCTAAATTTTCCCAAAACAAAATATTTAGATGGTGACTCTGGAATCTGGCAAAGCAGTCCAATTTTGGCGTTTTTTTATTCAAAATTAATTTTCTCAAACGATTTGCCGGATTTGGACTCTTTGGTGTTTATCAGTCTCACATAGCACTTTGTGAGATTAGATTCAGAACCGTGATAGGAGTCCGAACTGTAGGACCAATTCGAGCTCTCCGAAAGGGGGCGCGAAAAAGTCGAGCTACAACTACAACTCCCTCTGCATGCATTGTTACCTACCTTTTAATTTGCTTTTATAAAGTCAATACATCCATCCTTCATGCCTATACACCCATCCTTCATGTCATAGGAAATTGAAGTTGCACAACTTTTCTCTTCTCATCTATTTGCTTGAACATAATTTTCATAATACTAATATGGAAAGAGCTATCCAACAATGAACTCCATTATTATTACTATTATTACTATGTGCAAGTTCACTCATTTGAAGCAAAACAATGTTGATGAGTAATTCATTTTGCTGGTTTTTTTATAAATAAAAAAAATTAAATTGGGTGTTACATATAGAATTTTGTTTATTTTGTGATATACTTTTGTTCTTTTTAACTTACTGTTAAGAAGTGTGGTTTGCCATCGGGATTGTCTCAGCTTGTGTGCTCTTCTCTTAGCAAAACTTTTATTTAAAAATTTTATAATCTCTTTGTGGTACGTGTGTGTGAATCTTTGCTCAATTGTTTATGTGAGACATATTTTTTAGTTGTCCACGTGGCGAAAGTCGTTAGCTGATGTACCACGCGGATGGATCATGTTGTTGAAATATTATGTGATTCGATATATTCGAATAGATGACAATAGTTCTAGATGGTTTGAAGGTCTCTAGTTGGATGGAGATGAGACTCTAAGAGAAGTTCATTCTAATCTGAATAAGAGGAATCCAAGATAGATGTTATCCTTATAAAGGATAGTCTTATAAAGTACGATCTGTAGGAGACGAGGGCACTGCTGACTATAAAAATAAGACACCCCATTGGTCAAAGGTACTCTTTTACTTGAGAGTTGTTTTCTTGTGTCAATATCTTGTGAGATAAATTGACTGACTTAATCATCGAAGTGCCTCCAGCTGGATGAGCCACCATGGTGTTTGTTGTCTTCTTATGTACAGGTGTTAAGCTCTTCTGTTCTTCCAAGTGCTCTACGGCTAAATTCCTTAGAACTCGACAAGGAGATTTAATTTGGTTGTGAAGTCAAAAATTAACAGATTTCTACCTTTAGACGATATCATAATGTTCTAACCCTTTTTTAAGAATATATATATCATAGTATTTTCAACACTTAAAAGATTGTAGAAGATATTAGTTGTGCAATTAAACCATGTTCAACCATGTATAACTTTTAAAGGGCAAATTACACAAATAGTCCCTATAGTTTGGTACTTGTGTCACTTTGGTCCATGACTTTTCAGTTATGACACATTTGACCCTGAATTTTGAATCTTGTTCCAAATAAGGACAATTGAATATATAATTAGATTTTTCAAGGGTAAAATTGTCAATTTGATAAAATATAAACTAATTTGACAAAAATAAATGTCAAACAAATATTTTTGAATTTTAAAAAATTATTTCTACCTACTAAAAATAAAATTATGTAAAATTGATAAATCTTTTAGACATTTATTTATTTTTTTACCAAATTAATTTTAAAAAATTAATCATGTAATTTTTATTAATTTTACATAATTTTATCATTGGTGGATAAAAATAATTTTTTAAAAATTAAAAATATTTTTTTGACATTTATTTTTATCAAATTAGTTTATATTTTATCAAATTGACGATTTTACCCTTGAAAAATCTAATAATATTTTCAATTGTCCTTATTTGAAACAAGATTCAAAATTCAGGGTCAAATGTGTCACAATTGAAAAGTCAGGGATCAAAGTGATACAAGTCCTAAATTATAAGGACTATTAGTGTAATTAACCCACTTTTAAATTAGATGTCTTAGAGCATATCCAATTCTTAATTTTTGTCTTTTCTTTTCTTTTTCTTTTTTTTAATCAAATTTAAATTTGATTAAAAAATGTTAAAAATTCATCTCCGGTCCATTCAAGGAGAGACATTTTTTCATCAAATTAGAATATGATAAATATTTAGAAATATGAAACATTGGAGATTATTTTTTTGATCAAAATTGATGAAAAGAAAATTTTAAAATAAAAGGAGATTTTTTAAAAATACTTCAATAAAAATGTGAAGAATAAAATAATTCATATCAAATCAAATACTTTTATTTAAATTTAAAATGAAATTAAAAGAAAAAATTCACAAAAAAATTGCGATGCTCGAGTGTTGTTATATTGAAGAGACTACCCATTCCACTTCATTTCTATTCCTTCAGCCCATTCTTAACTTCTTCAACTTTGTCTATGTTCTAATCCTTCAACTTTAGTTGTGTTACATTGCATCATATTATTATATAAAAAAAAATTATGTTAAAAAAAAAAAAAAACGATGCATAGAAAACTAGTGCAAAATAAAGGAGAAACAAACAGCTGTCTTTGGTGTGAGTTTCAAATTATAATTCTACCCTTATATTTGAATATTATGTTTAGTTTGAGTTTTAAAATTATGATTCTAAATCAATTTCAAAACACATTTTGAAAACATATTTGATAAACTAGACAATTTTTAAAGACATTTTGAAAACATGTTTAGTAAACCAGACAATTTTTGAATTTTTAATCTATCTGGATACCCAGCCGATCGTCCGATCGGTTGACCCGGACAGTACTTTTTCTTTTTCTTTTTTCTCTTTTTTTTTTTCTCTTTTTTTTTTTTTTTCTTTTTTTGCATTTGTCTCTCAGTTTTCAAAGATTGTTTTGGTTTTTTCTACAAAATCCAAACCAAACACAGTGTAACTGTCCTTTGATCTTTATCGAAATCTATTCCTCCTAACTAGGGTTTATTCATCTTCATCTTCATCTTCATCTTCTTCTGTCTCTTTAGTTTTATTGTGTTGATGAAACAATTGAACGTGGACCTCCTCGATTCTCTGACAATCATGGATTCGGACTTCTCTCCAAGCGGTGGCCTCTCTGGGCCAGGTATTGACTTCGATTTCACCTTTGCCTTCAACGACAGCAACTTCTCGGACCGTGTGCTTCGGATCTAAAATCGTACCCAATTTGCCCGAAAGAAATTGGTAACAGAAAGCAAAGAAGAGAAGACATCAAGGAAGAAATTGGTAACATACATACAAATATGTGTTTGTGTTATTGTAGACTAATTTTTTGTTGATTTTTCTTTCATAATTCATAAATTTATTGAGTTTTTATTGCTGATTTTTTATTTTTTATTTTTTATTTATTTTTTATTATTATTATTTTTTGTGTGTGTTCTTCTTTATGACATTTTTTATGGGATTTCAATGACAAGGGATTTTTTTTTTTTTTTTTTTTTTTCAATTATCAATCGCCACTTGTTATTTGGGAAAAAAAATTATATTTATTTTTGATTTTTTTAAATATACAAATTATTTTTTAGACCAAAATGACGAATTGTTTGTTTGAATTGAATTTTAAAAAGAATTTGATTATGAGTTTTGAATAGAATTTTTAATAGAGTTTTGAATTGTGCGTTTGGTAGTGAGTTATAAGTTTTTGAATTAAGTTTTGAAAATTCTTTTCAAAACTCATAACCAAACAATTTTTTTCCTTTCATATCATATCAAAAATTCAAAACTCAATTCAAAACTCTTTTTAAAATTCACAATCAAACAATTTGTATTTTTAAATCATAATTTTAAAACTCACAAATTCAAAATATAACTCTATTCTCAAATCATAATATGTTGCCGAATGTTACCAAACTTTTCTCAGGACGCATCCCACCATTTGAATTTTTTGTTTCTTACACACACAAATTTGCTCTAACATTTAAATCTACTATATATATTTGTATATATTATTCATGCTTTAATTATGAAATTGGCTTGACAAAAATCAGATCCAAGTAACATAACCTTAAAAAAAATACAAGCAACAATTTAATAAAACTTAAGCTGTGTTTGATTTGTATTTTGAAATAAATTTTCAAAAAAAAAAAAAATGGGAAGGAAATTTAGAAATTTTTTAAATTTATTTGATTATATATTTTAAAAAATAATTTGAGAATTTATAATGATTTAATATTTTGTTATAATTAGATACATGCGTGCGAGAGAAAAAAATGATCAAGAATGAGAGAAGTGAAAAAAAAAAAGTGATTAATTAATGTATAAGAGAGTGATTTTGGAAAAAAATTTCAAAAATTTTCCAAGAAACAAAAATTTTAAACTTTTTTTCAAAAATTATATTTTGAGACTTAAAACCAAACAAGACCTTAACTTTTTTACACTTTAATTTCCACAAAAAATTCACTCTAACATTTTAACTTGATATATATCTGCATATATTATTCATGCTTTAATTAGGAAATGGGCTTGACAAAAATCAGATCAAAGTAACATAACCTTTAAAAAAAGACAAGCAACAATTTAATAAACTTAATTTTTTTGCACTATAATTTCCTTTTCAAGAAGTCTTACAATGGGTAAAGGTTACAAACAAATACACCAAAAGTCAAATAAAAAAATATGAAAAATACTTGACATTAAATTATTGTACACTTTAATTTCCTTCTCAACAAAGTCTTCTAATCGGAAAAAGTTACAAACAAATATACAAAAAGTTAAAGTAAAAAATAAAAAACTCCTTGACATCCTCAAACCGATTCTACAGTGCATCTTCTGTTCTTAATTAAAACCTGCAAATTCACATAAAATAGTTTAATTAAGGAGAACGTAAAAACACATGACTATAAGGAAACAAGTATCTTTAATAACTTATCCTGCATAATCCTAATCTGTAAATCTCAATTACACACGTAAAAGATTTTTTTTTTTAAAAAAAAAAAAAAAAACTAATTTAAACATAGTATCATGCTTACTATACATCTGTATATATTATTCATGCTTTAATTAGGAAATGGGCTTTGACAAAAATCAGATCAAAGTAACATAACCTTAAACAAAATACTAGCAACAATTTAATAAACTTCATTTTTTTTACAATTAAATTTCCTTTAAAAGAAGTCTTACAATGGGTAAAGATTACAAACAAATACACAAAAAGTCAAATCAAAAAATATGAAAAATACTAGACAATAAATTATTGTACACTTTAATTTCCTTCTCAACAAAGTCTAGTCTCATCTACCAAACTTTTCTATAGCTTGTGTTGAGTCTGCTCTAGAAAAACCTTACCATCACTCTCTCTTCAGAGTCAAATTCTTGAAAACCTTGGACATAGCCCACCTCTAATTGGGCTAGTAGCATATTGGACTTCTTCAATACCCACAATAGCACTAGATGCATATTGGGGCTAGAAAGATTGGGCTATCACAACCGGATTAGAAGAGTCTACAGGCTCAAAACCAAAATAGTTGGGAGTAATACTGAAGCCCGACTGACCTGTTTGTGATCTGGAACCAGTCCCTTTCAGGCCCTAGCCTCCACAACCATCACTACTCTAGCCCTGGATTCAATTACCTGAGGCCCACAGGACAGTGCTGAATTAAATATTACTCTGTCCACTATCCTAGAAGGTTCTGGATGCTTTTTAGGCTACGTGGATGCCCCCGTTTTGCTGAGGTAGCCACAGAGTCCGTAATCTCCATTTGCATAACTGGGGCATAACCAAAGCACTTCCCTTCTTTCCTTGTGACAAACTTACACGAAACATTACCGTGGCCAATGTGGCCACACTCATAGCAAAATTCTGACAATTTCTCGTACTTGTAGAACACCTTGAGCCCTTCCTCATCAAGAACAGGACCTCTCCGATGGAGGATGAAGCCTTGAAGTAATGGCTTATAACATCCACGTCTACCCTTAACTGGAGAAAATTTCTGGTCAGAAAAAGCCCTTTTAAATCGCCATCCACACAAATAAGCTTACCAATCATGTTACCAATAATTTTCCCATGAGCTCTAGTCAAGGTTTCGAAAGGCGGCTGCGGTCGTTGTAATGGTTGCGGTGGCGTAGTTGCAGTTATAGTGTAAAGGCCGTATCGTAACGGTTGAAGTAACCGGAACTGTGAATTTTTTAATCTTTCACACAATTTTTTAAAAAATTACCAATACGCATTTTTTTTTTCTTTTCAAAATCATATTTATGAGGGTTTAAAATATATTTTGATTAAATTTTGTTAATTTTTAAGTATGATCCAATATATTTTATATTTTTAAATCATTATAAAAATATTTTTTTTACATTTTATTTCAATAGTTAATGACTTTAAGAATAATTGATTTTAAATGTCCATAAAATTATTTTTAACAAATATCTAAATTAACTAAATAAAAAATATTTACAATTATTAAATGAAATGATTATAAATAAATAAATAAAAAAATTGTGTCATAAACAAAAATTATTTTTGAGTTAATGATTGTTTTTTTAAAAGACATTTTTTCAGACAACACTTTACAGCTAACTAAATAAAATTATTTACTATTAAGTAATAAATGAAATGATAATAAAAATAAAAATTAACAATAATACCATCTCAAGATCATTATCAATTAATAATACATTTCTGAATATGATATCCTTCCATTCACATGATTCTATTGTACAAAAGATAACATATTCATAAGTTCTAACCATAAATCTATAGCATGTGCCACGAGTTAATGGTACGGAATAAAAGTTAAACAGATAATTAAATGCCCTAATGGTTACAACTTTCCAAAACGATACTTGGTTACAATAAAAACAAGCTTTAACTCAATACAGTTTAAGCCCTAGGCTTGTACAAAAATAATTACAAAACTAAGGAAATTCTTAGCTCCAAGTTCTCCCAAGCTACGGCCTTGGTAGAGGCATATTATCAGCACTTGAAAATGGTTTTCCACATAGGGTCAGCCAAAGCCCAGTAGAAATACTTTAAGACAGTGTATGAATCTTAATAAGGTTATAAGATGAATGCATATGCAATGTTCGTGCCAAAACATTTTATATTTCTTTCAAAAAATCATGCAATGTCAAGCTTATATCACAATTTATAAAAACATCTCCTTTACAATAGAAAATATGGCAGTAGATACAACACTGAGAATCTCTAGGTACGTATTTGCAAGTAGGCTATACAAGCACTACCAATTGCTATTTTTATCGGTACTAACCGGAAGTCTCGGCACCTAACCACGCGGATTTCTAGACTTTCACCAATGACACGCAGGCCAACAATAATACCATAACCAAACCCTCTACCTAGATTCACCAAGATATTCACCCCATTTTCTCCAAACAATATACATTTTCAATGTGTTAAGTATAAAACAATGCTCAATGCAAATGAATAAGAAATTAGTTTCAATTCTCCTAATTCTCATGCAATTTCTACAACAATCATGGCTATCCTCTATCGATAGCCTAAAACAAATATATCTAAACAGATAGATAATTTGCAATAAAGATAAACTTTTCAAAATTTCAAGATGAGAGTGATAATGCATATCCAACTCCACCACTATCATCATCATCATCATCATTATTATTCCAATTTCATAAAACCCAACATCATTTCCATTTTATTTTTACAAAATCAAATATTCACATTTTAAGGCAAAATCTCATTTTCTTTATAAATCAATTCCAAGGATAAAAATCCACTATTTTATCACAAACCAACTACATTTCAATTCCATAACCATTTTCAAGAATCCATTTGAAAACCCCTATTTTGATTTCAAAACCAAAACTTTAGCTTTTTATCCAAAAATCCCCAAATCACAATATTGTTTAGAAAAGCAAATAACCAAATTAAAAACCAAACGAAAGTGTGGAGAAATCCCTATCTCAAAGCAAGAAGGCAAGAGAGAAAGTGATAAAAACCTCAACGAAGCTGAAATTCAACCTTGCTCCGATCAAATGAAAGCTCTAAGCATGCTCTACATTTTTATCAAAAGGACTAGGGTGTAAAAATCAATGGATGATTGTGTATTTGAAGGTTTAAAGATGGGTTTTAGAGAGAAAGAGAGAGAGAGAGAGAGAGAGAGAGAGTAGATTTAGGTTTCAGAATGTAGAGAGAGAGAGAGTAGATTTAGGTTTCGGAATGTAGAGAGAGAGAGAGAGGTGAGAAAATGACTCAAAAAATGGCTTTCTCAAACTAATATACGCGCAGACCGCTCGAGTGACCAAAACACTGCTCAAGCGACTAGACACAACAAGTGAGACCACGCGAGTGAACAAAGTTACCGCTTAAGCGCACAAACACAAACGAAGACACCACTCAAGCGCAAGAATGGTTGCTTGAGCGCACAATGCACCCCTTTCAATAGTTCAGACTTGTAAAAGTTTGCTCGAGTGCAAAAACTCGAACTCTCCGTACTTTTGCAGACTGTAAAAGATTGCTCGAGTGCAAGAAGCTTCGCTCGAGCGAACAAGCAGAATTCTGGGCAAAGACTCCTTGAAAAACGAACTCCCAACCTATTTCAAACACAACCACAATACTCACACAACCCAATTCAACAAGGAATAAGGTGAACAAGGACATGAACAACCATCAAGACAAATAATCCCGAATCCAAAACAATAAATGGGTCGTGTTTGAACCAAAATCATTATAACAAAAGGTAATGATCATGAGATGGTATTATTGTTAATTATTTCGGGGCGTTGCAATTGTGCCATAAGCAAAAATTATTTTTGAGCTGCTGATTCTTTTTTAAAGACATTTTTTAGACAGCACATTATAGTAAGAAAATAAAAAATATATATTTACAATTAAATATTAAATGAAATAATTATAAAAATAAATACAACCATTATTTATATACTTTTACTTTACATGCCAATGTAATGAAATAAAAATTAAAAATTAAATTATAAAGAAAAAAAATACATTCAAAGTTTTTTCTTTAGACTTGGATCACTTAAGTATTCATTCTTTTTTTGTAAGATTTTTTTTTTCTTTGAAAAGGAATCTATACAGAATATTGTAATGGTGTGTAATGGGCTGTTATGGCCATTACGTACCACCAAAACGGCCGTTACACATGTGAATTTTCGTCACACCGCAAAAGCGGGTGTAACGGGTAGCGCTTACCACCGCAACCGTTACGTAACACCGCTTTTTAAAACCTTGACTCTAGTAAGCTTATCTATCGGCAACCCATGGATTTAGACCAAAAAGGGCACCATTTAAACTCCATCTCCATTGTAGCCTTTCTAGTCTGAAGAGGTTGAAGGACCAGTAAATTTCCCATGACACAGGGCTTCCGATAGCACTTTTCAACGATCTTCCGCTTTAGAAAATTGAAACAAAAACACATTATCATTCCATAGCAAAATAGTGACTTTTGTCCTAGTCTTCCATGCCCCATGGAGAATATTAAAGACTGCTACTTTATTCAGAAGTTTAGGGACGAGGATCTTGCCCACCAAACACAACTTTGAAATATCATCTCTCGTCCGACCCTTCCGGTAGATCAAAAATATCCATCGTCAGAAACACGGACACAACAAATGCAAAGGATAAATGGAATAAACTTAGCTCCATAACTTTCCACAAAACCTAGGATTTCCACATAAACACTACCAAACAGTAGAGAGAGCTCTCATTCTATAGAGAGAGAGAGAGAGGCGTTCATATTCCAACTAAAATCATATTTTCTTCTTTTATTAGAGATGAATATGAACTAAGTCACGAACCAGAATTGCCCAAAGCAACATATAAAACATACAAAAATAGAACTCTCTTTAGAACCTTTCATCTTTCAAATCACGTTTCTTGTGTCTAAACTTTTTAGAAACCACATTTTTTTTTTTTGGGGTAATGTTTTGGTTCTAAGACCTGGCTTGAAACCCGTTTGTATGGATGCCCCAACACACTCCGGGCTTATGAATGGATGGATTGTGTTTGTTGTTGTCATTGTTTGTTTATTTTCTTTTCCTTTGTTGTTATGGAGTTGTTATTTGGAGGAAAACAGAATCAAGACCAAATTCAGGCATGGTCACACCCTCGACCATCACTATCATGCCCACTATGTATGAAGTCACGACGGCGAAGGGTCTTGACCAGACCGCAACCAATTACCCACTACAGTACTTTGTTTGTGGAAAACCATGGCGCCTACAACCAAAAACATCATCCAGTATGTCACCTATGGAAAAATAGTTCACCCGCAAGAGTGACCTGCGAATGATTTGTTCAAGCCCACGACCACTTTGTTCGAACCCACTATGACACCCAAATGTTTGGAACATCAATTGAAAATTTCAACTCTAATACATACCCAAAGGTTGAAACAACATTAAATAAAAACTTTAAAAATATGTAAATACAACATTAAACGAAATCACAAAGTCCTTAATTGTTAATACATAAGATCATAAAATTTGTTCGGCTTTAGTCATGGATTCAAATTAGCCAAGGCTCTATCTTAGCATCAACTCCATTTTCGTCTTCCATTCCTTCCTCATCAAAATTTGGCATAAGATGCTAGTGCAACAAGAATATATGCCATGAGCTTTTCAGCATAGAAAGAAACACAACAAACTTATCTTTCTTTTTAAGAGAAAAATAACGAGATTATAAGCATGAAATAACCATACCATTGCAAAATGAATTACACCTAATAAAGAATTTCAATAATTTTAATAAATTAAGTAGTACTCGAAATCTCACCAAAGAGATTTAACTTACCAGCCACTAAGTCATGGACAGATTAATTTGAAACCTTCTTTTGGTCAAATATTCAAGTGTTACCAACCATAACTACTAGGGATGCCCACGTCCAGAGTTACATATCTAAGCAATGACATCCGTGGTCTGTCCCAAGGGAACGATCTGCCAGGGGTACGTAACCTCCTCCCTATATGCCACCTGCACATCTACCTTTTTTCCTAAATCGAATATTGAAAAGGGTTCAAATATGTCTCGTGGCATCTTAGGGTTTTGCGACACGAATTGCACAAGAATTTTCAAAACTAGGGCTCACCCTAAACAACTGTTAATTTCGTACACTCCGTTGGGTATTTTAATTAATTTTCATAGTAATCACTAATAATTACAAAATTAGATTAGCATTGACGTTATACAATTTTACTATAATTTTCAAGAGAAAATATTAACACATACGTTCTACAATAATCAATCAATGTACATATTATTGTAAACAATTAAATCAAACCATAAGGTGAGATAATAATTTAAAATACTAAAATAAATCACAACATCACACATGCATGAACTACTAATTTATAAGATTCAATTAAATAGACTAGAACAATACTTATTTTTAATTCTAATAAATAATTGAAGTGGTATTATTGGTTCTTTTAATATTCTACCCAGAATTTTCAGAACTTAAATTTTATAGTTAAAATTACAACTAAATTATTTAGACAATTCTAAAATTCATGTAATTCTTAGAAATGTTCAACAAACATGTTATGTTCATTTTTCAAAAAGAATTTCCCTGAAATAAATTATAAATAATTCTACAAAATTACAAGAAGTTACATGACACAGATTTGTCACATTTTCTTAAAATAATTTCACACTGAAATTTTATAAATAAAATCCATAATATAAAAATTGAAGATGAAGCTAGACTTCTCAAATTTCATTTTTAACTCAAAAAATACCAGATTTGGCCTAATATAGCATTTTAAGAGATTTTTCAAACATAAAGCGGAATCTGTCTAAAAACCTAAATTTAATTAAAATTTGATATAAATTTCTACAAAGCTAAAATAATTGATACAAAAATTTCTGGATGATCTAGACATAAATTTTGTAGAAGAAACTATTTCGAAATTTTCAGTATAAAATTGTCTAAAAATTTGTACAAAATTCTGAAAGATTTAACAACTATATGATCAAACCAAATAACATCTTCAATCATCTATTAAATATCGAAGTATACACGCAAGCCTAAATGTAAGATTATATAATGATTTTAATACTACTAATATATAAATTACCTTCAAACATCTAATGTATATAACACCAAATTCACATGCAACTACAAACAAAAACTCTATCAAGATTTTTATCCTTATTAGCATTTGAATATAATCTAAAATTGAAGAAAAAGAATGAGAAGATTTCGAGGGTTTTCTTACTTAGTAATGAAGTTGAAATGAGGTGGTGAAATGGTAGGAAGATTCTAGCCTTTCTCCTTCTCCTCTTCTTCTCTCCCAACTCTAACTTTGCTAACATTGTTTTTTTTTTTTTTTAAACTCGAAGTCAAGTGAAGAGGAAGAACACTACACTCCTATACAGAGATGATCAACAAAGTCCTTCACACATTATGTATATTCCCATCAAAAAATTTTTGCCCAAGGCTAATTATCAACTCTACTCCTAGCTTTGCATGCAAGCTTACATGTGGTGGGGTGATTAATCACCCCTACTGGTCACCTAATTTTCTTTTTTCTTCTTGTTTTTGAAATGAATGATAAATTTGTATAATTATGTATTTGTGTGGGTTTTTTTAAATTAATTAAATAAATTTTTTAACTAAAGTATTCAGTAAGGGTAATTATTGAGTTGAATCATCTACAAAAATAGTTACAAACAAAAATCATTGAATACCCAACAATATTTTTATTAGTGACTAAATCGTAATCGTCCCCAGATTAATACATTTATTAAATAGTCCCTAGATAAATTAATTTATTACTCATATCTTATAATGCATTTATAAGAATAATTAAATACAACTTCTCACACTCGCAATCTATAGTTCGTGCCCGGGATATGTTTGCCTATAAAAGGCAACTCAATGCGCGAAATTATCAATTTTGATCTTTATTTATGCTCTCTGTGGGGGCCGAGTATTGGGAGTCGTAGAGATTCCGGATAGTCGAACCTGGGAGAGTCGAAATTCGTGGCACTCGGCATTGGCTCGCAAGCTCGAATCCAACTTCACTCGGCCAAATAGCCGATTAAGCAAGGGGCCGAGTAAAGAGCGGTCTACTACAAAATGTGCCGAATATGGAGTTGGAAATGGACCTAATCCCGAGGCCCATAGAAGAAAAGATATAAATAGAAGAACATCAGCCAGAAAGAGGTATGTGAGAATTGTTGTGCTTAACTTAGAATACGGGCGTTCTTGAGTGTGGCGACTGACTTGTCCGTCGGAGTGTTAATTCCAGCACCCTCGACCGGAGTGTTTATTCCTTTTCAGGTGATCAAGAGCGTCCCCCAGGATCAGAAGAGTATTTCCAAACCACTTCTCCACAATTGGCGCCGTCTATGGGAATACTCAAACACATCCATGGCGGGCGTAACGGAAGACCTTCCGATAGTCACTTATGAAACTACGCAGAGAGACGACCTCACTCCATCAAACATGCTTGGACCGGAGACCATCCCCATAAGACGCGCTCCGAACTTCGCCTCACCCTCGACTTCAGAGCATGAAGCAATGCAAGCGATCATGGAACAAGCAAAGCAAAACGAACAAAGATTGGAGAACATGATCGTAGAGAACGAACGTCTCCGTCAGGATTTGGCCTTGGAGGTAGCGAAGTCCAAACATACCAAGGCCCGGAACGACCTGTGAGGGCAGCTGGTCGACGATCTCGAGCCCGACAACAAGATACTGATAGCAACTCCAACCCATTATCCTCGGAGCCCAAAAAGAAGGGACGATCCAAAATTTCCAGTTTTTCTGAAGAGAGTCCCCGTACAAGGCGTAAGCGAAGAAAAAACAGTTCGGATGAAGATCAACACGATCCTTTTGTACGACGGATTGCAAAGGTAGTGCTATTCAAGAAATTCAAAGCATCGTCATTCACCTCGTATAACGGTAAATTGGTGCAAGATGGCCAGCTACAACAGTACGTCCGAAAAGGCAACCCAACCAAAGCAATAGCCTTGAGACAGGATTCACATTCGCTCCGCTTGATCCACATGATATACAGCCTGCCAATGTCATCGGTGGTGCACGTGATTTAGTCGAAGTCTAACCCTCAAGAGCAACTCATTACGACTAAACGGCCCCATGAAGCCGAGGTTATCACTTTTGATGATTCGGATTTGGCCGGAGTAACACACTCTGCCCCACATTGATCCCTTGGTAATTGAGTTACGCATAAACCGATTCACAGTTGAGCGCGTACTCATTGATCCGGGGGGCACATCGGAGATTATGTACTACAAGACATTCACCAAACTCGACTTCTCCGAATCGGATCTCTCTCCGGCCCCTTATCCACTATTCGGCTTCAATGCCAATCCAGAGTACTCGCTGGGGAAAATCAGACTTCCCGTTCGAGCAGGTTCCCGAACAGTGGATATAGGATTCTTGGTCGTCAAGCTGCCGTCGCTGTATAATCTTATCATGGGGCGATCCTGGTTGCATACTATGTGAGCTGTGCCAAGCACCTATCATTAGCTGCTCCGCTTCCCGACAGAACGCGGTATTGAGCAAATTCACGGCTCCCAGAAATCGGCACAGGCATGTTATCTCCTTGCTGAGAAAACGTCAAAGGAACTATAGGTGAATTCCATTGAGATGCCGGATCGAGAAAGCCTCGACGATGTTGGTGGCTCCCAAATGAAAAGGCCATGGAAGGCTTAGAACGAGTTGAAATCAATGGAAGCCCAGACAAGTTCTTCATGGTCGGCGCCTCTTTGAGTCAGGCTGACAGACAGCAGCTAATATCTTTCCTGCTCAGCAACCTCGATGTCTTTGCGTGGACTCCGTACGAGATGCCGGGTATAGATCCGTCAGTTTCACAGCACCATTTGAATGTCGATCCTAAGTGCAAGCCGATTATTCAGAAAAGCTGGCGGTCAACCGCAGAGCACATTGCTGCTGTTGTTGAGGAGGTCGATAGGCTGCTTGACGCCGGGGCAATTAGGGAGGTGACCTACCCTATATGGCTCTCTAATACAGTGGTGGTGAAGAAGAAAAATGGAACTTGGCGAGTGTGCATCGATTTCATGGACCTAAACAAAGCCTGCCCAAAGGGATTGTTTTCCTCTTCCCAGGATAGACCAGCTTGTAGATGCTACGGCGCGCCATCAGCGTATGAGCTTCCTTGATGCCTACAGAGGTTATCATCAAATCGCTATACATCCGGATGACCAAGAGAAAACTGCATTCCTCTTCCCAAGAGGAACCTATTGCTATAAGGTAATGCCTTTTGGGCTGAAGAATGCAGGGGCAACCTATCTGAGACTGGTCGCCACCATGTTCAAGGAGAAACTCGGCAAAACTATAGAAATGTACATTGACGATATGGTGGTCAAGTCCAAAGAAGAGCAGAATCATATAGACGATCTGGAAGAGACATTCGGCATCCTATGCAAATATGGAATGAAGTTGAACACTTCCAAATGTGCATTTGGTATCGGCTCTGGCAAGTTCTTGGGCTACATCGTCAACCACAGAGGAATCGAAGCAACCCAAGGCAAATCAAAGCAATCTTGGAGCTCGGCTCCCCTCGTTCAGTAAAGGAGGTTCAAAAGTTGATAGGGATGGCTGCCGCACTCAACAGGTTTATCAGCCGGTCCACAAATCGCTGCCGACAATTCTTTCATACACTACGGCAGGGCAAGGCTTTTGAATGGTCCGCTGAGTGCAAAGCCGCTTTCAACGGCCTAAAGACCTACCTCCGCTCAGTACCACTCCTGACAACACCCTCTGCTGGCAACTCGCTCATTTCGTATCTGGCAGTTTCTGACCAAGCCGTCAGCGCCGTATTGATAAATGAAGAACTGGGGGAACAGCAGCCAGTGTATTATGTGAGCAAGGCAATGGTTGACGCCGAAACACGCTACCTTCCGCTGAAAAAGCTCATCCTAGCCCTAGTTATGGCGGCAAGGAAGCTCATGCATTACTTCCAGGCGCATAGCAATGGGGTACTAACATATTATCCCCTCCGATCAGTACTACGCAGTGCGGAAGCATTGGACGTGTTTCAAAGTGGGCTCTGGAACTTGGCCAGTACGATATTCAATTTCTACCCAGAACCTCAATCAAGGGACAGGTGCTTGCCGACATTATCGCCGAATTCACTGGGGGCCTTACTGACTTCAAGTCTGATGTTGCCGACTTCAAGTCAGATAAAATTCGACTGAAGCCGAACTGGAGGATTTATGTTGGGGACATCTGGTAGTTGTATTGTGATGGATCGTCCAATCAACGGGGCAGTGGAGCTAGAGTTGTAATCATGACTCCCCGACGGCGCAATAATTGAGCAGGCTTCAAGCTCGGCTTCGAAGCATCAAATAACGAAGCCAAATACGAAGCCCTTCTAGCCGGTTTGCGGAATGCGCATATTCTGGGTGCTCGGCGTCTGCTTGTGTTTTGCGACTCAAAACTGGTGATCAATCAGCTAAAGGGGGAGTACGCAGCAAGAAACGACCATATGGCGGCCTACATGAAAACGGCCAATTCCTTGTTGGCAAAATTTGACCATCATGAGTTAAACCAGATAACACGTGATCAGAACACCCCATGCAGATGCCTTGGCTTGCCTAGCCTCCGCAATCAACTCAGAGATTAAACGGACCATCAAAGTAGGATTCATCCCAAAGCCAAGCATTAGCCATTCGGAGGAATTCCAAATCAACGTTATTGAATCTGCTCCAAGTTGGATGGATCCCATTGTTGCATTCCTATCTTCTGAACAACTCCCAGAGGACAAGAAAGAAGCGCACAAGCTGCGAAACAAAGCCATGCGATACTACTTGAATCTACAAGGAAGGCTTTATAAAAAGTCACTCTCTGGCCCATATTTGGAATGTGTGCACCCGGACAAAGTCGAGGAGCTTCTAACTGAGATACACGAAGGCAGTTGTGGTGCCCATTTTGGCGAACGCTCTTTCGCCCATCGAGCTATAACGCAGGGATATTATTGGCCGACAATGAGAACGGACACCGAGTGTTATGGAAAAAAGTGTGAACAGTGCCAAAAGTTGTCCCCGTTAAACCATCTGCTTGCTGAAAAGGTGAACTCTATCACCAGTCCCTGGCCGTTCGCCCAGTGGGGGCTTGATATCGTAGGACCATTGCCGAGGGCCCCAGGGAACAAGCGATACCTGATCGTTGCAACAGATTACTTCACGAAATGGGTCGAAGCGGAGGCATTAACACATTCGAGATGCTGACGTTAAGCACTTTGTGTGGAGGAACATCATAACACGATTCGGCATTCTTAGAGCTCTTATCTCAGACAACGGCATCCAGTTTGATTGTGGCGTGTACCGAGAGCTGTGTAGCAAATATGGTATCCGGCCTTACTTTTCTACGCCGGCTTACCCCCAAAGCAATGGCCAAGCCGAAGCCTCTAATAAATCCATCTTGGACGGCATCAAGAAGAGGCTGGAGAAAGCCAAAGGCAAATGGGTCGAAGAATTGCTGAGTGTATTGTGGGCTCATCGAACTACACCGAGAAAATCAACTGGAGAAACGCCGTTTGCCCTATGCTTTGGAACCCAGGCAATCTTACCCCTGGAAATCGGCCACCCGACTCTCAAGTCGCAAGTTTTTTGATATGGGCCGAAATGACATGATGTTGGCTTTGGATTTGACTCTAATCGAAGAACGAAGAGACCGAGCCCTTGCGTCCATGGCACAGTACCAGCAGCAGCTGGCAAAGTCATATAATCAACGGGTTCAGCTGCGCCGCTACACATCAGGAGAGTTGGTCCTGAAGAAGGTGTTTTCAGCTAACAGGAAACCGGCTGATGGAAAATTGGGTCCTAACTGGGACGGCTCCTATCAGATTGATTCGATCGCCGGAGTAAGGGCATATTGACTCAAAGACATGTCAAGAAGGAGTCTGCCATGGCCCTGAAATTCTACGCATTTACGCATATTTTATCATTAACCCGACTTGTGGGACATGATGCTTGTTCCGAACTGTTCACCATGTACATCTCTTTTTCTATAATACAAAGATTCCCATTCACCTACTACAGAATCTAGTTCAAAGATGTTCCGATTAAAGCCTCCGGATTCGGAGCGCCCTTCGTAGATATCACGATTGGCCAAATAAAGTCTCCGGATTCGGAGCCCCATCGGCGAATGACATCTTTGGGCCGATTAAGCCTCCGGATTCGGAGCGCCTTCGTGGATATCACGATTGGCCAAATAAAGTCTCCGAATTTGGAGCCCCATCGGTGAATGACGTCTTTGGGCCGATTAAGCCTCCAGATTCGGAGCGCCCTTCGTGGATATCACGATTGGCCAAATCAAGTCTCCGATTCAGAGCCCCATCGGCGAATGACATCTTTGGGCCGATTAAGCCTCCGAATTCGGAGCGCCCTTCGTGAATATCATAATTGGCCAAATCAAGTCTCCGGATTCAGAGCCCCATCGGCGCATGAGGTCAATTAACCCTTCGGGTCGTGCATAACACAATGATGTCGATTAAATCAGGCTGAACAATGTCCATTCAAATCGTCTGAAATACGTTTATTCAAACATTTATATAATAAAACACATGCAAGCACGTGTGTGCCGAGCAAAACTTATAACAAAACATTGAAAATAAAATGCTTTTTATTCGACCAACCAATAATCACATAATTTTAGACGCAATCCGCGTTTGAACATTTACAACGAATATTTTTATTCGGCGTCTCCCTCATCATCGCTCTTTTCAACTTCAAAGGCCGAAAGGGGCAAATGATCACGATGATCCAGGCCACATAAGTTGGAATCGACACCCTTCACTCGGAGAGCCTCCGCAGCCTGAAGAGCCGCGATCCAACCATGCTTAAAGCCCCGATTCTCGCATCGGCAGACCTCCTCAGCAAGTATCTCCTTCGTTTTGTCGATCCCAACCTTCCGGCCAACATGGAAGCCCTGCTCGTAACCCTTGACCCTCGTATTTTTCTACAGCAAACATGCTTGCCGTATCTCGGTCAGCGATGGCATGACTCAATAGCCGTTAGGTCACCCTCTCGTCCACAATCGGGTTAGATTGACCCGTCGCATGCGGATCGGCGACTTTAACCTTCCTAAGCTCCCTAAGCTCGCCCTCGGCTTTCTCCGCACGAGCCTCCGAACTGCAGACCCGTTCGTCCATTTTCTCCATCTTCAGAAGCACGGCGCGCAGACGCATGCCGACTTCGTAGGCGGTGTATAGCCCCTTCACCGCCCCATGAATACCTTCTCGAAACATTTCAAAATCTTGTCGTCCAACCATCAATTGTTGTGACCGCTACACCCGGATCATTAATGATGGAATCTGCCTCAGTCATTGATTTATTCCCCACGAACACTGCAAACCTCAATGGTCGTGGCGTCGCGTCTGACTCATTCCTCGGTCGTGGTCACGGGGAGCTTCCCCGTTGATGCTTCTCTCTTCGGGGCGATCTGCTTCAACGGCTTGAAGGTTGACGTTTTTCGTTTTCCTTGGACGTCCTTCCTCCCATACGCGCAGGCTCGCTGCTGTGATTCATCGCAGTATCTAGTTCAGCCAGCATTCGTCCTTCTCCTCTGTTGTTGAAGAAAAGTTTGTTTGACATTCGCCCTCGCCCCAAGCTAGTCCAAATCGAGTCTGAATAAGAATAAGTGGACCACTGCGCGAACTCACCCCATTTATGCAGCGACCCTGAGGCAATTTCATTAATGCTTTTGGCAGTCTCCAAACGACGGATGCCGATTGATTTGTGCCACAGCCACTTCATGCACTAATTTTTGGCTTGTTAAAACGGTCTAATTATCTAATCGGCAATTATAGGTGAATGCCTTGAAGTCCATGCACTGGCTGGGCAAGGGCAGATTTATTAATCTAACCGCTGAGCATCTTGGCCCCATGCCAATTAATATGTGCCACAGCCACTTCATGCACTAATTTTTGGCTTGTTAAAACGGCCTAATTATTTAATCGGCAATTATAGGTGAATGCCTTGAAGTCCATGCACTGGCTGGGTAAGGGCAGATTCATTAATCTAACCGGCCGAGCATCTTTGCCCCATGCCGATTAATATGTGCCATAGCCACTTCATGCACTAATTTTTGGCTTGTTAAAACGGCCTAATTATCTAATCGGCAATTATAGGTGAATGCCTTGAAGTCCATGCACTGGCTGGGGTAAGGGCAGATTTATTAATCTAACCGGCCGAGCATCTTGGCCCCATGCCGATTGATATGTGCCACAGCCACTTCATGCACTAATTTTTGGCTTGTTAAAACGGCCTAATTATCTAATCGGCAATTATAGGCGAATGCCTTGAAGTCCATGCACTGGTTGGGGCAAGGGCAGATTTATTAATCTAACCGGCCGAGCATCTTGACCCCATGCCGATTGATATGTGCCATAGCCACTTCATGCACTAATTTTTGGCTTGTTAAAACGGCCTAATTATCTAATCGGCAATTATAGGCGAATGCCTTGAAGTCCATGCACTGGCTGGGGCAAGGACAAATTTATTAATCTAACCGGCCGAGCATCTTGACCCCATGCCAATTGATATGTGCCACAGCCACTTCATGCACTAACTTTTGGCTTTTTAAATGGCCTAATCATATAGTCGGCGAATATACAGAACGTTTGATCTAAAACGACAACAAAACAATACTATTCATTAAATACAGTAAAGAACAAAATGAATTTTCATTAAGTAAATTGGGCACAAATTGTAGCCATTTTACATATGAAAATTGCTAAACAAAAAAGCTGTAAAATGCTGAAAATTACTAAATAAAAAGCTGAAAACATGCATGCAAATCCTAAAACAAAAACAAGAGCCGCCCAAATTAGTCCCGGAGTCAGACTCCAGCGGCTCAACATCTACTTGCTCGTATGGAATTGGCATAGCCAATGTTACATCGGCAGCAGCAAGGGCTTTGAGCCAGCCGTGTTTGAATCCCCCGATTTTCAAATTTAGGGACTTCGTCTACGTATTCATCAAAAGCAGATTTTTTCCCGGCATCGAATGCGCTGAAAGCCTTCAGATCGGCTGTTTGCTTCGCCGCCTTTATTTCTTCCAACTCAGCCTCCAATTTAGAGATCACCTCTTGGGCCAATTTAAGCGCGTCGTCGCTCACATTCGCCTTCTTCTCGGCGACCGATCTCAATTCTTCAACATTGCAGGCTCTCTCCACCTCGAACTCGGCCCTACTCCTTTGGCCGTCAACCTCCACTTGTAAACGACCAATATGCTCGACGGCATCGTGATGATGACGGCCCATCTCAACTATCCTTCTGACGGCCTGCAAAACAGGAAGTTTAGACCAAAACAATATTCGTGTAAAGTGAAAAGACAGTCAAGATATATACCAAAAGAGCCGATTGTGCGGCCAACGCAATTGCAACCAGATCCGGCTCCGCCCGAAAAGCCGCCTTGTCAGCAGGCCGTGATACGGACATGGCCGACGCCGAGTGCGACCGCTGGATCTTTGATTACCGAAGCATCGGAGGAGATCGGCGTATTCTTTATCTTCGGCTGAATAACAAAAGGTGCAATCACTTCCGATCCTTGCAAACGAGGTCGTTGTCGGCGCGGTCTTCTTTTGAGCTGGACTCGACCTCGGCAGTGCACTTCTCCACCCTTTGCTCAACTTCTACACTTGCCTCCACAAAAGGTTCTGCCTCGACACTCTCATTTTTTGCCGTTCCCTCCTCAATAATAGGCAAGAAGGATTAGGACTCACCAATAGGTGAGGGCTGAGATTCGGCAGCCCGAATGGCCTTCGCCCTTCTCCGCGCGGCCATCTTTTCCGCGTTCGCCTTCTTAGCAAGTTTAGTGAGGCTCAACCCAGCCATATCTTCTGTGTACGCGCCTGGAAGATCCTCCAAACTGTGAAAAATATCGTCAAGTGGAAGGTCCTCTCGACCCGACAGCTCCGCCCGCTACGGAGCGACTATACGAACCTTCTAAGACCAGCTTCCATTCGAATGCTAACTTCAACAGCCCTTGTCAGACTCGGCTTCAGATTGGGGTGACCTCAGCTACTTCCGATCGCTCCGAATTTGATCCCCCAACACCGACTTGCCTTAAATTTTTGAAATCAGTCAAGATAAGGGCGGTAAGAAACTTCTCACCCTTCAGAATTGGGATGTTTTCCGCCGCCGAAAAGGTTGTATAAGTCGCCTCGTAGCGGGAGCAGAACGTGGGTCGCCCTCCCTTGTTTCTAAAGACTCCGCCAGCCGAAATACTTGAGCGCAGCCTGGATTTCCCAAAGGACGGAGTCGTCGGTTGAGGTCAAGACTTTCTTCAAATCGTTTCCTGCAAAAGCAAAAGCATGAGGTCCCGAAAATGAAGCTTTATAGACTATAACAAAAAGTAAATAATTAAAAGAAGATACTCGGCCACCTGGTTCGCCCCCTTCGCCTACGAATACGATCAAGGTGGTCCTCGCCTTCACCAAATTCCCAGTTTCCTTGGACGACGACCATAACATCGTCGACTCGCTTCCCAGAGCTGGAAAGCATGGTCACTAGTTGATGGTCGGTGTCTTTCGCCCTAAGAAAATAACGCTCATGCCGACCAGAAGACTTGGCCAAGGCGTAGCAATGCCGGATAGTGGGAATGCCAAGGCTAAGCCTACGGCGATGGTTTAGTGCGATAATCCCCATCACGATCCTAAAGAAGTTGACATTGGGTTGGGAAGGGATTAAGCCCCAATGGCAGAGCACGACCCTAAGGAGTGGGTGAAGGAGGAAACGGACTCCACCCTCTGCGATTGATAAGAGAGGGAAGACGATCATGGTTTCATCAACCCTCTCCATATCGAGGGTGTCGTCTGTCACAAGTAACAGACGGACGTCATCAGGAATGGAGAAATGGCATCGGATGCCAGAAATTCGATCCGATGAGTGGAGATCTTTTAAATGTTTCGCCATTTCCCCTAGCTAATAGGAATATGCTAAGCTAAAAAACAAGGCAAGGAAAAAGGTTCAAAGCAGAGAAGGAGAGAACTTACAAGAGGCGAAGAAGATAGAGAAGAGAAGGAAGTTGCAGAGGTAATTCAGAAGGCAGTCCAGCGACGAGCGTCTAAAAGCGTGTATGCATTTGAAAAGATGTCGAAATTTTAAATCACAATAAATAGAAGTGTACGAAGGGGCGGGAAGTTGAAATGATAACTGAGAAGCGTGTGTTCAGACATTTGCATTGGAATACGGTCAGCCGCCGAATTTCGGCTCTGACTTTTCGAGTTCGAAGCCAAACACTCCAGCCAACTATCGTTAGTGGAGTGCTTGGGGGGCAATTGTGGGGGCCGAGTATTGGGGAGTCGTAGAGATTCTAGAGAGTCGGACCTGAGAGAGTCGAAATTCGTGGCACTCGGCATCGACTCGCAAGCTCGAATCCAACTTTACTCGGCCAAATAGCCGATTAAGCAAGTGGCTGAGTAAAGAGCGGTCTATTACAAAATGTACCAAATATGGAGTTGGAAATGGACCTAATCCCGAGGCCCATGGAAGAAAAGATATAAATAGAAGAACATCAGCCAAAAAGAGGTATGTGAGAATTGTTGTGCTTAACTTAGAATACGAGTGTTCTTGAGTGTGGCGACTGACTTGTCCGTCGGAGTGCTAATTCTGGCACCACCCGACTGGAGTGTTTATTCCTTTTCAGGTGACCATCAGCGGATCAAGAGCGTCCCCCAGGATCAGAAGAGTATTTCCAAACCACTTCTCCACACTCTCTGTGTCATGCCCCAAAATAAATATGATAAACCCATCTCATTAGCAGAAGTATAAATGAATGACATGCTTTCATTAATCAGAGTTTAATATACATTCATGAAATGATAACAAAGTATGAATATTATACAGATAGTCATATGCCTTAATAGCTTATATCTTTCCAAGTCACTACTTGGGTACAACAAAAGTGGATTCTCAATCCAATACAAGTTTAAGCCTGAGGCTCGTTCAGATACAAATAATCAAAAGCAAAATAAACAAAATGAGTCTTCAATTCCACAGTCCTCCCAGGCTAAGCCCTTGGCGGAGGCATGTCACCAACACCTGAAAATGGTTTTCCCACATAGGGTGAGCCAAAGTCCAGTAGAAATAATCCAATATAACATATGAAACTTAACGAAGATATAGGGGTAATATGCAAGCACCATGCCATTGATGAACCATTTCGTACTTTGTTTGCAAACCATGCAATACAAACTGTATATTTTAATTCATGACATCTATCATTTTCCATTTAGACAACCAAACTGAGAGTGAAACTCAATAGGCCTCTAACTAGTACAACCATTATACAATCACTTCTATTGGCCATTTTACGGATATTTCATCCACGGGAATCGGCACCCATGTATATTCGTGGTTTTCAAGACTTTCACCCAGAACACTCCGGCCAACTTAATTCACTGGAGTACATCCCCTTTCTTCTTCCAAACATGGAGTACATCCCATTTTTCCTCCCAAACATCATACATATATAATGTATTAAAACCAAGATCATATTCAATGACAACGTATGAGAAATTTTAATTTACCTAATTCTCATGCAATATATACACAATCACAACTATCCTCCACTGATAGCTCAAAACAGATATTTCTAAACAAATATACAATCTCCATGACAGATAAACTATCCAAATTTCCATAGGTGAGTGACAATGCATATCCAACTACACCATTTACATAAACATCCATCAAATTTCATATTTCTAATACCAATTCTATTTATTTATACAAAATAAATATTTGAGACATTTTAGGGCAAACTCTCTCTTTTTCCAAAATCCAACCCAAGTATCAAAATCAACTATTTTATTATAACACAACCTCATATTCACTTCCATAACCATTTTCAATACATCCATTCGTAAACCCCTCTTGTGATTTTAAGCCAAACCCTAGGTTTGTTCCAAACCTTCCAAAGATCTCAATAATGTTTAAACAAAACAAATAACTAACTTAAGAGTCATATAGGAGTATAGAAAATTGCTACCTCAAAGCTAGAAGACCAAGAGACGAATGGAGACACCTCAAAGAAGCCGAATCCCAACTTTGCTCGGGTGAAAACAAAGCTCTATGTGAGCTCTACCTTTTTAACAAAGGCACACGGGTTGAGAAACCACTAAATCTAGGTGAATATATATATATATAGAGAGAGAGAGAAAGAGTGTGTGAGTTTTAGAGAGAAATGCTCTAGATCTAGGGTTTTTAGAAAGTCTAGAGAGAGAGATATATGAAAAAGTCATGTAAAAAGTGACTTTTAAGAACTGATATATGCACAGTCTGCTTGAGCGCAAGAAGTAACGCTCGAGCGTTAGACACAATAAGTTGTTCTGCTCGAGTGCAAGAAGTTTCGCTCGAGCGCAGAATACACACTTCCAGTAGTTTTGCAAATAGAAGCCCATCGCTTGAGCGCAAGAATGGTAGCTCAAGTGCACGATTGCTCGAGCATAGAATACACACTCCCAGTAGTTTTGCAGACCTGCAAAAGTACTAAGTGTTCACCAAATCGGCTCGAGAGCAAGAATGGCTGCTTGAGCGGAAGAGGACAATTTTGGGCAACAAAATTTTGAAAACCAAGCTACCAACCTGTCCCAAGCGCAATCAATACAACCCAATAGCCAAATTCAAGGAAGTATAAGGGAAAATAAGACATGAACAATAACACGCCATCACGAAACCCGAGTCCAAAATACAAAATGGGTCGGGTCCAAACCAGAATCGCTATAATCTCCCCCCTTAAGGAATTTCGCGCCCGAAAATTATAATTTAAACATTAAAACCATGCTTACATTAATTGTAACACTGACAATTTATCAATTCCATTACCATGACCCATTCCCCAATCATCTATTCTCATCAACTCAATACACCAGTTCTAATATTGAAGGTACAATTCACATTTTCCAAAACATATACAATGTTTATATTAAACCCGTGTTTCCAAAACACATACAAAATATACAATGGTTCCATATTTTCAAACATATGCAATGTTTTCATATTTCATTAACATAACATAGTCTCAATACATACTCAGACATTAACAAATAAGTCTGGATACTTCTCACGAACTTCAAATTCACATTCCCAAGTTGCTTCCTCAACTCCGTGATGTCTCCACAATACTTTTACCAAAGGGATTGTCTTGCCTTGCAAGACTTGAACTCGAGTATCCAAGACCCTCACTAGTCTCTCCTCATACGAGGCATCCTCATCTACCTCCAAGTCTATTCAATCCAACATGTGCGATGGATCTGACTCATACTTCCAAAGCATACTAATATGAAACATGTCGTGGACCCCGAAAAGCTGCGGCAGTGGCAAGGCCAAGCAATACGTTACCTCTCCAATCCGCTCGAAGATCTCAAAAAGGCCCAATAAATCTAGGGGACAACTTCCCACTCTTCCCAAACCTCATCAAACCCCGTCTAGGTGATATCTTCAAGAAGACATGATCTCCCATCTCAAAAGACAAAAGTCTCCTTCTACAATCGGTGTAGCTCTTCTGGCGACTCTGAGTCGTAGCTAACCTCTTACAAATAAGAGCAACTTTCTTCGTCGTCTCCCGAACTAACTCCGGACCCAACAAAGGTGCATCACCCACCTTGGCCCAACACACAGGGGATCTCCTCTATTGCAATTTAGACCTAGCTTTTCGAACTTCAACCTTAATTTTGGGACATTTAGAGTTGGGTTTGATCTCTGACTCCTACACGGGTATTGTAACACCTTCAAAATTACAATCCATTTTATAATATAAAACATTAAATATTTTCCCTCTATTGCGATTTAGACCTAGCTTTTCGAACTTCAACCTTGATTTTGGGATATCTAGAGTTGGGTTTGATCTCTGATTCCTACACGGGTATTGTTACACCCTAAAAACTACAGTATATTTTATAATTTAAAACATTAAATAGTTTCCAAATTATTACAAGGAAGTATTAATAAGGAACATTGTATGTTACTTAAATATTCTCTTTCTCATTGAACCAATCCCATGACATTACATATTAGGTTCATAATACAAATCATAGTTCAAGAAGTTAAAGAGAAATCATATCAGTATGCCCTAGTGGCGAACAAGTTTCAAGGGCATTCCTTTGATTACACAAAAGAATGGACATTAGTCCCAAAATACAACATAGCTCTGGAGCTTCAATACACAACAATCACTGAGCGCACATGCTCTATTCAAAACTATTCACTGCCTTATCACTTAGGCGGAGTTACACCAATATATAAATGATCTATATACATATGATCATGCCATGCATGTGTTAAGATACAATCCATGTTTTCCCCTTTTAAAATTTATGATGCTCAATGCATGATTCTGTTTAAAATCTCATCTGCAACAATAGGCCGCTAAATATGCTATGATGTCCCGAGCAAGAACTGTAAAACCATACATACATATATAGATTTATATATTGAAAATATTCTCACATTTGCTAACTCTAAAAACAGCGGAGCAATGGACACCTAAAACCTTTCCATTCCACATATGCCGACTCTTGAAACGACAGACTTGTGGACACCAAAAACCTTTTTCCACATTCATCCGGCAATAAGCACAAGACATGGAAAATGGGCACCTTGACTCACCGCATGGGTACCAATACAAGACGCAACCATTTTCAAAACCTACCCGAACTCATACGTTATTTACTCCATTTCAAAATTTCCAAGTATCCAAGAGATTGTAGGATCACAAAATAAAATCATAATGCATATGATGCATGAGTTTGCAAATCCTAATTTACCTATGGCTTATTAACTCAATAGCAAGATTTAATAGTAGCAATAAACAAAAGGAATTTTTCCCAATCTCTCATTTCCACAAATTTTAACATTCACTATCTCAATATATATTTCCAAGATAATCCAAAAGTGCATGTCTCAATACATTTGAAATAATCATTCACCAATTTCAAGATTTAAGAGTCAATTGAACTAAAGCACCATTATTAAATCAAGTTCAAAAAATTAGAGTTTTGAGAGATTTGGGGCTTTTCCCCTCTTTTATGCTTTAAGAACCAATATTCATCATCAATATCAATAATCAACAAGAAATATCCATAATCCTTTGTAAGAATTAGGTAGAAGCTCCTTTTGTTCAGCAAAACTTGTTTTATATAACAAAATCATTTCATACTTTACTTCAACTAAGAAAGTACCACATATAAATATATCTCAAATCATAACTGATACCAAGTTAAAAGTACCTCTACCTCATGAATGGAGTCAAGGAGATGAAAGCCTAACAAGAAACTTCAAAGAAAATGCAAACCAATCAGTAAAGATCTTGATCTAAACTTGGTCTTCACCTTTCTTGAAAGATCTAAGTCGATCTTTAGTAGAAATGGGTGAAATCAAGAGTTTTGGGTTAGGGTTCTTTGAAAATAAGGAAAAGAGTAAGAGAGAAAATGAAAAAGTGAGAAAAAGTGGAGTAAAAAATTGATTTTTAATTGGCTAACGCCGGACCGCTTGAGTGGTCAATCCACCACTTGAGCGGTGTGAGAGCAAGAACCACTCGAGTAATAACTTGGTCGCTCAAGCAAAAATTTCCCCCTTTCTAGAAGCTCAAGCCTGTGAAAGAGATACTGAGAGCCTCAATTCACCACTCAAGTGATAACTCCACCGCTCCAGCTGTCCTAAAGATTTGAAGATGTTATAACCTTCCCTCCTTAGAGAATTTCATCCCCGAAGTTTGCCATCTCTTCATAACAGCTACTACAACAATGATAGCTCCAACCACAACAACAACCACAACAACAATGACAACAATGACGACAACAACAACAACAACAACAACAACAACAACAATATGATCATCGGATAGGATAATGAATCAATGATCTCATTTGTGGAACTTAACGTTAAGATTCTATCACAATTCATTTCTTCATTCTCATACATACCACACCCAAAGACATAAAAAGAGAAAGTAAACAAAGATAGATCATATATCATTGAACAAATCCGGGTACTTCTCACCAGCCTCAGCCTCACATTCCTAGGTTGCTTCTTCCACCTCATGATGGTGCCACAAGATCTTAACTAAAGGAATGGTCACTTTTCACTGTGGTGTCAAAGGCATGCCTAGCCCAAAGTTGAGATGTGAAGTCCTTCAACCACTTGTATGCTAGTTTGGACACTTTTTCAATTTTATTCATAGCAAAGTTGTGCTCCTTTTTGTAGACACTCCATTTTGACCGACTCTAAGACTTGGGTTGTAACGCCCCCAAATTACTTAAATTAAAACATTTCTCATAACCTGATTAATCTAAAATCTCTCCCAACCAAAACAATAACATTAATCTCAAAAGTCCTCCTTTCCATTAAATTACATATCAAATATTACAATTTTCATATTCTTGTCTTAGTAAAAATAACATTTACATAGTTCACAAAACTAGAGAATAAAAAAAATAATGCCTTAATAGCGTACAAACACCAAGGCAAGGCCTTGTTACAACAAAATGGACACACGGTCCGAAAACACATCATCAATTCCTAAAATTGTTGGATAGGAATGAGCTAGATGCCCAGTAGAAATACTTTTAACAAGGTATCTAATTATTTGAAAATCCATATGGCATTATCACAACCAAAACATTTTCTTGTTCAGCTCATGTTAGGAGTTTAAGCACAAAACTTAGATATTATAATTTCCGTGAAAATCACATTTCAACACCGGGGGGTAAATACACCATGAAGTCCCTAAAGAGAGTCCCAAATCACATATACAAGTCACTTTCATTTAAAACCACCCCCTTAAACAATCTTTCCAAGATTTCCACAAATTCCAAGAATTTATACATCCTTGAGAACAAAGATAAATATCACCATTCAAATAATTGAACTGTTATGAAGACATAATCTTTTCAATTTCATGTATCTCAAGTCAAAAGACATCTCATTCTTAGATTTCAATTGTAAATTTAAAGAATTGAAAGTTAATTCCATTTGAGCATATCATTGTTCAATTTCACAAACTAGGGTTTTTTTTTTTTATCAAATTTGGGGCTCTTGCCATTCCATGATGCAAAATGTTATTTTTCACCTAAAGTTTTCATAATCCACAAACATTAATATAGATTTTGACATAATATATGAGGAATTCCATTTTTGAAATCAAAACCCCACTTCTTTGTAAACTCGAACATCCATGACAAAATCAATGTCACAATAATACCAATAAACATCCTCAAAATAAAGAAATACCGAGTTAAAAGTAATCCTACCTCCAAGATGAGAGTAGAAAAGCTAGATCAAAGAGATCTCTTCGAAAAATCCATAATCCAATCAATTAAAAATGTTGATCTTCACTTGTTCTTCATCTTAAATTCATGATCCATGATGGATTATTGGTGAAATATGGATGAAATCAAGGTTTTGAGGATTAAGGTTTAGGGTATGGAGAAGAGGGGGAGAAGACAGGAAGAAAGAATGAAAAATTTGGGCCAAAAACTCACTTTATAGTGCCTGATATCGACCTGATTGCTTAAGCGAACAAAGCCTGGCTCAAGCAGTGAAAAGAAGCTCCCAGAATCTCTGAAATTCGCGTAGTTCACTCGAGCGCAACTTCTTTTGCTTGAGCCAACTTGCTTCCAACACAGATACTCAAATTTCAAATGGGCATAACTCTCTCGTTCAAACTCCGTTTTAGGTCCTTCTTGTGTCCAAATCGAAGCCCCGAAAACAAGTTTTCCAATGGTTCTATCCTCACATCCAAATTCAAAGTGTGGAAAGAGAAAAGGGCAAAAGAGTGAAGACTAGTCAGGGAAAAATTATATGAATCAATGTTTTTGGTCCACTCTTACTTTACTATCATGATACCGCCTCAAACAATATTCCAAAATGAACCAAAGAGACTCCAAGTACAATAAATAGAGTGTTAAAAGCAAACCCACTAGTCCAATAAGTACAGGTGTTACATGGGCGCTTTCTTTTGATTTCTTAGTGATGACAATCAGAATATATTTCTCATAGAATCCTTAGTAAGAGAGATGAAATTTGAGCTTTAATCCTAACCTTCACACATTTTTGGCAAAGTTATTTTTCATCCAAAATTCACCATTCTCCACTACCAAAAGAATCTTGGCTCTTCAATCTCCACTACCAAATTTCCTACACATCAGTCCCCACTTATCATCCACTTTCATAATCACACCCTATCATCCCTACTCACCATCTACTTTCATAATCACACTCCACAATCCCACTCACCCCCCACTCATTATCCATTTTCCTAATTATACCCCACCATCCCCACTGACCATCTACTTTCCTAACCACACACTATCATCACCACTCACCATCCACCTTTATTATACGTTGTCTCCCATTAGCTCCATTAGTGCCCTATTAGCTCCATTATCTTCCTTAAATGCTCCACTTTGTCTTCCACCATTGCCCACTTGCATTGCTTATATAATGAGAGCTCTAGTCTTGAGTTTGAAAAGAGATGAAATAGAAGAGAAGTGTAGAGACAATGCTAAATTTGAGTTAGAAATTGAGAGAAAAGAAAGCCTTGAAAATAGGAGAGTTGTCTTGCCAAAATAGAGAAGTTGTCTAGCCTCTATACATCTCATCTTCCCTTGCAAACACCACTCAAGAACCAAGTCCTAAAGCCTTGATCGAAGAGAGTAAGGCTGCAAACAAACCGAGCTGAGCCGAGCTTTGCTAAGCTCAAGCTCTGCTCGTTTACTTATTGAGCTCGTTTATTGAGCGCGAGCTAGACTTGATAAGAAACTGGGCTCGAGCTCAGCTCGGCTCGGCTTAGCTTAGCTTGATAATTTTTTTTAATATTATTTAAATAATATATTTATTATATAATTTAAATAAAGATAAACGAGCCAAGCTTATGCGAGCTCAAGCTCAACTCGTTTACTAAACGAACCGAGCCGAGCTGAGCCCTTAATGAGCCAAGCTGAGCTGAGCTTGTTCATGAATAGCTTGGTTCTTTTGCAGCCCAAAAAAAGAGTAATCCTTGCCAAATCTAAGACGATCAAAGAGTGATCAACACACTTTTCCAAAACCATCATTCTAGCTTAAATTTCAAACTCTTGAATTAAGGATTGAGAACACAATTCACAACCTTGAGGGTTATCAAAAGGAAGTTTGGAAATCAAGAAGTTCATTCTTTCTTTGGAATGTGAATTTTCAATCTCTTTCATTTTCTTGCATTTTCTATCTTATATTTGTTTTCTTGCTTCAATTTCATATTATTTTTGTTGTAAGCTAACCGGAAGTGGTTAGTTGAGCCACCTACATATTCCTTGTTTGTTTTTTTTCTCGGTGTTGCAACAAGATAGGTTTTGCTAGGCCTAGTTGGCCAGCCGACCAGGTTAGCTTCTTTTGGACGAAATGGAGCAGTCTCCTGGTGTTGAGCATACCAATTTCTAGTGGTCTCTAAGGCGCATGAAGTTTTTATTTTGTTTTCATTTGAGTGTTTTGTGAGGTTTTTTTTATTTTATTTTGTTGTATTATTTTCCTCCTTCCTCTCTCATTCGGTTTGTAATTATTTATTTAAAGTGCTGTAATAATTCCCCGCGCCCGCTTCTCTCTATCCCATTCTTTTACTTGCTTTCCTTAGTGAATATGCATCATATTTTGTTTTTCATGATATCTATGCTTTACATCCATGTTTCATACCTCTTGATTCAGCTAAGTTTGCATTTATGGATTTAATCAATTCTTATGTGATTATGTGCGCTACCTCATGTTCTTGAAATGATTCACATGTCATATCTTATAAGCCGAATCTTTAGTTGCATTTCATGAGTGAATTGCATTAGGATTTTGTTTATAGGATCATGCATATTTCGCTAGCTTTGTTTTCTAGTTGTTCGCAGGACGTCGGTAAACATGGAAGTTTTTACGCTTTGGCATCCCGTGTGTGTGTGTTTTTCTTACTATGTTTAAGCATCTTACCATGTGGCTACTTGCTTACTTGATATAACTGCATGAATGCCGGTGGATGAAGATTATGTCGCTTAATTTGGAATGATGTTGATTTTAATATTTGTAAACTCAATTTCTATGGGTTGTACATCTTCAAAACTCTTTCAAAACACATGAAATCAAATTGTTTCAAAATGAATGACAAAGTCTATACTTGTATGCTTCACATAGTAAATTTTAAGATTTATTAAATAATTGAAATATGAACATATAAAGAAAATAAAACTCATATCATGGTTTGGTAGAGGTCGATCTTTTAATTAGGTGAGCGGGGGTGCTCAATTAATGATCTTCCCCTCTCATACCTAATGTTTTGAGCCAAGCATCTTTGGTTACGATGAACAGTGGCCTTGGCACGAGTCACGGGTTTCCTAATTTTTCCAAAATATTAGATGGCTACTCTAAGATCTGGTGATGTAGTCTATTTCTGGCAATGATTTTGCACTAAAATGGATTTCCTATAAAAGTTGCCAAATCTGGACTTTCATCTATGTTTCACATTACACTCGTGAGACTAGATCAAAGAATTCGAGAGTTCGAACTATTTAATGCGCACAGGTACCCCTCGAGCATAATACAGTTTTTAGTATATGCCTTAACTGCAACCCAAAATAATCCCCTTAGCTTTAAATAATGAAATTTTGATTTGAAATTATTGAACAAGTGCTTGCAGCATCTCCTATGAATTGCTTGGGGCATGACTTGCTTCAAACCAAGTTCAATGCCCTAATATAATAGAAAACATAACAAATTTAATGTTAGTAACTGCATGAATTTAATAGACAAATAACATAGATAATTTGAATTAAAAGTGATTACCAGTTACCTTTTGTCCATCTGACATTATAGTCCATGCCTTGGTTTGTGGACCATCACAATAATGGTCTGGAAATAGTACAAGAAAAATTTCCAGCTGTCTTTGCATTTAGTGTCTACTATAGCAACAACAAAAGGAAATAGACCATTATTTCCATCCAAAGCCACAACAGCTAGCAACACTCCACCATAAGTCTGACAACCTAACCCATTCATGCATCATGTATATTTAATTGTTCATGCATTCATGCTATATGTTATGTACTTGTGTGACTTAGGACTTGCTAGTATTAGAATGAGCAAAGAAGAATAAGTATGGAAGGTTATGTTAGAAATTTGCTTTGTTATATGTTTTGAGTTGGGGGAAACTATAAAGCTTGATTTGAGAATCATAGGGTATGCCTATACCTTATGTGAGAAGTTTAAAGACCTTAGTCTAATAAACTTGACCATTTCATGCTATTTTCCAAATTGCTAAATAGGATTAGTGCTAATTAAGTATGATTAAGGAACCTTAAGTAGGGTTAGGTATAAGCTTGATTAATTAGTTCTAACCTTTATTAATTAACCTAGGTAAGCAAGATTAGCTAATTAATGAAGTTGCACTATTGCCCCAACCACACTAGATAAAACCTTATGTCTACACCAAACAAAATGAAGATTTTGCTAGGAAAATGAAGAACAATCGGGAGGATGAAGAAGAAAGGAAGAAAAGAGGAAAAAATGAGGAAAAAGAAAGGAATATTCAAAGAAGCTAGGAATTCAAGCCTAGAAATCCTAAGAAAATCACTACAAGGTAAGAAACTTGACCCTCTTCCATAATTTTGTATCAAAACTTAGCTAAAAATTGATTAGGAATGAGTTTTGGAAGATTGAAATAGAAAGGAAATAGGAAAGTTTAAAACTTAAGAAAAGGTTTGAAGAATTCATAGAAAAATCATGTTTGAATTAATTTTATGCAAGATTTGAGCAAAACAATTGTTGCACTATGAACTTGCATCACTTATTTGTGATTAGGAAGCTTTGGAACTTGATTTTGAAGGTTTGGAAGCATTAAACAAAAGAAAAGTTAGAAAAGATTTAAAACTTGAATTCAATCTATCATTCACTTGTTTAATCTTCAAATTAATGCATATTCATGAGTTTTTCTTAATTTCTCAACATATATATGTATATTAGGATACTATAGAACAAGTTTTGAGTCTTGGAAGCTTGAAAATTGAGTTTGACAGCCCTAAAACCGCGAAGAACAACCTAGCCCGCGACTGCGTTCTTCTCCCACACGTGTAGTTGGAAGCACTACACATGCAACACACCTTCTGCATATGCGGAAATGGCCTTCGCATGTGCGGCCAGCCAACCTAGAAAATATTTTGAGACTGCTTTAATTACACACACATCCCGTACATGCAGCTAGGGTTCCACACGTGCAGCCCTGTTACACCACACGTGCTGATTTCAATAGAGGTGCTTGTTTCTTCTTTTTTTTTCCCATTTCCTTTGACCCTCGAGCCTCTTTACACGCGTTTAGGACCTATTTGAAATTCAAACATACTTAGAAACCAACCTAAAATAAGTTAGAATAAGAAAGGAAACCTAAAGTCAAGAACCGATTAAGTTAGGAACCAATTTGCTATGCTAATGTGTAGGAAGTCCAATGTGTTTTGTTCTTGTTTTTGTAGGTCAAGTCTTGAAGAAGTTAAGCATTTGAGCAAGGAACCAATTGTAAGTAGTCGTGTAGTAAAGTTATGTTCTTTAAAAATATGATTCGAAATGCAAACATATAATATGTTTAGAAGATTATACTATTGTTTTACTATGAATGAACATCCTATATTTTTATATCATGTACTAGGATGACTTCTTGGAATTTGTTAGTTACTGGGAATCATGCGAATAACCTTGTACTAACTGAGCTCTTCAGCCACCTATTGTGGACCTAGTTCTGTTCCGAAGTGCCTTGAGAATGTTCATCGCTATGTATATGCTTGCAAGTTAAATTTTATTATCACGTGCAAATTATATTATGTTTAAAATGAGGTTGTGCTACTTTTTAAATAAAGTTTATCGGTGTTCATTTGTTTACCACTTTACTATATTGCTATTCACTAACTTTAGCTCACCCATCTACCCTATATGTATATAGGTAATGCTGGTAATCAGGTTGTGGATGAGAGATCATGTTAGAAGTTTTTTCATATTTTTCGTTTTTCATTTTATATATACTTTTGGGAGTTAGAGTTTGTGGACAAAGATCTTGTATATATGTTTTGGTTTTTGCTAGCTGTATATTTGTAAATGTTGTACTTTCCTTTTTGGATGTTGAGCTTGCAAGTCAAAGATAAATAAATAAACTTGCTTGTTTGTATCATATGATTTATGCACAGGCTCTAAATGGACTTTTGGTAATTAATGGACAATGTTTTTTTTGTACATAAGCCCTAATATTTCAGTCCAACCTTATCTTGTCTTGGTAGGCCTTTGGTAGTCAGACACTAGTAGCCAGTCATAACTGCTATCTTGTTTGGGGCGGGATAGGGTCGTAATAGAGTGGTATTAGAGCACAAGTTTGTACACACACACACACACTGTCCTCCAAAGCGGAGGATTTCGCTAGAAGAACTTTAGGAATGCATTCATGATGAGTGTGTATGACAAGATGTGCATCTTAAGAGTTAACTGTTAAGCCATCATACACATATATTATAATTGCTTAACATATGCTTTGCATGCATAGCATCATGTAAGGGAAAGAGCTAAGTCCTCTACCAACCGCATAGATCGACTGGAAAGAATGTTAGAAGGTGTAGCGGAGGTGATAAAGGATTTAAGATAAAGAAATCAAGAACAACCACAGCAAGTAAAACAACCACAATCACAACCTCAACAACAACCACCACCGCAATAGAAACAACAATTACCACAGCAATAGCTACTTCTACAAATGGATTTTCCAAACCACGCAACAATGGCACTAATCAGAGAATACAATAAGATGAAGCCAATTCAATTTGAGAGAGGAATTAATCCATTGAACGCAGAGGCATGGGTGTTAGTGGCAGAGAAGTTCTCTGAGGTCTTCCCCTGCATAGAAACTCAGAAAGTTGCACTAGCCACCCTCACTGTAGCAGAGGAGGCACGTAGATGGTGGATGCTAGTAAAAGGCCAGCATGAAGGTATTACTAGGAACCGTTTTCTGGAAATCTTTTATGATAAGTACTTCCCACAGTCTATCAAGGATCGCTAAAATAAGGAGGGAGTTCAGTGGCAGAATATGATGCCAAGTTCACGGAACTAGATTGTCCCCACACATGGTCAACACTGAATACAATAAAGCAAGGAAATTCAAAGAAGGGCTTAGAGGACTACTCTGGGACAAAGTAAATCTTTTCAAATTTCCTACATATGCGAAAGTATTAGATAGAGCAATTATGGCTAAGTTGAATGCAAAGGATGAACATAAATCCAAAGATTGGTTTAATAAGAGACAAGGGTATGATACAAGAAAAGGGCCAACGAATCTACTTGTCAAGAAGCCAAGTGTAGGAACCACCAATGGTACTGGTCAGGGAAGCAAAGTTATACCAGCTAGTCTAGACTATGGAAGGAATCATTATGGGATCTGTCGTCGAAGTACTGGGGCTTGTTTTGAATGTGGACAAATGGGACATCGGATAAGAGACTGTCCAAAAACCTGACAAAGCTCTTCAAAAGGTGCAAGTAGCTCATCGGGATCGGTTCAGAGATCAATTGCCAAGCCTAGCACCACGGGAAAAGAACCAATGAGACAAGTGAGGTTATTTACCCTAGTCCTAGGGAATGCTCAGAGTACGGAGCCAGTTGTATTAGGTATACTCTCCATCTATGCTCATGATACGTATATTTTGATAGATTCGGGTTCTGCACATTCATTTGTGTCTAGTCAATTTGTGAATAAGTTGAATAAATCGCTAGAACTTTTGAATTTTCGAATGTCGGTATCTACACCGTTGAGTGAATCTATGATATGTACCTCTACCTATCGGGATTTTGAAATATTAATTGGGAATGTTAGCTTGATTGTCAATTTACTGCCTATAGAAATGAGTCATTTTGATTTTATTTTGGGAATGTATTGGTTGTCAACAAATTATGCTACAATAGACTGTGTATCAAAGTCTGTCTCATTTCAACCACCGAATCAAGAAGAGTTTTATTTTCAAGGTAAAGGCATAGTATCACCACCATATCTTATTTCATCCATGAAGGCATGTACAATACTCAAGAAAGGGTGTTGGGGATATTTGTGTAGTATACTGACTGTGCAAGGATCTAATAGCTGTTTGAATGACATACCAGTATTGAAAGAATTTTCAGATGTGTTTCCTAATGAATTACTGAGCAAATTGATTGATAGAGAAATCGAGTTTACAGTTGATGTTGCACCGGGAACTCAACCAATTCTAAGACTCTATACAGAATGTCACCAAAAGAACTCAAGGAGTTGAAAATACAGTTGCAAGACTTATTAGACAAAGGCTTCATCCGACCTAGTGTTTCGCCCTGGGGTGCATCAGTTCTATTTATGAAAAAGAAATATGGAACTATTCGTCTGTGCATTGATTACATGGAGCTGAACAAGGTGACTATCAAAAACAAATGCCCATTGCTGAGAATTGATGATTTATTTGATCAACTTCAAGGGGCGCAAGTTTTCTCCAAGATTGATCTTAGGTCGGGTTATCATTAGCTTAAAGTTAAGGCAGAGGATGTTAAAAAGGCGGCATTTAGAACCAGGTATGGCCATTACAAGTTTTTGGTTATACTATTTGGGGTCACAAATGCTCCGACAGCATTCATGGATTTGATGAATATAATTTTTAAACCTTATTTGGATGAGTTTATTGTAGTCTTCATTCATGACATTTTGATTTACTCTAAAAATGAGAAGGACCATGAACAGCATTTGAGATTGATCCTTCAAACTCTTAGAGATAAACAATTATATGCAAAGTTGAAGAAATGTGAGTTTTGGCTAACTAGTGTGAAATTTTTGGGTCATGTTATTGATAAAGAAGGTTCTGTTGATCCCCAAAAAATTGAAGTTATAGTAGACTGGCCAAGGCCCACTAATATAATAGAGGTTTAGAGTTTCCTTGGTTTGGCAAGTTATTACAGGAGATTTGTCAAAGATTTCTCCAAGATAGCAGTGCCACATACCTAGCTAACACAAAAAAGCAACACCATTTGAATGGACAGAAGAGAGAGATTATGTCTTTTAAGAGTCAAACACTAGGCTGATCACAGTGCCAGTCCTTGTGTCACAATCAGGTACCGAGGGATTTGTTATCTATAGTGATGTGTCTCACAAAGGAATGGGGTGTGTTTTGATGTAGAACAACGAGGTTATTGTTGATGCCTCCCACAAATTAAAGCCACATAAAAAGAATTATCCAACACATGACTTGGAATTGGCAATTGTTGTTTTCGCATTAAAATTTGGCATCATTACTTGTACAGGGTTATATATGAAGTATTCACAGACCACAAGAGCTTAAAGTATTTGTTTACCCAAAAGGAACTCAATATGAAGCAAATGAGATGGTTGGAACTAATGAAAGATTATGATTTGTAGATACAGTATCATCCTAGCAAAGCAAATATAGTGGCGGACGCCCTCAGCTAAAAGTCAATGGAGAATCTAGCAAGCTTACTCACCAAACAAGGAGACATACTTCAAGACCTTCAGAAGATGGAGATAGAATTGGTCCTACATGAAACAGGAGGAACTATAGCTGCAATCTCAACCCAATTATCTATCATTGAAGAAATCAAAGGATGCCTATTTTAAGAAAATTTTTGACGAGATTGATTCAAAGCCAAGGCCAGGATTCTCAATCAAAGAACAAGTGTTGCAACTTGAAAGCAGATTATGTTTTCTAGACATACCGGGGCTAGAAAAGAAAGTCATAGAAGAAGCACACCGCTCCAAGTTTGCAATCCACCTTGGACACACCAAATGTATCAAGATCTCAAGCAAGTTTACTGGTGGCCAAACATGAAAAGAGACATAGCAGAGTTTGTCTCCCCATTGCCTTTAATGCCAACAAGTAAAAGTTGAGCAACGCCCGCAGTCTACTTTAACCTCTCTCTATTCCAGAATGGAAATAGGAACACATTATGATGGATTTTGTAGTTAGTTTGCCTTACACACCAAGGGATATGGATTCAATTTGGGTTATTGCTGATAGATTGACCGAGTGTACTCATTTCTTACCCGTGAAGTCCTTTTATAATGCGGACAAGTTAGCTACTTTCTATACAAATGAGATTATTCGACTTCATGGTATGCCTGTTTCTATTATGTCGGATAGAGACTCCAAATTTGTGTCTAGATTTTCGAGAGTTTGTAGAAAGCGTTGGGAATAGAATTGAAAGTACTAAACCCACAAACCGATGGTCAATCAAAACGGACAATACAGACTTTGGAGGACACGCTTTGTTTGTGTGAATTGGATTTCAAGAGAAGTTGGGAAACTCACTTACCGTTAGCAGAGTTCACTTACAACAACAGTTTCCAAGCAAGCATTGGCATGGCACCTTATGAAGCATTGTATGGAAGAAAATGCAGATCACCAGTTTGCTGGATAGAAGTTGGGAACAAACCGATGTTAGGCTTGAAATTGTTCAAGTTACTATGGAGGATATTAAAGTTATTTAAAACGACTCAAAACTGCTCAAAGCTGACAAAAGAGTTACGCAGATTTGAAAATGAGGGATATAGAGTTCGAGGTTGGATATCATGTGTTCCTAAAAGGTACCCCGACGAAGGGTCAAACTCGATTTGGGAAAAAGGGAAAATTGTCTCCGCGGTATATAGGACTGTTCGAGATTCTTGAAAAGATCAGACCAGTAGCCTCCCAGTTAGCATTACCACTAGAAATAGAACAGATTCATAATGTTTTTCATATTTCCACGTTACGAGGTTGTCACGGTTTAAACCCGCCCCTATAGGTTTAGCACCCTAACCGGCTAGTAATCTTGGGATTACCGAAGGCCTTTGAACAAATTAGACAAAATTAAAGGGCTAGTGGAAGCAAATATTAAGATACATTGTCCATAGAGTTGTACAGACATATATGGGACAGAAAATTTAAAACTTAATTTACATAATGTAACGCCCCAATTTCATGCCCAAGTGATAACACAGTAGTCATGGCTCTTTAAAGTAAAATTGATAATAAATCCTCATACTTGCATTTCATGATATAAATAGTCTTTAAGCGATAATACAATTAATTCAACAACAATGAATTAAACAACGAATACCCAAGGGTTTACACGTTCCAAGGCTTGAGCCTGGTTACACAATCGGTTATTCAAACCCACAAATATAAAGCCCTTGGCTTGCAATCAGTGTCGCAGCAAACGAGCACATTATGCTCTCTACACACACTTCTACGCCTTCAGTTAGGCGGAATCACCATATCCTTTCTTGCACAAAAATCTCGTAGGGTGAGCATAAAGCCCAGTAGAGAATTCTTAGCAAAGTATATACATTTTACACAAGTCTCAAGAGATGGAATGCTTGTGCCATGCCATGCCTTTTTGAAAATATACACAACTTCATCTTTTGAAAACCAATATGTTCAATGATGTCATGCCATTTCAACTGCTCAACATTTATCTAATTTTATTCGAGGGGCGGTAAATACGACTCTGGTAATATCTAGGTCAGTGCCTGCAAATAGACTATACAAGTACTACCAATTTGTCATTTTTACCAGTATCAACTGGAGGGCTCGACACTCATAATCTGTCATTTTTACCAGTATTGACTGGAAGGCTCGATACCTATTCTCTACACTACCTTTCAAGACTTACCACTGTATTTACCCCAAAACCATTTCATGAAAACTTGTTTCTCAATATTTCTTTCTCAATGCAAAGTTCAATGTAATCAATGAATTGATATGCCAATGCAACAGTAATCAATGCAATGCAACAATTCTTCCATTTCCAATTCTTCCACACAATACTACTATTGTGATCAAAACTCTTATTTCTCCTTTCAATGCAAACTCACAAGATGAATAAATATTTTTATTTCAATTCATCCAAGGAATAACATAATTCCCACATTTCAAACATTTCCAACAACTTGGTCATTTCAAGACTATATCAATACTTTTAAATAACAATTTCCTTCCATGGAAAACCATCATTTATATGTAATAAATAAATAATTTTCAACCATCATTTATTTTGGCACACAAAATAAATACAACAACCTATTCTAAAGATTTCAACATCTTTCTTAAAAACCCCTAATTTCTAGGTTTTCTCACCAAAAACCATTCATCTTCAAGTATTTGAGAAGATCTAATCAAAACATCTTTCTTTCATCAATATGGTATAAAAACCCCAAATTTCTAATTTTAAGAAAGTAAACCCACTTTTAAAACTTTCTCATTCTTCTTGAATCAACTACCCATTTTCAAAGCAAATCAAAGGATGATTTTCAAAATCATCTAGATCTTGCAAAAAAAACATATATATAACTCTAAAAAAATCCCTACCTCAAGTTTGAAGAAGAAATGAGTTGGAAACCCCAAAATCAACGACGATGAAACTCGATCTCCGCCGCACACAATGTAGCTCTCGTCTAGACAACCAACTTTGATGAAAGACTTAGATCTAAATCCCAAGGGATTTGAAGAAATCAAAGATCTTATGAGGTTTTTGGTAGGAAATGTAGGGAGAAGGAAGAGAAAATGTTTCTAGAGAGAGAGAGATACAGAAAAGTGACACTCAATCAGCCCAAACGAGGAGAAAAGAGAACAAAAATTCGGATCCACCTACCTCCTGCACGTGCGGAGCCTATTCCCGCACGTATGGCGTGTGCTCCCGTACGTGTGGCCCTCACCCCCGCACGTGCGGCCTCCTTCCCTCGCACCTCACCCCGCACCTGCCTATTTAGCAGTGTACTGCCCAGCTTTCCCCTGAAATCCGCACGTGTGGCCTCACACCCCGTACGTGCGGCCCTCTCCCGCACGTGAGGCCCAAGGCCCTTGCACGTGCGGCCCTGACTCTCAACCCAGAATTTCCTCGGTTCAACTCCCGATGCTCCGGACCGACCTCGGACAAGCAACATCGAATGCGTTTTGCATTTTTGTTTTGAGGGACGTTGCCCCTCAACCCCGCCAAGAGGCGCTGCCACCTGGACCCCCGCGAGTTGACCTGGCAGCTCGACCCCCGCCAAGGCGCTGCCCTTGGACCCACCAAGGGGCGCTGCCCCCTCGACCCCCGACCGGCCCAGTCTAAGTGGCAAAACATAAAAGGAGGATCGAAACCAGGATCGCTACATATATGGGACAGAAAATTTAAAACTTAATTTACATAATGACATCAATTCATATATAGATAACGAAAATTGGTCTTAGCCCAATGTACAGATAAACAAAAGGACTTTTTCAGACTCAAATAGAAGACAAACAAAAAAAAAACTTAAACTTTGATCACAAAGCTCAACCATTGGAAGTATTTTGGGGACCTCCTCGGGAGGCACGGTGGTTGGCCGACACAAAAGATTTCTAGGCAATCATCACTGAGCCTGGTCAAGCGCCTGATCGCCTACATACATAAATAATACAGTAAGCTGGAGCCTAGTGAATAATTACAAAGTAAAGGCTTTAATGAATGATGTCTATAACAAATTCAGTAATCAGAAATCAGATTCAGAAATAGATTCATATTCATATTCAGAGTTCACAGATAATTATACGTGGTACATCTATTAGCGCTAACAGAACAGTTAACCCATTTATATGGGACGTAAATAGTGGACTCATGTGCATAGAGACGTTCATAAGAATCCATAACAGTTGACCTATGATCACATCGGACGTACAACTGATTCATGATTACATGAGACGTTCAGTTGACTCATGATTACATGAAATGTATACGGAGCAAATAACAGATATCACTTGATGCTAAGGATGTCACAAATACATTTCAAAAATTTGGACAATCATTCATCCATACAAAAAATAACATTTCAAAAAGCAGATCAATTCATATCATTCAAAAAATAATTAAAGTTAAACATAACTTTATAAAGTTATTACTCACAGATAGCTCCAATAGCAAAATCGATAGAGCAGATAGCCTACGGCGCGTGACCTACACAAACACATAGCAGATACACATTGAAACTCATGCCTAGAAAACACTTTTTTTTTTTTTCTATCTTGGTGTGTTTCTAATCCTTATCCTCATCATTATGTCTTAATTAAGGCTTAGGAATGCCTAAGATGCAATAAGGTGCAAAAATGCACTTTGAAACACTTAGCCAAAATTTTGAAAATAAGGTAGTTCGCTTGAGTGGACCCCTTTGTCTGCAAAATTTCTGAGAGCTCTCATTTTATCTTCGAACGCAACTTCTGATTGCTTGAGCCAAGGTTCAAAAATAAGAGCGGTTGCTCGCGTATAGGTTCTGCAACTCGAGTGAAGGCTCATGTCTATAAAAGTATTGGAAGCTTGAATTTTATGCTCGAGCCAACTTTTGGTCACTCGAGTTGAAGTTCGAAACAAAAAGGTGGTCACTCGAGCGTAGGTTCTATCACTCGAGCAAAGATGCAAAATGTGGAATTTCCAGATTTCAGTTCCAAGTTGAAAACACAGTTTCAATGTTCCAAAACCTATTTATTTGGGTTAAAACTTTGGAAAACACTTAGAAACTTATGTAAAACCACGAATTGAAGATCAATTCTCAGAATCAAAGCCCAAAACCAAAACAATTCTTCCAAATCCAAGCTTAAGACTTGTACTCCACACATGCATGCAATGATTTGAATTCAAAATTCCCAAAACATGGACAAATGAAGTGTTTTAAATATGAAATCATGGTGAGCTCTCAAGACTTAGCAAAATTTACAGTTGTGTAGACACCCCATTTTGACCGGCCCTAAGACTTGGGCGCTTTCTTTTGATTACCCGATGATGACAATTAGAATGTGTTTCTCACAGAGTCCTCAGTAAGAAACATGGAATTTAAGCTTTAATCCCATCCTTCACCCATTTTTTGGCCAAACTATTTTAAACCTTAAAACCCTCTTTTCAAAACATTTTTTTTAAATGTTTCTACGATGTCCCGAGGCTCCCATTTCGATTAAAATATTGCACTTTTCAGTAAACCGAGTAAGGGCAAAGTGAAAATAAATGGAAGGGAGGTGAACTTTTTGAAAAATATTTAAAAATATCTTCTTTATAGGTTTGGAGTTGAAGGAAATAGGAGGGGATGAAAGAAAACTGGTTTAGGAAAAGGATGACCATCAAATCATTAAGAAGGAAATGAGCAGCCTTCACTAAATTAGGAATTTCTCTTCGTACACTTGGAATTTAAATGTGAAACCACCACCATTGAAAAGTAGACTTCAGGGGCTTCAATTTAGACCCAATAATCACCTTAGACAAGCTCCAAATAATGGAGATATGCCCGTTTGAAGTTGGGGCTTACGATCAGATTTTGTTGACCTAAAATGAGCAGTCTTCACTAAATTAGGCCGTTCTCTTTGTATACTTGGAATTTAAATGTGAGACCAGCACCATTGGAAAGTAGACTTCTGGGGCTTCAATTTAGACCCAAGAATCACCTTAGACCAAGTCCATATGAGGAAGATATGCCCATTTGAAGTTGCGCTTAAAAGCAGATTTTGTTGACTCGGCCCAAAACAACAATTGCCCATTTTTTTGTTGGTTCGGTTGGGACACTCCATTGACCCATTTTTCTGACCCAAATATGTTCCAATGCATGCATACTCATCCCTTATTACCTAGTGTTTTCTCCATTGAAGATAATGCTCCATTTTTGCTCCCATTAGCTCCATTAGTGTTCCATTAGCTCCATTACCTTCATTTATACTCTATCTTGTCTTCCACCATATCTTCCACCATTTCTCCATTTACTTAGCCTATAAGTATACATCTGATTGTTGAGAGGAGGAGGAGAATAGATTAAGGAGAGAACATTTGAGCTAGAGAAAAGAGGAAGAAAAGAGAGAAAAATTGAGTTTTTGAGCTAAACACACTCCTATCTTCCATATACACCCTATATATTCCATACAAACTGAAATTCCATCTTTTCTACATCCAAAACTCCTCCAAAAATTCTGAAATACTTGAATTTCAGTAGCTTTGATCAAGAGGAAGAGTGGGTGCTAGTAAAAGTGAGCAAAAACAAGAGAGACAATCACTTTTTCACCACAAACACCTCCAAGCCATCATTCTAGCAAGAATTCCAAGCTTTCAAATTGAGGATTGAGAACATAATTCATACACTTGAGGGTGATCAAGAGTAAGTTTGAAAATTAAGAAGTTCAATCTTTCTTTGGAATATGAATTTCTAGTCTTTCATTTTCTTATATTTTCTATCTCATATTTATTTTCTTACTTCTTATTTCATAGTGTTTTGTTATAATTTTCATACTTTATATTTCATAGGGTGTTGTTGTGATCCAAGTGGTTTTTTTAGCTCATAATAATAATAATAATAATTATTATTATTATTATAATTATTAATTATAATTATTATTATTATTATTATTATTGCATATTGGCTTGCTCTTGTTTCATATTAATTGTGTTGTAAGCTAACCGGTAGTGGTTAGTTGAGCCACCTACATATTTCTTATTTGTTCCTTTTCTTGGTTTCGCAACAAGATAGGTTTTGCTCGGCCTAGTTGGCCGGTCGGTTAGCTTTTTTCGGACAAGATGGCGTAATCTCCCAATGTTGACCAATTTCCGCCAACGATTCCAAGGAACATGAAGCTTTTATTTTGTTTATTTTTATTTTGAGTGTTTTGTGAGGTTTTATTTTATTTTATTGCAATATTCCCTCCTCTTCCTCTCATTTGGATATGTAATAATTCAAGTGTTGTAATAATTCCTCATCCCCGCTTTTTTCTATCCCATTCTTTTACTTGCTTTCCTTATTTGTACATAAACATCATATTTATTTTTCATCATATTCATGCTTTGCATCCATGTTTCATGCATCTTGATTCGGCTAAGTTTGCATTTGTGGATTTAATCAATTCCTATGTGATTATGTGCGCTACCTCATATTCTTGAGATGATTCACATGTCATATCTTAGAAGCCGAATCTTTAGTTGCATCTCATGAGTGAATTGCATTAGGATTTTGTATATAAGATCATGCATGTTTTACTAACTTTGTTTTGTAGCTGTTCACGGGACGTCGGTAAATATGTAAGTTTTTATGTTTTAGCATCCCACTTGTGTGTGTTTTTCTTATTATGTTTAAGCATCCTACCATGTGGCTACTTGCTTACTTGATATAACTGTATGAATGCCAGTGGATGGAGGTTGTGTCGTTTAATTTGGAATGATGATTTTTCATGTTTGTAAACTCAATTTATTTGGGTTATACATCTTCAAAACTCTTTCAAAACTACATGAAATCAAGTTGTTCCAAAATGGGTGACATAGTCTATATTTGTATGCTTCACATAGTAAATTTTAGGATTTATTAAATAATCAGAACATGAACATATAAAGAAAATAAAATTCATATCATGGTTTAGTAGAGGCCGATCTTTTGATCAGGTGAGCGGGGGTGCTCATTATTGACCTTCCCCTCTCATACCTAAGGTTCTGAGCCAAGCATCCTTTGTTACGACGAACAGTGGCCTTGGCGCGAGTCATAGGTTTCCTAATTTCTCAAAATAAATATTAGGTGGCGACTCTGAGATCTGATGACGCAATCCATTTTTGAAAAAATTGCAATAAAATGGATTTTCAATAAAATTTGTCAAATCTGGACTCTCGATACGTTTCACATTGCAGCACTCGTAAGACTAGATCAAAGAGATCGAGGGTCCGAACTGTTTAACGCGCGCGGGTACCCCCTGGGCATGTTACAAGTTACATGTATGAATTCTTGGGAATTACACTCAAAACCTGGTGATTTATGCAAGCATGCATGGATTGTCCCTCATTACTATTTCCTTAGCTTAATCCATGTGTGTATTTCCTAAATTCTCTTTAATTCACATGCAAAGTAGCTTAATTTCATAAAGTGAGAGTTAATATCTTACCTATAGTCCTCAATTCCTTGAATCCTAGCAATTCATTGTACAAGTCTTCTAATAATCTTCAATTCCTTAATAATTCTCCCTTGTTAGATGATGGTCTCTCCCTCTCTCCCTCTTCCTGTCACGTTTGTATACTCGAGAGATGGTGAAATGAGAGTGTGTAGATGAGTCTAGGGTCTAAATTAGCCTTATATAGGCTTGGTTAATGGGGTTGAAGGTAATCCTAGCTTACCATAATCAAGTATCATTATTTTATTCTAATTATTTGGTTCTAAATCGAATTTCAATTAAACCTACCATAATATTCCAAAAATTCCAAATAACACATAGACTTAGTCAATTTCATGATTGGATGCCAATAAGGCCTTCAATTCACATACCAAATTAGAAATACAGACATATATTCTTACCATGGACAGATATAAACACATTTAACACATAGCACATGCAATTAACGTATAATTTCCTCTTAATTACTCATTAAGCATTCTTAATTAAGGATTATAAGCTAATCATAGGTCAGGGTTGTCGAAACGACCTTGGGTCCATCTTATCAGATATACAGAACGACCTTGGGTCCATCACATATATTCATACTTCGTCAATCACATTTACAAATATCATGTTGATGGGATATATAGAAGGCTTATTCATACTTTCAAAATCACAAGTACAGAAAAACTTACTACATTGAAACAATCACAAAATAGAATATAAGAAAATATCTTTACGCAGATATTACTCATAGCGATTAAGTTGTTATCACGTCTTTGTGGATCAACCTACATAACACATAAACACATACACATATTGGAACACATTTCTTAATGAGTCATTCTTAACTTATCCAATTCTTTTAAGTTCAATTCTAACTTATTAATTCATTTGGAGGCTCAATTCATGCCTAAGAATGCTCAAAAAGGAATGAGAATGAAGATATGAACATATTACAACCTTTCTAAACATGCTAAAACAAGACACTTCGCTCGAACGCACTAATGGTCGCTCGAGCAGACCACATAGTCTACAAAAGTAATGAATGCTCAAAATCTAGGCTCAATAGTCGCTCGAGCCATGTACAAAATGAACTGAGGTTGCTCGAGCTATGTACAATATTCTGCAAAAATACCAGGAGGTTTCATTATGCGCTCGAGCAGTGACTTCATTGCTCAAGTGATGACGTCGAATTCTGGGTTTTTAAACATGAAGAAAAATTCTCCAAACTTGATTTCAAAGCCAAAAACTCTTGCATGACATGTTCTAAACTATGAATACATCTCCAAAACATGAACACAAAGTCAATTCCAAACCCTTAGCTCAAATCGTCATAAATTCTACAAAATTGAAGCTTAAAATTTTATACTCGTATGAATTTGTCCAAAACTCTTTTCCGCAACTCTCAAAATATGAAATTAAGCTTTAAAACATTGTGAATAATGGATGCATGAATGTTAAATCTCTCAATTTAAACTTAGATAACAAAATCATGCTAAAAAATGATGAAACTCCTCAAAATAATCCATGCATGTATACTAGCTTTCAAATTCATCAACTTCTAACTCAATTCTTGTGCTTAAATTCATTATCTTCTTGAATTCACATGCTAGTGGCTTTAATTCATGAATTAAGAATTAAACACTTACCTAGGGTCGTGAATTAAGCTTATTCTAGTAAAATCTTGCACCTCTCTTCTCAAATCTTCAATCCTCCAAGCAATTCTTCAAGTTTAAGCCTTTCTCTCTCTAAAATTTAAACACGTTCTCACTCTAGAATGTATCTCAACAGAATTTTGAGCTCATCAATGTGTTTAGCTTCTAACTTAACATATATATACATGTGATTAGCTTAAGATGCTAATTAAGGATTAGGCTTACTAATTGCAACTTTAGTTAATTAATCAAAACTTAATTTTTCTAAACTGAATTAAATTTTAATCGAACTTCTCAATAGGTTCTAAAAATTATGGTACCCTAATTATACTCATCAATTTTGGTTTCTGAAATCATTAAGGCTTTCAATTTTAGATTTAAAGTAGAAATCACAACAGATACTTCATCAATGAACATATATGCATACAATTACACATTAAACACATAATTAGCATTCAAAATTAAATAGTTATAAGTATATTACTGTGATACCCCTGTTCCGTAATATATTAATTGGTCCTTAACATAAATGTGATTATGTGTTTTGTTATGATTTGGTATACCATTATGTGAAAATATGTGGTTACCCCTATTCCGTAATATATTAATTGGTCCTTAACATGAATGTGATTATGTGTTTTGTTATGATTTGGTATACCATTATGTGAAAATACATGGTTTTGAATTTCTTTCTGTTCACCGTAGGAATATTTGTTTGATTATTTGCTTTGGAAATTAAATTAAGGGCCTTATCAGCCACAGAACCCGAAATCGATTACGCCACTGTGATTGGCATAATTTTTAGAGCCTACGGTGAAATTTAATTAGAAATTGATTCTGGTCAGATTAAACTGATTAAAATAATGAATTAAGTGCCCAATTATTTTATATTGAAATAATATGTTGAGTGGGGTTAAATAGGGACCTTATTATAGTCAATTCTCCTTCCTTATATCATTTTGGCTGATGCTAACTCAAGAGTGAGAAGAGAGGGTCGGCCTTAGGAAGAGAGGGGGAGAGAATTGCATAATTTAGCTTAAAGCTTGGAAATTTTGGAGATTTAGCTCAAGAGTTGACTAGAGCTTAGAAGACCAAAGCTTCTAGGTGAGTAATTCTTGGATTATAGTTTGTAATTTTATGTGTTCAAGCTAATTTGGTGATCAAGAGTAAGATTGAAATGAAATTGGGTTGTATTTGTTGAATTGAAGCTTAATATGTGCATGCATGTAGGAAATCACCTTGATATTGCATGTTTGAGCACAAATGTGTATAATCCATGTGAAATGTTAAAGGAAACTCATGCCTTGATCACCCTTTGTGTTATATAAGTAGAGAATGTGGCTAATTCATCACATGCATGTACAATTTGAGAAGATATGAGCTTGAATGCATGAGTTTGTTATGTTGATGTTGAGTTTGACATATGTTGGGACATGCATGTGGATAAATCAAGAAATTGAGCTCCATAATGTTATAATCTTGCATTGGTGCCATGTTAGTATGTGTATATTTGAGATTTGAGCCATAACATGCATGTTTTGTTGGTTGAAATTCGAATTGGAGCTCAAGAACTCAATCTGGAAAACCCAGATTTTTTATGTCCGCTCGAGCAGAGGAATAGATGCTCGAGCGGGAAAATCGTGCTCCCAGCACTTTTGCAGAGTTGGATATCTGCTCGAGCGGGATATCTCACGCTCGAACGGGAAGCTTTTGTGGTCAAGCCTTCCGCTCGAGCGCTCTATTCCACGCTCGAGCTCATTTTTCACGCAACCAGTACTTCTGCAGGCTTAAGGGTCCGCTCAAGCGGGGAAGTCCACGCTCGAACGGGGACCCTGTTTTCTGAAATTCTGTTTTTGCATTCTATGTTCTGTTTTTCCGTTCTCTTTCACTTGTAAGCACTCTTAGGCATATGTTAAGTATCGTAAATGAGTTAATGAGATGGGAATAAAGCCTAATGAGGAACATGTGAATTAAAGAACGGATTAAACTGTTGGTGACCCTTTTGTGTTCATGAAATGTGTAGGGTCAAGCTCCGAGGCAAATCCACAAGCCGATCACTGTGAGTAATACCGATATTTGAATGCTTGTGAACATCCAATTGTTTATTCCCTTATAAGCTTTATGAGTTGCTAATCGAGATTGTGGACAAAAGTCTGACATGAATAAATGAATGGACCGAAGGTCGTTTTGATAAACACAAATGGACCAAACGTCGTTTTGATAAACATAAATGGACCAAAGGTCGTTTTGATAGAATTGAATGGACCGAAGGTCATTTTGATAGAAATGAACGGACCGAAGCTCGTTTTGACATATATGAATGGACCAAGGGTCGTTTTGACATATATGAATGGACCAAAGGTCGTTTTGACTTATATGGATGGACCGAAGGTCGTTTTGACTTATATGGATGGACCGAAGGCCGTTTGACAAGAATGAACAGACCGAAGGCCGTTTTGACATAAATGATCGGGCCGAAGGCCGTTTTGACATAAATGATCAGGCCGAAGGCCGTTTTGACATAAATGAGTGGGCCGAAGGCCGTTTTGACATGAATGGAAACCTGAATGGGCCAAAGGCCAGAATGTTGAAACTACAAGTCACTTGATTTGAAATTCGTATAGTTATACATCTGTTAAATAGAAATATGGATTAGGCCCAAGGCCGTTTGGAACCTGTTGTTCTACATTAATATGTAACTTCTGTATTCGATATTATTCACTGGGCTATCGCTCACGCTCATTCATGTGTTTGTAGGTGAGCCAAGAGAAGTCCAAACCCGGCTCCAGTGAAGTCTGCCATGAACAACACGAGTTTTGGAGAGTCAGCCTCGTGTCTCACGCACGAGACCCATCCTTGCCATTTTGTTATGTATTTACATTTTGTTTTGTTGGCAAGGACTTTGTGTATAGTCTGTTATGGGTTGGCTCAGCTTAGATGATCCTGTCTGTAAAGAAGTTTTACTACTGTACTTTTGATGTGGGTTATTAACGTATATGAGCATGGTTTGTTGATGTGCATATAAGCACGACTCTATGGACAAAGTTTTAAATTTTTGCTTCCGTTTGGCCCCTTTACTCTGACGAGTTATGTCTGTTTTGGTCTGAGGCCGTAGGTAATCACAGGATTACTGGCCCGTTATGTCCTTAACCCATAGAGGCGGGTTCGGGTCATGACAATTACGTGATGGGGTTATCACAGTCAGGCCCTAATGACTTAATTTTGAAAGTTATTCCATTAGGAAAGGGTGATGCATGGATTCTCTAGTTGCACCCCAAAGTACCACAATGTACTATCACTCGAACTCTCTCATTTTTCACTCTTACCAATGTAAACCCCCTCTCAATGGTATATTCCCTCAAAACAGCCCTAAAGTGGGAGACATCTTCAAACAACATACTATTCTCCAATTAATTTCTTCTCCTTTAATCATAAACATTTTTCCCTTCATAAGCATATCAACATTTATAGCTTGTACATCTTCCTCACCATTAGAATAGTTCCCTACCCCATCTTTTGACTCATAGTGTCAGGACCCAAACCCGTCCCTACAGGTTTAGCGTCATGACCGACCAGTAATCACGGATTACGTACGGCCTTTATACAAATATCCAACCAATATTAAATACGGGGCTTAGCGGAAGCAAGGTAAATATAGAAGAAGTCCATCGAGCTGTGCATAAATGAAAAGAGTTCACAATAGCACTGTTCAACCATTCCAAAGGTAGGTACTTATACATTACAAAAGCTTCCAAAAGAAGAAGGAAAATAAAACAAACAGAGGTTCAGCCACAATTCAACTAGACAAAAGACATATACAAAAACCCCTATACCAAAATTCAACTAGGAGTTCATAACAAAAGGGGGGTTTAGGCTTGCTTGGCTCGTCATGAGTCCAAGTGGCTCCATCTCGAGAGCTCCACAAAAGGCTGACCATGGGGTGACTCCGAGGTAATCTCTATCCATGATGTTCAACATGCTCACCTACATATATATAAACATAAATAGTGAGCTAATGCCCAATGAGTAATAACAGGATAAAGAGGTTATATGAATGAAGTTCCATAATAGTTCTAATATTAATTAAATTAACCATCATGTCAATTCTTCGCAATAAACAAAACCATTGATCGATAGCATATTCAATACAATTCTGATTTCAATTAAATTCTTAATGATTCGTGTTATTCCAATAACAATTCTCATCCAATGACAAATTACGTGGTACATCCAATAGAGTAACAATGTGTTAGTAGCAATGGGACCTCGAGGGTCAATCAATATATCATATTCAATTATCCAATAGGCCACAGTATTGCTTTCCCCGGGCGAGGGCCAATGGGCCATGGTATTATATCCCCCAGGCAAGGGCCTATTAAACAATGGGCCTTGGTATTATATCCCCCAGGCAAGGGACAATTAAACAATGGGCCATGGTATTAATTTCTCCCAGGCAAGGGCCTATTTAACAATGGGCCACGGTATTGTTTCCCTCGGGCGAGAGCCTTACTAAAGGATGCCACGAGTTTACTTTCAAAAATGAACTTTATTCATTAGTAACAATTAGTACTTCAATAAACCCAATCGATCAATCATTTATCGATTTCGATGACAATAACATTTTTGAAAATAAATATCACTTGAACATATCTTTATAAAGTTATTACTCACAATGGTTTGTGTTGTCACTAAGCCTCGGACGTCCACCTAAACAAAACAAATGACAAAAATACAATTGAGGCACCAACTTATTTCAACTCTCTTTATGTGTTGCTAGCTTGTTCTATGATTATAGGAGTCCAAATGGTGCCTAAGAATGCTTGGAGTGGCATGAGGATGCAATTATGCACTTAGAAGAGTTCCTCAAAATTTGTTGAAAACAGAGTCCCACGCTCGAGCGCAACTTCCCATGCTCGAGCGGAGGATTAAAACAAAGGCGATCGCTCGAGCGTGACTTCCTTTGCTCGAGCAGTCTGCAAAAGTATTGGTTACATGAAATTCTTGCCCGACGGTCACTTGAGCAGGTACTGAGTAGAAAAGGTTCCTCGCTCGAGTGCCACTTTGGTTGCTCGAGCGACCTGTAACATTTCAGAAAACTTCTAGGAGCTATTTTCACGCATTGAGCGACGCTTTCCTTGCTCAAGTGGACATGACGAATTCTGGGATTTCCAGAACTGCATTTGAGCTTCAAAGTTGTTGTTCAAAGGTTCCAAACTCATATTTTAGGCACAAAGACATAGGGAAAACTTTATAAAACATGGAAATATAGTTAATGTGGAACCAATTGCTCAAAATCAAGAACCAAATTTCCAAAAGCCATCTTGAACTATGAAGTTGAAACCATGCATGAGACCAACTTTTTAATCTCTTTGCAAAACTTGACCAAATGGTATGAAAAGTGTAAGAACATGAAAATCTCTTCAAATGAATGTGTGAGGGTTCCATGCATGTAAAGGATTTCATGGAATTCAAACTCAAATTGGAGATTCATGCATATGTATGCAATCATGCTCAATTCTTTTCATAACCAAGATGATCCTAGCATATACTTTCTAAATTCATGCAATTGGTCACATAGCTAGGTGAATTCATTTCTTATATGAATTATCTACAAGAATTGAGTGTGGTTTCCATACCTAGAGTTAAATTCAAGTGTAATTTTAGCTCAAACCTTCAAATCTTCCACAATTCTCTACAAATCTCCTTGTTTTCTCTCTAAAAGTTGAGCCCTCCTTCCTTCTCTCTCTAATTCTTAACTCAAAGATGTATTTTTGTCTATTTGAGCTTATGTAGCTCATATATATGTATATAATTAGCTTAAGTTAATTAAGCTTGATTAGGACTAATTAATCCCACTTCATTCTAATAAACTCAAATCAATTATTCTAATTATTTTGATTCGAATCAAATCTTAATTAAAGTTGTCATAAAATTATAAATATTCTAATTAGTCTATTGGGCTAGTCAATTTTAGTTTTTGAGATTGTCTAGGCTTTCAATTTTTGACTCTAAGTTGTCAATTTGAACAGATAATCCATGTAACAACAGATAATCACAAATTAAACATGTAATCACACAATTAAACACACAATCATGCAATCAAACTTATTAAAATATTATAATATACTAGTTCGAAGGTCAGGGTTGTCATACATAGTCTAACAGTCCACCAACTTCAGCAAGGTTCCCATCATTCTCCCTAACTTCTTACTCGAAACTGCTGCTGTCATCATCCTCACCTTCTTCACCATTCCATTCTTTATCTTCTTTAGAATTAGAAAATACATAAACTTCTTCTTCACCATCCTCACAATCAACAATGTCATAATCACCTAGCTCATTCCTAGGGGTGTACAAAAAACCGAATCACTTGACAAAACCAACCAATCCGAACTGAAAAATCAATTCACAGACGGTTTCATAGTGAGAAACGGTCGATTGCGGGTGATTTTAATAAAAAATTTCAACTTTTCGGATAGGCTACAGTTCAGTATATATTGAAATTGATAAAAATGGACCCGACCGATATTTATTACTCTCGTGTTGATAATATTGGCTGTCCATATTCCCATTATCCATAAGCAATTATAACTTGACAGTGGACAATGACTTTTTAGCATTTGATTTTAACATATCTCCTGACAATGAGTTGTCTTCCTCTCTCTCCTTATGTATCTTCTATTCTCATACCTCTTCAATTTTTCTCTCTTTCTCACTCATTCACCTCTCTGTCTCTCTCTTCCCAAAATAAAATAATTATTCATAGCTCTTTAGTTCTTTTATTCTCTCTCTTCTATCTCCTCCAAAAAAAAAAAATGATTATTCTGGATTTTCAAAACCCATTATTGAATCTTACTCCCTCATGTCTCTTCAAGTTACTCTCTCTCTCCCCTAAAAAAATGATTTTACCAATTTCAAAATCCATCATTAACTGTGTATCTCTCTCTTCTCTTTAGTCCTCTCTTTCTCTCTCTCACACTCATTCTCCTCCTTCCTTTCTCCAAAAAAAAAAAACCTTTATCTATTTTGATTATTTCGATTTCCAGAAGTCATCCATAACTCGAATGTAAAGGACCAAATCCTAAACTATGTTATTCTTGGTAAAAGTTGATATTAAATAGCGACCATTCGAAAATCGCTCAACAAAACGGTTGAGCAATTTAATGATTCTTGGTGAGTCTTCCTGTTTCCTTACCTTTGTTGTTCTATGATTTCTTTTTCCCTCAAGAAGCATTCCTTAAAACCCCTTGTAATTTTTGCTTCCTCCCTCAAGAAGCATTCCTTGAAACCTTTTATTTTTATTTCTATTTTTTATTTTATGTTTTGGTGTTTATGTTTTTCAGCGACCCGTTGACTTGACTAAGACCGACTGCAAAATCGAATCTCTCTCACGATTGATTTCGAACACTGCATCGGTTGAAAGCAGTTGATTACTTCATCAACCTGCCATGGTCGGGTCAGTTGTTGGATTGACCAGAAAATCGATCCGATCCAACGCGTGAACAACCCTACTCATTCTGATCCACGTTAGTATAAATATCCAAACCTCTAAACAATTCATCAACTATAGTAGGCCCAGATTGAAAACCCATAGCAGACCTACTACTTTCATGTTGCATAGGCCTGTTAGTCTCATTGGTCTCATCCAAGCCCATAGCAGCTGCGCCATTCAAGCCCGTAAGACCTGAAGTTTGTTCAACTTCAAAATAAATTGGAATCTACTTAATTCCTATATATAATTCAAACATCCTAAAGAGATCTTTGTCAGATCTTAGTTCAATCTTCACTTTTGACCTGGGAACCAAACCATATAAGTCCAATGCAGTTGCATGACTTGTAAGGACATTACTTAATGCAACCTCACAACTATCATCAATTAAATCCATATGGTTGTACTTGTCTAAGTCTACATTTAGAATGTAAGCCACAGACCCTTGATAATGAACCACAATATCATGCCTCATTTCAATATCCATTTCCTGATATAACAAGCAAATAATGGAAAAATAATGTGCACAATTTAAGAACACAATAATAACCCCATAGTGCAAAATCAATTTAAAAACCCTAAATAAAATTACTGAAAACAATAATAAACCCTAAAACATTCATGACATTACAAACTTTATACATACTGAAACTCAACATTTATAACTTCAAACAAAAAAATCATCCCTTAGAAGTACATGGGTAAGGGTTGTACAAACCCTAGTCAACAAAATTTAAGGAAACGATGTTTCCATACAAATAGTATTGTACAAATCAAACTAGAAAATAACCCATTTCATTATCTCCAACTTCTCAAATCAAAACACACAAAACCATATATGAACATAAAAAACACCAAATACTATCAAAATTGCTAACGTATGTAGAAAAACCCTAATAAAAAATCATGGATAGAAAAATGCAATAAAAGACATTCCATATATAAAACCAAGTAAAAAAGCCATTTTCAACTTCCCTAACCACGAAACTTAGTGACAAGAACATAGCATCTTACCTAGACCAATTGTTCTAGGAAGAAAAGGGACCAAGTGAAGCCCCTTCACGAAGTAAATAGAGAAGAAAACCACGATGTATACCTTCTTCTTTGTCTTCAATTGGAATAGCCAAACTTCTCTCTCTTCTCTACAGACTTCTGTGTCTTCTATTCTCCAGCCAGCTCATCTATCTGCCAGTACTAGGTTGTGGTAGGAAAAAACCACATAAGGATTATATTGTCATTTTCTCTAAAACCCTAACACCAAAATATCAACATTATTTTATAAATTTCTGAATGTAAAGGTTTAGGGGTAAAAATCTCTTTTTGATACTGACATTGATTCCATCTAAACAATTACACTAACAGAGGGTCAATATAATTCCCCAAATGTCAGGGGTGATACATATTAAACCTAAACCTCATGAGGTTTTGGTGTAATTTACCCAAAAAACTTATAGGAAATTACTTTTTCGCCACTTAATCCCTATGGGCCCGTTTGCTTTCCTTCATGGCACACTACAAAAAAAATTGTTTTTTGCGACGGCAAAACGCCGTCGCAAATACTCCAAACGCTGTCTCAAAAGGTTTTTGCGACGGTAAAATGGCTTTTTGCGACGGCAAGTGGAGGTCGCAACAAAAGGGGTTGCAAAAGAGTTTTAGCGACGACAAGTGCCGTCGCCTTTGTTTTTGCGACGGGAAAATGCTTTTTTTGCGACGGCAAATTTCTGTCGCCAATAATGGATGAAAATCTGAGTTTTTTGCGACGGCAAAAATACCGTCGCTAAAAGTGTATTTGAGACAGCAACTTGAGCCGTCGCTAATGACTATTGTCGACGGCAATGATACCGTCGCTAAAGGCCTTATTTTTCAATTCAATTCCCTACCTTTTGCGACAGTATAGGTGCTGTCACAAAAAGCTTGGTTCAATTTTCTTTTTGAGACGGGGTGTTCTGCCGTCTCAAAAAAAATTTAAAAAAAAAACCCTGTATTAAAATTATTAAAATTATGAAAATAACCTGTATTAAATGAAAAATAACTTAAAAAAAACCAATAATTACATAATAATATAAATACATACATAAACAAAAGTTGACACATGATGAAAATTCATAATGTTGTTCCATTCATAACAATACATAAATAAAAATCCATAACAATAAAAATTATGCCATTACATAATGTCGCATAATACATACATAATGTTGTTCACAAATTTAAATAACATAAATCAAAATCAAATTTGCAACATGAACTGCTTCAATTTGAACTACAATCTCTCTCTCTCTCTCTCTCTCTCTCTCTCTCTCTCTCTCTCTCTCTCTCTCCAAGTAAAACATCCACCAGAAACAGAATAACAAGAAAATTCAGGAGCCAAGAAACTATTCTCCATAACTTTTAGGTGAGCTCAAACAACTCCTGGCAGCATCTAAACTCATTTCTTCATACACCTACATGAGTCATTATTTTATATAGATAAATAATAACAAATAAAAAAAAGTCCAATCAGGAAAGTAAAATAATAGCGTTTAATGGAGGACAAATTTTATGATTCTTAGATACTAGAATATGCATACAAGTTTCTTGTGAATGCTTCGAAAAGCCTTGCAAAATTGTTCTGCCTTTGCTGCACCCACTTGTAACATGTGCACCAAAAGTTAGTTGTTATGCCCATTTTGTGTTAATATTTTCTTTTGCAATTTTCTGACAAGACCTCAATTAAGAGCATGCCCAACCTCGGGTTTTATTATTGTATTTGGACACCTGGCTAATGCCAGCCCAATATCAAATAACCTCACATCCACTATAAGTAAACTTTGGGGAATATGAGCTTGCCACATGAATGAATCCCCAAAAATCCCTTCTGTCAGATCTCTATCCCTTGTTAGCTTAATAAGATAAAACTTTTACAAACCTCATATTAATAATAGCAGAAGCTAAAATGGCAAGTAACTTAGGGCTAGGCCATGAGCAGGCCCAAGCATGATCTGAACTTAGGTTTGGGATTAATGTGAAACAAAGTGTAGCACAATTTGCAAGACGATATGTCATTGTGCCATTTAATGCTTGTACTTTTTCCAAGACGACATGTTCCACTAAATCAAAGACCAAAATGCACTATCACTTCTCAACCCATGCCCTTTTCGGTTGTCTTCTTATTCATATTACACCTTAGTTCTACCACATTCCCACCATCAAATTTATTGGTCTTGAATGCAGATGAGCAAATCATCCCAAATCAAGCATTCTTTCATTATGTTAAAAACCCACCCACTCAAAATGGTTTCATTTCTACTTTTATAGTTGTCTCAACAGTCCTCCATCTCAAATTCCCCTCCTTAAACAGGATCAATTTGTGAAAATGTTTTCTGACTACCTAACATGATATCAAATAGAATAACCTGGCATGTAGATAAATTAAATAAAAAAAAGACCCAACTAAAAGGGTGTTTCGTATAGATGCTATATCTATATGGGCAGTATCTATTCACTCTCATTATGAATAATCAACCCATACATCGAAAACAATCATTATAATTTAGCTATGTTGGTTGATTGTCTTATTTGATATTCATTATGAATATTAAATATGCTATTACGATTTTTTGAGTAAGCATATCTCCAACGAGATGAAAAATATGAAATGGAAACTCTAACCAGAAAATTGAAGCAATAATAGTATCATCGAAAAATTATATGCTAGTTCTCCTGAGATAAGAATGCAAATTTCATATAGAATGCTTATGTTCCACACTAAAAGTATAATGAAATGTGGTTGTCAAGGAGAGTTAACTTCAAAGCAAAAACAAAAGATTGCTATTTATAATTTCCATGCACACAGTGATCACACATTAAAATTAATTACTGTGCTGTGAGTATATTTATTATGTTCATAAAGTATGACCACCACAAGCATTCTTACTTTCTTTTCTGCAGCCATCTTTAATTTCGCCCAAAATGAATCTGTTAGGACACATCCCATGTAAACATGTTTATTTTGATTTCAACATCAACTATGCTTATATAAGAAACGTATGCAAGCAACATGGAATTGTGAAATGCCACAAATTACACATGAAATGAATGTCACACAGATGGGGGGAGAGAGAGAGAGAGAGAGAAATTAATGGGCTAAAGTAAATACATAAGAAAACAAGATCAGAGATCATTTTGCAAAAAAAAAAAAAATTCATAAATAACTAAAACATGTTTTCATATAGTGCGATTATTTTGCAAAAAAAAAAAAAGAAAAGAAAAGAAAAGAAAACATGTGAATATACAAGTAGAAGAATATCTATACACACACGTAGATATCTAGAATCTCTCGTCCACCAATTCAAGAAAGCTCTTAAAAAACTAACAAGATATATCAAGCAGTGTGATCATTTTGCAAAAAAGAGGGTTTATGGATCAAACTCACTCAATTAACAAAGTAATCAAATTAATCATTTCATACATAAAATGAAATTATTACAAAATAAAGATCTAGCTAGCAGGGGCCTAAATGACTTGAAATTGTAGAGAAGGGCATGATACCATGTTCAATTTCTTGAATTGCGATTTCCTTTTCATCTGACCCATCCCATGCATCCTGCCATTCCTTTTGTTGTTATATGACAAGGTTGTATATTAAATACAAATGTAAGCATTGTTGTCAAATCATGATTCGAATAATGAATCATTTTGCTAAAATAGTGAATCGCAAGATTCATTTTATTTAATACGATATATAACTCTATATATTTATATACATTTAAAAATATATATAATGTTTAAAATAAAATAAATTATCAATATGACTAAATTATATATGTATATATATAAAATCACATATATCAATGTTGATGATACTGAATCAGCCTGATTATATACATTAAATTCTATAAGTATGTGATTAATTGCTTCGATTATAGCTTCACAATCAAGTTTTCCCAAAAAAACAAATAAAAGAAAAAAAATCATATGAAATAAGTGCAGTAAAAAATGAATTTGATGGAATCAATACCGTGCTCATAGACAAATCCATCGAAGCTAGAGCAGCCAGGGCCACCATTGAGCCAGAGGACGACTGGATCACTGGAGGGTTTTGCTTCGGAGAGGACAAAGTAATAAAACAGTTTCTTCCCATGAGCTTCATCTATAGTCACATACCTATAAAAATTGAACACCAATTAAAGAACAAATAGAAATACCAATAAAGACCCATCACAATCAAGAACAATCATGAATAGGAAAGGGACATACCCAGAATAGTGTTTGGAAGGAAAAGTGTCATTGAAACCAGGAACCTGTGTGACCAGTGCACCTTCAGGTGCTGATTCTATCAACACAAAGCTCAAGCTCAGGACAATGTAAGTTAGGACTCTCACTGTGTTGACTACATTAGTAATCTTGGCCATGGCTTCTGGTTTTCACAGAGAGAGGCTTGTTGTTATTTGTTTCAATTAATAAGCATACCATTGTTGATTAGGAGAACTATATATAATAAAAATAAAAAGTGATGTGGAGTTGAGTGACTGAGTGATGCTGGTCCAAGTAGTATTCTGTTTGTTTGCTTAAAAGGCAAGAGAAAGAAAAGGAAAATAGCCCTGGTAGAGACCACTTGTTGCGTGTAATTTACGGTTAAGGAAAGAGAAAAGAGCGGGGTTGCATGTATTAATTGGTATATATTTTATTTTAATGTATTAATATATAATTAGAGCATTCTTTAAATCAATCATATATAATCAGAGCATATAATCAGCATATAATCAAAGCTTTCAATAGAATTTATATGCTTTCAGCTTTGATTCTACTTAAAAAAAAACATGCTTTCTGGGCATATAATCACATACTTATTATTATATTGAAAGTTGTTTTTCAAAGCTAATTATATGTGATTAGTATACTAATCAGAGCATGTTTTTTCACATATAATCAGTATGAGATGTGTGTATATTATTATATTGTAACAATATAATAATAAGTATGTGATTATATGCTTTGATTATTCAAAGCTGTTTTTTTTTTTTTTTTTTTTTTTGCTTTGAATTTCTAACATGTAAATCAACAGTAAAAAAAATTAAATACGATGAAGAAAAATGAGACTGACAAAGGTATTAAAAAATTCAAAGCTCTTAGATACTGCCCAATTCAAAGGTCTCAGAGGTATTAAATATAATGAACCAACGCCATAGATACTGCCCAATTCAAAGCTCTTAGATTTGGGTATGTTCCACCCATCATTTGGGATTGCCCAGAGCTTCATTACCCACACCAAATAAAAAAATCAATATACTAATTTTATCATTAAACTTAGGTCAAAATATATTCTTTCAACAAAGGTGGGTCTTAATTCCTATTTTTAGCTTCAACCCTAGATATATAATCAAACTTCAGACAGATTTTATAAAGAAAAAATCAACAAAAATCAGATCTTTGTTCTCCTTGAAGGAACAACATACTAAGTAAAAGAATGAAAAACAAAAATACTGAAGTTTAAAATTCGAAGCCAAACAAAATACCTAATCAGTAAATAACTAACAGACTCGCACTCAACAATTTCAAACATGATTCACCAAATTTTCAGAAATTTTACTTGCTTATAATTTTTTATTAAATAAAGAAGCACTCATAATCACAGCTTACAATATCACAATATTAGAAAAATGAGAGTTAAAAAAAACAAACTAAGAGAGAGATAGAGAAAAGACTCACGGTTCGGCGCGAGAGGAGACGATGGGGCGTTTGAGTTGAGAAGCCATGTACATATCATCTCTAGCCCTCTTCATCTTCGTAATCAAAACTCTCAATCTTCAAAAACCAGTCCAATTAGAATAAATAAATAAATAAAAAACAGTCCGATTAGAATCACAATCCTAGCCCCAAAAAAAAAAAAAAATTAAAATTAGCAAAAATTACACACCAGATTTGGGTTACACATCAGATCTGGGAGAAAAACACAAACACAGAGAGTGATCGGTGCGATGATCAGTGCGATGAGATGAACAACGAGAGAGTCAGAGAGTGATCGGTACAGATATGAAGAACAACGAAACGAGAGAGAGAGAGAGAGAGAGAGAGAGAGAGAGAGAGAGAGAGAGATTTGGTAGAAATTAGGGATTTTGGTTCTAAGAGATTGGGGGTTTTGGGGGGCGCGGGAATGGAAAAAAATGGGGGAACCAAGCGGGCGGGATTGGAAAAAAAAAAATAATAATAATTTTTATCATAAATAAATATTTAAATAATAAAAATAAATAAATAAATGAATATTTAAATAATAAAAAAATAAATAATAATTTTTATTTTCATCATAAATGAATATTTAATGAATGAAAAATTATTATTATTATTTTTTATTTGGTAGAAGTAAGGATAATATTTTAATGAAAAGTATTTTCTATTAAGAATGATGAGTGAGAGAGAGAGACGGAGAGAGAGAGAGAGAGAGAGAGAAACAAACAGACAAAGAGAGAAAGAGATAGAGAGAGAGACAGAAAAAGAGAGAGAAACAAGAGATGAGCGATACAAAAAGAGAGAGAAAAAGAGTGAAAAAAGATGAACGAGAGAGAGAATAGAAAAATAGAGAGATAGAGAGAAGAGAAATGAACGAGAGAGACAGAGAGAGAGAAAAAAGAGAGATGAGCGATAGAGACGGAGAGAGAACAAAGATGAGAGAGATAGAGAGAAGAGAGATGAGCGAGAGAGACAGAGAGAGAAGACAAATGAGAGGGATAGAGAGAAAAAAGATGAACGAAAGACACACAAACAAATAGACAAACAGACAGAGAAAGAAGAGTGATGAGTGAAAGAGAGAAAGATAAGAATGGTGGTAGTTGAATGGCATTTGCAATAGTGGTAAATGTGGTAGAGAAGATGGGTGGTGAGAGAGAGAGAGATGAGTGAGAGACGAATAGAGAAAATAGATAGAGAGACAGAGAAAGAGATAGAGTGATGAGCGAAAAAGAGACAAAGTGGTCGCTAAAAGTGTATTTTCTTATAATGGATCGATAAATCGAGAAGGAGCTCGATAAATAGAGAAGATGGGAGTAAGAGAGTGAGCAAGGCGAACATAGTGAGGAAGAAATAGACAAATAGACAAGTAGACAGAGAGAGAGAGAAGAGTGATGAGTGAGAGAGAGACAAGGAGAGAGAGATAGACAGAAAAAGAGTTAGAGAGAGAGAGAGAGACGGAGAGATAGAAAAAGAGAGAGAAACAAGAGATGAGCGAGAGATAGACAAAAAGAGAGAGAAATAGAGCAAAAAGAGATGAGCGAGAGAGAGACACAGAAAAAAAGAGAGACAAAAAGAGAAGAGAAATGAGCGAGAGAGATAGAGAGAGATAGAAAGATAAGAGAGAGAGACGGAGAAAAGAAATGAGAGATAGAGATAAGAGAGATGAGCGAGAAAGACAGAGAGAGAAAACAGATGAGAGATAGAGAGAAGAGAGACAGGCAAGAGACACAGAGAGAAAATGAGAGAGAGAAACAAACAGACATAGAAAGAAGAGTGATAAGTGAAAGAGATAAAGAGAAGAGAGAGAGATGAAAAAAATGAATGAAAAGAGAAATGTTATATCAAAAGAGTAAGACGACATTGTTTTTTTTAATTTTTTTTGCGACAGAAAAATACCGTTGAATTTATTCAAACCATTTTGTGACTGTATATATATGAAGTTATCTCAAAACCACAATCACTATGCTAGGTTAAAGTTTTCCAAAAACTCTTTTGAGAAAATTATACTTTCTTGTTTTCCATGTTATATTGTTTTTACTGAATTTTTTTAATATTTTAAGTATTTTTTAAAATTTTTAGACACACCTAACATAAATACACTTAAAAATTAAAAAAATTGTAAAAAAAATCTTTTAAAAATTCACTAAATACCAAAAATATAAAAAAAAAAACAATAATTCAATACATTTTTTTTGTATTTTTATGTATTTATTAATTTTTAAAATATTTTTTCATAAATTTTTTATTTTTTAGATACATCTAAGTAAGGTACATCTAAAAAAAATATTTAAAATTTTAAAAATATTCACTAAAAATAAAAAACACGAAAGCCACTTTTTGTGACGGTAGAAAATGCCGTCTCAAAAAAGCAGAGTATTTGCGACGACACCATTTGCCGTCTCAAAAAAGCAGAGCATTTGCGACGGCACCACTTGCCGTCTAAAAAAATAAGAGTATTTGCGACGGCAAAAAATACCGTCGCAAATACTCTCATTTTTTGAGACGGCAAATGGTGCCGTCGCAAATGCTCTACTTTTTTGAGACGGCATTTTCTGCCGTCGCAAAAAGTGACTTTTTGAGACGGCAAGTGTGCCGTCGCAAATAGTTTTGTCTCAGATACTCACTTTTCTTGTAGTGGCAGTCTGGAATAGACTGTGAATGATGAACAGTGAAACAATATCATGTTTGTTTTGGAAATGGAGGTCCGAGTTAGTAGTCCCTTCGAATTATAAAATGCTTCAACAGAGCGATTATGAGTATGGGCGAGAAGGTAGTATTAGAAAATAGTCTATTTGACTTAGAATATTACCAAACATCAAGGGGACGTCTGACCAGTCAATCGGCCAAATACTTTATTTATTTATTTATTTTACATGTTAGACAATATATTTTGAATATTAATATTTAATATTTAATATTTTTATATTTTTTATTAGGGAAAATCGGTCTAAGGTCCCTATCCAACTTTTGATAATGGATTAGATCCACAATCTATTCTTTTGTAGTTTAAGGTCCCTCACCCTATCCACTCTCCATCCACGTTGTCTTGAGCACCGCTGGCTCCAAATCCCCAACCCTTGACTAGTTGCTCTCCTTCCTGCACTCAGTTCCTCAGCCAGGGACACATCGATCGAGTCAATGGCGATGAATCGGTGGCGAAGCTGTGGAATCTGAGGCCGAGGAAGGCTGTTTCGAAGGCTGCGGTTGAGATCGGAGGGGTTTCGCGAAGAGATTGAAGAAGATGTGAATGGCGGGAAGTGGAGTTTTTGCAGAAACCATAGATGGAGATGTGTTCAAGTACTACGCAGATGGGGAGTGAAAGAAGTCGTCTTTTGGAAAATCTGTTTCTATCATCAACCCAACTACCAGAAAGACCCAGTACAAAGTTCAAGGTAATAATCATCATCAATATACATATATTTATATATGTGTTTGTTTGTATTATGTAGATTATGTACAAGTAGAAGTAGATTGGGATTTTTTATTGGTTGTTTTTAAAGTTCCTCAAATTCTTATTGTTGATGATATTTGTTGTTTGGGATTCAAGAAAACAGGGTTTCTTTGGAAATTTGTTCGTAATTTTTAAGCTTTTATCGAATTTGGTTACTAGTACTTGAAATTTGTGGTGTTGAAGTGATTGAACTGTGTTTGGTATTTTGAGAAAATGGAGGAAAAAGATGAGGAAATAAAACTTTGGAATCTGGATCTTATGCTTTATGCTGTCGGTTGAAAAGGAAATCTGAAAAAACCCACTAACCAAATAGTTTCATTAGGCTCAGTTGAGTACAAGCACTTTTTTGGGTTCCCAAGTAATGGGAAATTTTGTGATGCAAAAACTGATTTCTGTGCTTTTTTCAAACTTTTTCAGTAAACAAACAGGGTAGAAGTGAACAGAGGAAAGAGAAACAAATGGATGCTCCAGTTCGACATAGACGAAATCTCCGAATAGAGTTTTCTGTAAGAAGAAAACAATTGTGGAAATTAATCAAGAGAGGTGAGGCAGTCAGAGGTATACTCAAGGGGAGAGAGGTTCGAGAACTCGGTAGAGACAACTTATCGCAGATTTGAGGGGAATGGCTGTTGCTCAAATAGGATTGAAGTCTGGATATGATTCGATTGAAAAATTCAACTGGAAAAAAAGCGAAGAACAGATTTGGGTAAGTTGCAGAAATTTTTTCAGATATTACAAACCAGAGAAATTTTCAATTGTTATTTTTAATAAATCAGAGAAATTCTCAATTTTTCCCACCTTTTTATTTCCCAATTTTACTTTTTTTCTTCTTTGGAGTGAGGGGAGGATGAGAGTGAATGTAAGAATTCACTCAAGATTCAACAAAATGTTTTATTGGAAAGAGGTCTTGAGTTATATAAATATTTTTTTTATAAAAAATTTCTGTTTTATTCTCCATTGGATTTCTCTTCCTCCATTTTCAGTGACATGAGATTTTTAAAAGTGGGAATCAGGTAGCACAGGGTCCATCATTCAAATCCCATGGATGGACATCAATCTGAAGTGAGTTTTTGAGGAAATCATGCAAGGGAAATTTCTCTGGGTTATGATTTTTTGAAAATTTCTTTGACTTATATACACATCCAACCCAGAGAAAATTCAAATTTCTCTGGATTGTTTCACTAATGTTTCTATAACAATTCAAGCAGCAATTTCCATGCCTGTTCATAACATTTCCTAAATAATTCCAATCAATTTTTTTAGAAAACTCATTTCCAACCATGGACAAGTTACTAATATGGTCCAAAACACAACCCAGTGTTCAATTGATGAGCAAAATAACATTTTTTTATTCAGGATGGAGAGAAATTTCGAAGTGCAGAGAAAATTGTTCAAAACACAGAGAATCCAGAGAAATTCAAAAAATTTCTGGAGAGAAATTCCGAAATCCAGAAAAATTTGGTTAAAACACAGACAGAGAATTCAGAGAAATTCAGAGAAAATTCTCTGGGTTAAAGAGAATTTATCTGGAAATGTTTTTTTTAGGAATTTCATTGATTTTGAGAGAATTTCTCTGGTTTAGAATGATCCAGAGAAATTCTTCATTCATTTTCTCTGGACCAACCTTCTCCCTTTCCTTTTTAATTTTCACAGTAGCTTCCTCCATACCTTCTCTCTTTCCTTTCCTTTTCTTTCCCTCCCTTCCTCACAACAGCTTCCTCCATACCTTCTCCATTTCCTTCCCTTCCACCTAATTGGCAGTCATAGTTATATATATATATTCTATTGTTACAACAGCTTGCAACAAAATCATGTAGCTGCCACTTACAACCACATGATTAGTTACAGTTGCTTCCCAGAGAAATTTGAATTTTCTATTGTTGTGGCTGTGGCTCTATTGTCTAAGAAAATGAGGAAGCTAGTCCTTAGAAAGGATATTATATTTATGTAGTGAATTGGAAACATAGATATCAAAACACTTTGAAGTCAGCAAAAAATTTCTCTGGATTTTAGACAGAATTGAATTTCTCTGGTTTGGACCAGAGAATTTCTCTGGATTAATTTTTTTTTCAAAGAAATTTGGTCTGAAATTTCTCTGGACCAATTTTCTCTGGACTGAAATTTCTCTGCACCAATTTTCTCTGGACTGAAATTTCTCTGCACCAATTTTCTCTGGACTGAAATTTCTCTGGATCATGGTTGAGGGACCTTAGACATTATGAAAATATTATTGATGGACCTTAGACATCATAAAAATATTTGATGTCCTTTATACTATAAAATCATAATATCAAGGACCTTAAAAAAAAAAAACCCATTTTTATTAAGTAAAAATTATAACTTTATCTATTTTATATAAAAATAATTTAACAATCTCGCACTACTAAGGCCCCGTTTGGGAACTTACCTTTTTAGCCAAAAAGTCAAAAAGTTACTAAATTAGTCAAAAAGCCAACAACCTATACCAAAAAGTCAAAGATCCTCTTTTCTCTCTACTTTTTGCACATATTTTCGTAATTAGCCAAAAAGTCATCCCAAATATACAAGTTTTTTTTACCTACCTTTTTAACCAAATAGCCAAAAAATTATTAAATTAGCCTGTTCCCAAACGAGGCCTAATTATTATTAAAATAAATATAATTTTACTTAATCATCCGTACCCATCCATTCCCATCTACCTCCAAAAAGAAACGGGGGCCTCCGATCGAAAGCTTGAGCAATTGTTTATCATCACTCATCATATAGCTACTCTTTCTAGAGAGTGAAGGGCGAGATGGGGTTGAGAAAACTGAAAGAATTGATGAGCATAGCCAAAGAAGGACTTCTAGAGAGTGAAGGGCGAGATGGGTTGAGAAAACTGAAAGAATTGATGAGCATAGCCAAAGAAGGACTCGATAAATCCTTCATGATTGCAAAGTTCTTCTGTGCCCTTCACGTCATCAACGCCTACCTCTGCACTTCTGCTCTGGTAAGAGACAACCCTTCCTGCAAATCCTTGAAACAAATTACCCAAAAAAAACACAGAAAAAAGGTCAGAGCTTTAGAGAATGTAATGAATTGGGTGGTTGCAGACGCAGGGTCCTAGTATGCTGCCGACATTCAGTCTGACGGGTGATCTGATCTTGGCCGAGCGAATCTCGACCCGTTTTGGCAAGGTGGTTCCCGGCGATATCGTCCTCGTTCGGTCATCGGAGAACCCGAGGAAGATTGTCGCCAAGCGTGTGAAGGGCATGGAGGGTGATTCTGTCACCTACGTTGTCGACCCAAATAACAGTGACAGACGCGATACTTTTGTTGTATGATCTATCTGATTTTTTCATTTTCATCTTCATTTTTTGGTTTTTGATTCAAATGGGTTTCAGGGTTTTTCGCTTTCTTTGTTCGTCAGTTTAGTTTTCCTTTGTCAATGGGTTTAAGGGTTTTTGCTAGTTCTGATTTTTCATTAGTCTCTGTCGATGTGATTGTTAATCTTCTGTTTAATGGGTATGTATGAGATTGTTTTATTTTGCTTTTCTACTACCAATCCAAGCCCTGAATCTCTCTCTCTCTCTCTCTCTCTCTCTGTGTAGGTTCCAAAAGGGCATGTTTGGATAGAGGGAGATAATATATATGCTTCTAATGATTCCAGAAAGTTTGGAGCTGTTCCTTATGGTCTGATTCAAAGCAGGGTGTTTTGGAGAGTGAGTGATTCTTCTTTATTTCATCTCCTCTGAAGCTCATATGGCTGATACTAATTTGTTTTCATTAACGACAAACATTTTGAAGCTCATGTAATATTAAATGAATACTGTTTGTGACACCAAAAATTCTTTCTTTATTGTTCGTGTCATAATTCAATCTCTGTGTTCATCGTGGTTAATAACTGAAACTACCAATCTTTCTCTAAAGCATTTAAAATTAAGCTGGGTTCTGGAAGAGATTTTAATTGAAGACATTATTGTAGTGACTTGATTTGAGAAGAGATTTATATATTTGAACTGTGCTCCACTTCGTTTAGTTGTGAAAATCATTTGAGAAACTTTTGATTGTGAACTAAAACTTTCCATTATTGAACTGAAGCTGTATTGTTTGACATGCTTCAAGATTTCTACGATGTAATAGTTCTTTCACCCATAACCTAACAAATGATTCCGCAACCTTCCTTTTCAACTTCATTCTAATTGCTTATTTGAGCCCAAATCCAAAACTTTATATGTAAAGCTTGTTTTCTTTCTTCGAAATTGTTTAGTTGCTGTTGAGCCAACTTGTTGAAAATGTGATTGCAAATGACACAACTCTTTCTGGTATAGTGCTGTAGTTGGCCTTTATCTCCTTTCTCTTTATTATCTCATGGTTGGACTTTTGAGAAAACTTTAAATAGAAAACCCCATACCAATTCTAAATAACCTAGTGAAATAATAGTCCAATCCTTCATAACTAGGAAGCTTGGATAGCTCTCTCAGACCTACATGTTAGGTGTTAGACATGTTTGGAACATGGACACACTTTGACATGTGAAAAGTATCCAAAATTATTTGTCATAGTTGTGGGGACACAGTGAGGACATGTTTTAGTTTCACGTATTTTCATCTTCATTTTTTATTTATTTAAAATTCCACATTTTCTGAAGTTAATTCATTCTGTCTATAGGTATGGCCACCTAAAGATTTTGGATCAGTGGGATGAAAGAGAGAGTAAAATGATTCTGTTTCGTAAGGTACAATATTAAGCTCTTCATTCTGTCAAATTTCCATTTGAGATCTTTGCAATACTGATTTTCATTTTTTGATAACACTCCATAATGTGAGACATTGTCGTAAAGCAACTACTATTGTTTTCAGAAGGGATAAAAAGAACATAAATCAGATTGTTCTTTTTGTTGAAGAGAAATTAATAACTATAAGTGAAGTTCTCATGCTGTGCTTGCATTTAAATGTACCAACTTTGTATTTTTTTTCTTGAAAATCCTATAAAAAAATTGGTGATGTAGCTTTTTCAACAGTTGATTTTCTCAGTTTGCTATATCATGGCTGATTGGATTGTCAGTGTCTGGAATTTATCACGGTGATGTATCTTTCAACAGTTGATTTTCTCAGTTTGCCATTATATGAAGGAAGTAATTTTGGCAAGGCAAACTTGCTTCACTTTAGTTCATCTACCTTGAACTCCATAAAAAGTTGATGTAGGACAGAACTATGGAATGATACTGCCTACAATTTGTTTTATGGTGGGATTGACTTGTTGGTTTGTAAGTATAGGGCTTACAAAACTGTCAAGAAGAAGAAGGCTGTTTTTTTTCGATGTAACGTAACCTTGGTTTTTTGTTGGTATAAGTTAAAATTTTAGTGGAAGTGTTTCATAAGTTTGAATATTTGATGGAGACCAGGAGTGCATCTATGAAAGTAGGATTTTTTTGAGGGGCCTGACAATGTAAAGTAGGACTTTAAATGTAAGAAAAAATTTATTGAGATTTGGTTTTATTTAGTGTGTGAAAAGTTAAGGAAAGAGATGAAGATATCCCAGGGATGGCTTCTGTAGTTTGTTTCCTTCAAGTTTAGGGTTGCATTGCAAGAGTCTTAAGAGAGTTGTAATAGATTTTGAGAATTCTTCAAACTGATGTCCACTGAATTAGTAGTTATATATATGCCCATATATACATAGGCTGACAATGTCTACTAAGACCCTTGTGATGATGACTAATAATATTCTACTAGACCACAATTCTAACATTTGAAACTTTTCAAACCTTGATGGGAGAAAACCATTTAAATCCACTGAAGACCATATGTAAAGACTTGTTGATAGAATAATACCAAAAGTAAGACCTCGGGACCACCACTATTGTCAATGTTAGCAATCAACTTTTCCCCGGGCACGTGTCGTCCCCTGTAACACACTAGTTAATTATCAGGATAAATCCCTGGGGGTGGCCTCTAGGAGGATGATTCAAAGTTGGGACCTCTGCTTCTTGAGGTAGGTTCTTGGCCATCACGTCAACTACTTATGGTTGGGGAAAATAGAAAACGAACAAAAATAAAATTGAAGTACTTTTAACTCGTAGAAGCTTCCAAAAGAATATACAAAATTAAACCACCAGTTTACCTTAAATTTGATTATGCATGTTCCCAATTCCAAAGTGAGACGTGCCTTTAATTGAAACCAATTTGTAAGAGTTCTGATGTAGGACGAGTAGGGATTACTTTCCTACAAGTAGTGAGCTTGGTTAAGTATACAGGCAACAACGACAATAGACTTGTAGGATTGAATTTGGTGAGATTTTGTGACTGCAAAAGTATTTAAAAAATAGGAGTTTAAGGCTTTGTAAAAGGGTAGGATTTTGGGAATAAAAACACAAGTATTTAGGGGATGTTGGGTGGTTGTTCTAAGCACTGTGAACAGTAACCTTGCTAGATAGAAGAAAAGAGAGAGAGAGAGAGAGAGAGAGAGAGAGAGAGAGAGAGAGATGCTTCATCCTCACAAGGGATGGGCCAATTTTTCATTATATTAACTCTTCTTTGAATTATTGAGATTACACATCTATTTTTAGGCTAAAGACTCTCCTAATTCTATTAGTACTATAGCTCAAATTTAGAAACTAAAAATATTTAGCAACTATTAATATTCTAGACCAACTATGACTTCCCATTCTACTTCAATCATAATAGGAAACTTTGATAACTTCTAATTCTACTTCAATATTAAAATAGGAAACTTGGACTTTTGATCATTAAGATTATTTTAGACATAATAAAGCCCATGTGTAATGACTCGTTTAATAACTTGATCCCAAATAAAATCCATGGGTAACTTGTACAACCCATGTCCAATAATTATTGGAATTACCATTATACCCTCAATTACTAAAACCTACTATAATGACATGAACACTCAAAAGTATTCAAAATCTTTAATTCTTGATGCCCTAAATGTGCTTCACATTAAATTTTAGGTTGCGTTTGGTAGAGCTTTCTAAATATGATTTGAGAGTAGGAGTTGTATTTTGAGTTTGTGAGTTTTGGAATTATGATTTGAGTGTAGAAAATTTGTTTGGTAAAAGAGTTTTAAATTGAGTGGGAAATTTTAGATATGACATGTGATATTTGATACAAAAACTTACAACTCATAACTAAACACACAACTCAAAATTCTATTAAAACTCATGAAAAATTCAAAAAATATTTTTTCCGAATATATAAAAATCAATGTGGCAATTGCAAAAAAAAAAAAAAAATATATATATATTTTATTGTTCCGGTCAATCGGCCGGACGACCGGTTAGCCCAAATTTTCCCGCCTAAGACAGAGTTTTCAAATTGAATGTGGAATTAACTTTGGAAAGCCGTAAACAAACATGAAACTCAAATAAAGAGGTAGAATTAACTTTGGAAAAGCGTTTCAAACATAGCCCTAGATTTGCTCTTTTCCTTCTTTCCATAATCTTCATCATTCTCCCTTGCATTCGAAAACACTCGACCTCGAGTTTTATAATGATGAAGTATAAGGATTATGGAACCTTGCACTTGCAACCATTCAAATTGATTATCTTGAACGAATGATGAGAAAATCAAAAAGTTCAATCTTGTCATCACTCCATTGACCATATCGAATTTATTAGGAATAATAAACTCAATGTGAACTTCATTTTTCTTGTGAAGAGCAAAAAGCTCAGTGGCATTCTCATAATATTTTTTTGGCTTCCTTGGCTTTAGAACCTTAATGATGATGGTCTTTCATACTTTCTTTAGTAAGCAAATTAATTTTTGCCTTCGTTTCTTTAATATTCTCAATATTAACAATATGTTCATCTTGCTCTTTCATAGTTTCTTTAAAATCTTCAACACTATCATCCTTTTGCTCTTGGATATTAGTCTTCTCTAAAACAGCAGCCAATATGCACATCACTCTTTATTCTTGCAACATCCTCCTTAATTATCGCAAAATCCTCCTTTAATATCGCAACATCTTTCTTGGATAGTATGCCATCTTCAATAATCACCTCTCCATCAAAGCGAACGCTAAATTCTTCCTTCCTATTACTAAAGCTAGCTGAACAAATGGAATAAATTATATATAAAAAGATGTATCTCACTCTGGAAATATGGATATATTGATGAACATATCTCAAAATATGAGTATTGTTTCAGGTAAATTGGAGAACTCAGTAAATATTAAATACTGTGGGTAATACTAATGTATTGGGGTCTTGAAAATGAAGGATATATTGGAGGCATTATGGAATGCTTGAATTATTGATAATTAATAAATTCTCAATTGGAAGCCGTGACTTGGAGCGATGACAAGTGCTATACACTCCCTTGTAGCACGAGTTCAAGTAATGAGAATTAGCTTCTCCACAAAAAAGTGGAAGGAAGACTCTCTGCCTATTACCGCTCCTAGGCCATGTTGTATGTGAGTGTCTTGTGCGCTAGGTAAACTTCTGAATTAGCTATCTTGCAAAAGGTGATATAAGAGCATCCCCAATGGTCTGTTATATCACTTGCCATTGCCAAAATTTGGCGAGAGTCCAAATACATTGTCCCTCCCAGTGGGCTACTATAACATCTGCCAAATTTTGGCAATGCCATTTCTTCTGCCAAATACGGCAGCAAGTTTGGCATTGCCAAACCTTGCCACATCAGCAGAGTAACTAATTTTTGCTCCAAGTTTCCCAACAACAAACTAACAATCAATCAGAAATCCAACAAAGAACACAATTTGAACAACATAGAAATTTGAACAACACTGATTAACAAAATCAACATGAAATAAAACTATCAATTTTAACAAAATATTATCATAAAATTAACACAAACAAATAAAAGAATATATATATGAATCATATCTTAAATTTTTTTTCATCCAGTTGCAGATTCAGTTTTTCGATGTCGATCTAGTGAAAATTGTGATGGGTAATTTCATCATCAGATATTTCATCTTGTCATAAAATGGTTTCACAGTGGGTTTTGAAGATCATGACTTGATATATATATATAGAGAGAGAGAGAGAGAGTTGTATGATAAACAAATTGAGATTGAGTTCATGGGGTTTCGATCTTGATCTGAGGTCATTGTTCATGGTTTCACGATTGTAATCTGAGAGAAATAGAGAGGGAGATCATGATCTGTGAAGGAGGGAGGGAGATTGTGATCTATGAGGGAGAGAGTGAGTGGGAAAGAGAAAGCATGAGATAGAGAGAGAGAGAGAAAGGGGAAGAAGATCCATAAGGATTTCTAGGGGCGGGAAGTCAATTACTGAACAAAAATGAATGGTTCACAAAAGTCAAATCAGAATAACCCCAATAATGCAAAGAAAACATCAAAATTTTCTTGATTGTAAATATACATAATATAGGTTCAGCTATGTATACATACACAATCTAGTAAATGACACTAGTTGAAGTGGTGAGGGAAACTCTGGCTGATTTTTGTTTAATGCATTTCACATTGAAAATAAGATTGTATAGTCTGGAAATGGTGGGACTTCAGTATGATATTGAATAGGACATGAACTTTTAAAATTGATATGTATGGGATATTTAGCTAGTTTATGAAACTTTAAGGTGCCGTTTGGTAACACTTACGTTTTTGGTTTTCTGTTTATATTTACAAAAATTTAAATTTTTGATTTATAAATCAGTGGTCTCAGTTTATAAATTTAGCCAAAAAATGTAAACTCAAAAAATGTGTTTCCGTTTTGAATTTTTTTTTGTTATCACCCAACAGTAGCCACCACCTGCCACCATTTTCCACCACCGTCTTCCGCCACCACCACCCACCTGCCACCCACTCGCCGTCGCCGCCACCACCACCACCCGCCACTACCATCCACCGCCCGCCACCTACCCGCCACCACCCACCTGCCACCACCATCCACCACCAGCCACCAATCACCCGCCACCAATCACCCGCCGCCGCCGCCGCCGCAAAGTCTAGCCACGCAAGGCCATAATGAAAACTCAAAGGAGAAGTTCCAGAAGAGGGGAGAGAGAGAGTGTGTGCTCCTCTGATGATTCCCTCCCCCTTTTATACACGTTCTGCTCTCAGTATTAGAAGCCTACAAAATCTTCTAAAAATATTCTAAATGTTATCCTAAAATAACAATATCCAAGTCTGACTAATCAAAGAAGATATTAAAAATAAAACAAAGTCCTAATATAACTAGGAAAGTGGTGTTTACAGCTGGAACTTTCGTGCACCAGCTCTGCAAACTTTCAGCAAATAAACAGCGTCGGATTTGCGTACTGGAAACGATCTGGAACGTCAACAGTGCAGGTGCAGCAACTTCAAGCCCGATTTCGACCTTGATGCAGCCAGTATCTCTCAAAACTCGAAACATGAAAGTTGTAGAGCTTTTTCTTGGTGTTCCATAGCATCTTGGATCATCTCAATTGGATCTCGGATGAGAGAGTTATTCCCAGATTACGAAGCGATGTCGAAACTGTCCAAAATCGCCCAATTAACTTTGTTTTGCATTTAACGCCTCTATTTGCTTCCTAAATCAAAATATAAGAATAATGAGTACATTTAGGCACCAAATAAGTATAAAAGACTAAACATTAAGGGAGAAAAATATGACATTTTGCATTCTCATCAAATTCCCCCACACTTATCTTTTGCTCGTCCTCGACAAAACTCAAATTCACTTTCCTAAGAACACACACCCAGGTTGAAATGCCATCAACCAAGCTCTTCAAAACTCATAACATATCATGAACAAACATTCTTAAACAACTTACAATTACTTAGTAAGCATTTTCACTCGAAGATAGAGTAAACTAAATATGTAGACCCTCACGGAAATGAACACTCGACTCTCATGTGTTTGAAGGGTATGTGTTTCGCTCAAATTCATTCCAAAGGGAATGATCTACCATAGGCTTGCATATCTTCTCATTCTCTACCACTGGGATCACATGCATAACACGAATCATAAGGACTTTTCAAGGGTTGTAACAGGGTTTACGATCAAGGTAGGAAATATTTGGGAGTGTTGTTCAAAGGCCATCGAAACTAGTGGAGCAAAAATGAATTAACTCAAGCTCGAATATATAGGACATGTAAAACCAATCACTCCATTCAGCAGCTTCTTCAATTTGACTTTAAAGCATTTAAATCATGTAAAACTCCAATAGTGAAAAAGAGATAGTTCAAAAAGAACACTTTTTGTTTGCAGCAGGGAACGATCCTTCGCAGCAGCTCACACCTTGAATATATTATGTATAAACAGACCCCTTTATTGGAATTTTAGGAGGAATTTTGAACATGGACAGTTTTTAATATCAGAAACAATTTCCTCCATCACTTCCTTCACCCCCCCCCCCCCCCCCCCCCCCCCCACACGAGTTGAGAATGAGAACATGTTCCATTTCCCCAGTCATAGCCATACCACAAATCCAGACACCCCCCCTACAGTTATAACTTGCACACCCATATATATCATAATGATGAACAATGCTCCACTAGCTTTACGGCTTGGGTAGAGACTTCCTTTTTTTTTTTTTTTTTTTGGGTTTAAAGCTTGTAACGTGGTTTCACAATAAACAAAAAATAAAATAGAATAAAATAAAGCTCAAAAGGGGTTCAACAAAGGGAAAAATTAATTACAAGGTAGGCTATTTGGCTTATGTAGCTTATAAGAAAGAGGGCTTTAATCATGTTTATGCATGCATGTGTCAATATGACCTCGAAGAGAATCAAGGCAAGTTCTAGAGAAACAAATCCATGGAAAAAAATCCCTCATGAAAGAACATAGTGAGACTGATATGGATGTGTCAGTTTAAAGGCTCAAAATCTCACCGGCTTTTGTCTACCAAATTTGGTCACTACCATTCTCAAGGAAAATAACTAGACTAATTAATTCTAAGATGGAAGATTACTTATTCAATCATGTTATGAATTGTTGAAGCTTAATTGAATATTGCTCATGACATACACAACCAAAAAAAAAAAAAAAAGTTGAAAACCAAAAACACAAAAAGCAAAACTTTTTTTCTTTTATAAAAAAAAACAAAATTAAAACAACCTTTTATAAAAAAAGCAAAATTAAAACAACCTAAATCCCCTCCCCCACACTTCAACCCAATGTAAGGTGAACTGCAAAGAAAAGGCAAAAATAACCAAAATATAAATGTGAGAATAAGAAAACAAACTCCCCTTGGGTTGCCTCCCAATCTGCGCCTTTTTGCTTCAATTAGTATAAATTGGATCCTCAAGGTCCAATTGTTCCACATTCTGTACTTGGAAGCCTTCATAGAAAGTCTTAAGTCTATGGCCATTCACCTTGAACACTTTGGAAGTTGCTAAACTTTGAATTTCAACTGCACCATGAGGAAAAACATTAGTAACTACAAAAGGTCCAATCCAACGAGAACATAACTTGCCTGGAAACAAACGAAGCCGTGAATGGTATAGAAGAACTTTTTGGCCGACATTAAACTCCTTCCTAGAGATCATCTTATCGTGAAAAGCCTTTGTCTTTTCCTTGTAAATCATTGCATTCTCATAGGCATCATTGCGAATTTCCTCTAACTCTTGTAGTTGCAACTTCCTGTGTTCTCCACTTTCATCCATTTTCATGTTGAAACTCTTATTAGCCCAATAAGCCGTATGTTCTAACTCAACTGGAAGGTGACATGGTTTCCCAAACACCAACCGATAAGGTGACATACCAATGGGCGTTTTATATGCACTCCTATACGCCCACAAAGCATCATCCAGGCGCAAACTCCAATCTTTTCTAGTTGGATTGACGGTCTTTTCAATGATGGATTTGATCTCTCGATTTGACACTTCCGCTTGTCCACTAGTTTGCGGATGATAGGCAGTTGACACCTTGTGGGTCACATGATACTTTCTCAGCAAAGTCTCCACAGTTCGATTGCAACAGTGAGTGCCTCGATCACTTATTAGAACTCGTGGAATTCCAAACCTAGAGAATATGTTAGACTTGATAAACTCTGTAACAACTTTAGAATCATCAGTCCTGGTAGCTTTAGCTTCCACCCATTTCGAGACATAATCAACAGCAAGCCAAATATAAACATAACCGAAAGAGACAGGGAACAGTCCCATGAAATCAATGCCCCAAACATAAAAAATTTCACAAAATAGTATGGGGGTTTGTGGCATCTCATTCCTTTGGGATATATTACCTGTCTTTTGACAAGGATCGCACGACTTACAAAAAGAATATGAATCTCGGAATAAAGACGGCCAATAGAAACCACATTCTAGCACTTTTCTCGCCGTCCTCTTAGCTCCAAAGTGACCTCCACAAGCATAAGAATGACAAAAGGTGAGAATAGAAATAATTTCATTTTCAGGAACACACCTTCTTATCACTTGATCTGCACAATGCTTCCCTAAGTATGGGTCATCCCACACGTAGTATTTAGCATCACTCTTGATCTTATCTCTTTGAGCCTTAGACAAACCAGGAGGGAACATGTTAGTAACCAAATAATTTACCATATTTGCATACCAAGGTAGTGTCACATTCGCGGAGAACAATTGCTCGTCAGGGAACGTTTCCTGCAGACGAAGTTCATCCTCCACATGAACTAAACGACTCAAATGATCTGCAACACGATTTTCTGTCCCTCTTTTGTCTTTGATCTCCAAATCAAATTCACTCAAGAGAAGTATCCATCTTATTAATCTTGCTTTTGCCTCTTTCTTCATCATCAAATAACGAAGAGCTGCATGATCAGGATAAACAATGATTTTAGTACCAAGCAAATAAGATCGAAACTTTTCTAAAGCGAAAACAACAGCTAAAGTTCTTTTTCAGTAGTAGAGTAATTTCTCTGGGCATCATTCAAAGTCTTTGAAGCATAATAAATAGCATGAGAAGCTTTTCCAATTCTTTGACCCAAAACAGCGCCTACTGCATAATCACTTGCATC